>CM056059.1:222395654-222855654 GCA_029574335.1 Rana kukunoris | reverse complement strand
AGTGCAGTCCTCCTTCACTTACCTCATCTTTCGATTTTGCTTTAAAAATGTCCTTATTTCTTCTGATAAATCCTCACTTCCTGTTCTTCTGTCTGTGACGCCACAGTAATGCAAGGTTTTCTCCCTGGTGTGGAGTGTCGTTCTCCCCCCCTTACTTGGACTACATGAGAGTCAGGACGCTCTCTACGTCGCAGATAAAGAAAGGAGCTGTGTATTAGTGGGCATCCTGACTCTCCTGTAGTCCAAGGGAGGGGGCGAACACGACACTCCACACCAGGGAGAAAGCCTCACATTACTGTGTAGAGTTACAGACAGAAGAACAGGAAGTGAGGATTTCTCAGAAGAAATAAGGACATTTAAAAGCAAAATGGAAGGATGAGGTAAGTGAAGGAGGACTGCAAGGTAAAGGAAGCTATTTAGGAAAAAAAAAATGTACCTTTACAACTCCTTTAAGCCTCGTACACACAACCAGTTTTCCCGGCAGGAAAACTGCCAGAAGAGCTTTTGGATGGGAAAACCGGACGTGTTTATGCTTCCTCGCAGTTTTCCCGTCAGGAAAACAGCCAGGAATCCCGACGGGAAAATAGAGAACCTGCTCTCTATTTTCCCATTGGGATTCACGGTGGGTTTTTTTTTCCACCAGATCTTCTACTTACCTATGGTAAACACTGCGAGGCAGTGCCGATGGAGCATACACACGGCCGGGATTCCCGGCCAAAGCTCCATGGCAGTTTTCCTGTGTGTGTACAGGGCTTTAAAGCAGGGCTTCACACTAAAGGGGAAGTTTCTACTTTATGCCCTCTGCCCCACCTCCTCTTCTGTTTTTGGCACTTTTTTTGGAAAGGGGAGAAGGTACCTGGTCTTGAGAGGCACCAGCTTCCATATCCAATCAAATCACTGTGGCAATCAACCGGAAGTCCACTCCCGCAACACATCCAAGATCCCAGAAGGATGCGGACCATTCACAGAGCACATGCACAGTGGGCAGCCATCTGTGATGCCACAAGGAATCACAGCAGGCTGATCATAGTAAACATGCCAGCGCTGGGGACCTAAAGGCCAGTGAAGAGCTGGTTTAGATGAATGGTGCTGGACCCCTGGACAGGTGAGTGTCCTTTTATTAAAAGTCAACAGCTATTTGTAGCTTCTGACTTTAAATGTTTTCAATACAGGATGAACAACTGCCTTAAAGGGTCACTAAAGGAAAACAATTTTTTAAGCTAAATAGCTTCCTTTACCTTACTGCAGTCCTGGTTTCATGTACTCATTGTTAGTTTTTGCTCTGATGTTGCTGTAATTCTCCTCTGTTCTGGACACTTCCTGGTTGTCTGTTTCCCTGTGACCACAGTACTGGGAGCTTCTAGTTTTGTTTTCCAAACCATCACTGCTCTATGGCTCTGTCCAGCACAGATACATGATAACATGCAAAAACGAAACTAGACGCAAAAACAAAACAAAAAATCTACAGGTACATTATATGATTGATTTTTATCTATTTTTAATCGTTTTAAAAGGAATCAGTTAACTATTATGGCTCTATACCCTGTAAACAGTCATTTCAGCAAAAAAAAAAAATGTTTTCCTTTACAACTCCTTTAAGGTCAGAAAGAATTCGGAGACAACTGAGTTATCCTGATGCCTACAGGAGAACTTGACACTGGCAAACAAAAAAGCTGTTAGTCAGCAGGCATAACCCTTCCCACTCCCATCATGCTTTAGTTTCATGCAAAAGCAATAGTAGCAGTGATCATAAGACAGATGGGTGGGACCTGTGTCCCTTAAAGGGTTTGTAAAGGAAAACATTTTTTTATCTTAATAGCTTCCTTTACCTTAATGCAATGCTATTTCCATGTCCTCATTGTTCGTTTTTGCTCTCAGCTTGCTGTAATTCTTCTCTGATCTCCACACTTCCTAGTTGTCTGTTTCCTGATAACCACAGTACTGGGAGCTTTCTCTCTGTGGTCACTAATCAAGGAGGTGTGATTACTGTGTGTCTAAAACCCCTCAGCACCAATCAATTTCGTTTTCCAAACCATCACTGCATTGTATTGGCTCTGTGGCTCTGTACAGCACAGGCAGGAAACAACATGCAAAAACTAAACTAGAAACTGCAGGTACATTATATGATTGATTTTTTATCTATTTTTAATCATTTTTAAAAGGAATCAGTTAACTATTATGTCTCTATACCCTGTAAACAGTCATTTCAGCAAAAAAAAAAAAATGTTTTATTTACAACTCCTTTAATGAACTTCAAGAAAAGCAATTTATGGCAAGTTAAAAATCAGGTTTTCATTAGCATTCATTAGGGGCTCAGTGTCAGAAGACACTCGGACATCACAAAGCAGGCAAAACTGAAGGGTGGGTAATACAGGAAATAAAATGCTAACAGGCCAATAAACAAAGTAAACCTGGGACTAGTTGAAGCTCAAACAGCAGCTTGAAGGACCTTACATCCAAATCTGGAATCAGTGGAGTCCTGAACATCCACCTGGTAAACATATCTTTATACGGTAGTAGAATGAGGCCTCGTACACACGATCAAATCTGTCTGCTGGAAACGGTCTGCTAGACCGTCCCAGCAGACAGATTCGATCATGTGTACGGGCGAGCCGACGGATTTGGCCACCCGACAGATTTCAAAGCATGCTTTGAAATCTATCGGGTGGGAATCCGTCCGCCCGACATGTCTGCTGGTTAGTACACTTACCAGCAGACATGTCGTCTCGCACCGCCGCCGAATGGATTCGGCGCATGCGCGGAAGTGTTTTACTTCCTGGTGCGGTGACGTGGCGGCGTCAACGTCACCGCCACGTCACCGACACGTCAGCGCGCCGTCTGCTGGCGGGGATTTTGGTTTGCTCGTGTGTACACGCGAGCAAACCAAAATCCTAGCAAACAGATTTGTTCAAATCGGTCGGTCCGACCGATTTGAACAAATAGATTGCCTCGTGTGTACGAGGCCTGAAAGGCAAAACTTTTTTCTTTGATAGAGTAAAAGGAGGATTAGAACTCGTTTTTGTTTAACCATCTGTGCCTCATTGGGGAGTTTCCCTTCACTTCTTGTCCCATAGTCAAAACAGGAAAGGAGAGGAAGTCCCTCCAAAGTGAGGGCAGCCCAGGTTATCACCAGAACTAGTATCCCCATCGGAAGATTTGCCCTATATTACTATTTTGATGTCAATCCAAAATTTGGAATTTTCTTTTACTTTCACTTTTGATGATTCCTAGATTGTAAGCTCCAACGAGCAGGGCCCTCTATATCCTCTTGTAAGAAAATTGTAATCAAACTGTAATGTCTGCCTTCATTTTGTTAAGCGATGCGCTAACTGTTGGTGCTATTTAAACCCTGTATAATAATAATAATAATAATAACAATAACGGTAAACAGGACGATTAGAGAGAGTAAATCTCCCTAACGGGAGCACAGAAACCAATAAAAACTGACAGATGTTCTAATTCCTCTCCATTCTATCAAAAATTAAGAAAAAATAAAGTTCCCCCTTAAGTTATACTTTAAGCTTCTAAGCCACCTAGTGTAGAAATAAATGGTGGAATGAGAGGCAGGGGCACCCTCCAGGAACATCAGTCTGAAAAAAAAAAAGTAGTTGAACAGCTTGTACTACATCCAAACTATGGAGGAATATCTCCTTAGGATGAACTTGAGCAGGACAGAAAGATAGAAGTACTATGTTCTAGTAAAGGTGAAAGAATGAAATCACCTTCAGGAGAAACAGCAAATGTATTTCTCTGCAAAAGAGAGCCATCAAATCAGAAATTAACTATGCAGAGGTGGTGGAAATAGGCAAGGCCACCTTGTGGGTAAGTGATGACAGAGGAATATCTCTGATGGGTTCGAAGGACAGTCTTTAAACAGCAGATAGAACTGGGTTGAGATCACAAGAAGTCACAGGTCGATTTACAAGTGGAACTACTGTATATGAGCTACACCTTGTACAAAGGCCTTTACCAAAGAATGAGGGGCAAGCTGTCTTTGAAACACAAAAGCTAGACTTGGGATTTGCCCTTTAATAATACTCAAAGCCAAATGTTGATCCACACCAGATGGTTTAAAATTTAGGATGCAGTCCACTTAGTATTTCCAGTTCAATGTGATGAGTATCACCGGAATGCTGTTCATCTCCTTTTTACAGAGCCGATAAAAAAAGTCACAGAGAAGGAAAATGTAGATCAAGTTGAACTGATCCCACAGAGTCACCACAGCATCCACTGCTATGGCTAGAGGATCCCTGGATAGAAGCCTGTTCAGTTTGTGATTAAATCTGGAAGCCAGGAGGTCCACGTCCAGCATTCCCCACTTTCAGCAGAGGTCCTGAAATTTCTATGGGTGAAGAGACCATTCCCCTTAGTCAACATTCTGTCGACTAGGGAAAACTGCCTGCCAAATCTCCAAGCATGTGTATGGCTTACAAAGCTTGAATGTAAAGTTCTGCTTCAAGTCAGAATCAGGAAAGCTCTATTTTGGGCTGTAAAACATCTAGTTCCTTGTTAAAGGGACACTAAAGTCAGAAATAAAAAAAATAAAAAATAACAAACATGTGATACTTACCTCCACTGTGCAGTTCGTTTTGCACAGAGTGGCCCGGAAAGCTGTCTTCTGGGGTCCCTCGGCGGCTGTCTGGGCTCCTCCTCGCAAAAGCTTTCCCTCTTCATGCGAGGGCGCTCGCACGGAGGAAAGCTTTTGCGAGCGCGCTCCCGTGATACAGCGGCGGCCATAGCCGCCGACTGTATCACTCGGCTCCGCCCCCCAGCGCGCCGCATCATCCGCTCTGATTGACAGCAGCGCTAGCCAATGGCTGAGCTGCTATCAATCCGCCCAGCCTAGCCAATCAACGGCCAGGCTGGGAACCGAAGAGGACGACGTGGACGCGCCCGGGAGATTCGAACGGTCAGGTAAGTACAACGGGGGCTCGGGGGGGGCTGGTGCTGCTAGATGTTTTTTTACCTTCATGCATAGGATGCATGAAGGTAAAAAAACTTGTAACTTTACAACCCCTTTAATGATTGATGTATACCACTTCTGTGGCATTGCCTAATGGAATCCGGATCGGATGACCTTGCAGTTGAGAGAGTCTGCATTGAAGGAATAACCAAATTGATTGTAACTCCAGTATGTAACCAAGTCCCCTGCATTCAGGACTCCTGCCCAGCCTGTCGGGCTCATCTGTCATGAGAATCTTCCAGACCAATGGAGACAACCTGCTCCTGGGTGTCAGGCGTATCAGTGATTCCAGAGACTATACATGTTTGTCCCACACAGCTAGTATGCTGAGGTGCAACGATCCCGGGTGGAATTGGGCAATGGGACTGCCTTGAGGGAGGCCACCGTCAAGTCTAGAACTCTTGTGCAAAAAGCAGGAAGCTGAACAGCTGCTAGACTGAACGTAGGAGCAGAGAGTCAGGAGTTTGTTCTATGGAAGAAAAACCTGGGACTTAGGCCGGCCATAGATGGTTTGAATCTCATCCGGTTCAGCAGGCACTGGACAAAATTTGAGCTGTGTGTGAGCAGGCTGAATGTTCTGTTGCTGTATATAATGACATATCAGATAGGTGTTCATGTATATTTGTAAATATACTTAAAGTTGAACTCTGGGATAAGAGCTATGCGTGTATTTAATGAAATTTTTCTGTGCTCTGCGTATTTTTTCCAGATCTGTATAATAATCCAGCATGAAAATATTCCTTTCTTCCTGTAAAAGTCAATGTTGCTCTTTCTCCTGGTCTTAGATGACTGGTCTTGTATCCGCCCCTCCTGTAGTATTCATCAGGCAGCCTGTAGTGGGCGGGCCTACTGTATCCCTCCCATAGCTCTGCTCTCTGCACAGTCTATTTGAAGCAGATTATGTCACTGCTGTTTTTACAAAATAATAACTGGGTTTGTAAAGGCATTTGGTGCACGCAATGTGGATTTAAATCCTTTCTGGTTAATCGAGAATTTATTTAAATTAATTGTTGTGCCTGAAGTTCAGCCCTAAAGGTCCAATACAACGGACAAAGTCCCACGTTCTTGAGACTGGACCCTAAGGCCGGATTCACACTTGTACGGTGTGAATTCCAGCTCTTTTATCTCTGCAAAGAGATGTGAGGTGTTCAGTACATCATCTCCGTTTTAGCTGCGAACGTTTTTTGGGCAATGTGCAGTCGAATGCATCAAACATATGTGAACCAGCCTCATTAAAATCAATGGCCCAGATTCAGGTACATCTGCGCATTATTGGACCGGCGTAGCGCACCGCCTTTACGTTAGACTTGCGCAATTTTGCCGCGTAATCACCCTATTCTCGTAGCTTTTGCGCAGAAAATTGCGCATACGTAACGTTTTTTCAGAGGCGTAAGGAGGAGTAATACAAATTGGGAAGGACGTGGGCGTGTTACATTGAAATGAGCCGTGACCCCATGCAAATGAAGGGCCGGCCGGCTCGCGCATGCGCGCTTGAAGCAGACCATGTCAGCTCCGCTGTGCGCATGCTCACAACTCGGGAGCGGCGCAATCAGTGAAATTGGAAATGGACTAGGGCAACGTTGTGAACTACGCAAACAGCATAAATAGACACACACAAACGCACTTGCATTGCAAAAGTACATCCCTTTGTCCCTTCCCATTTAACCAAGTGCTTTTGTCCTGTTGTTTGTTGCGGTGTGTTTTGTAGTTGTCAGATTAGTGTTCTGTGTGATCAAGTGTTTGTTAGTAGATCTTTGAAAGTGTTTTTTGATAAGTGTTTGAGAGACTGTTTGTTTGATTGATATATTTCTGTTCGTTTGTTTTCTTGCAGTTTTTTTGCTGTTTGTTTTTGTGACTGTTTCTTGCTGAGTGCTAGTGTGATTTTTTGGGTGTTAGTTTTGTCTTTGTGTGTGTTCTTGCTTGATTGGTTGTGCTTGTTTTTGTGAGTGAATTTTGTTGACTGGGAGTGAGTTTTTTTGGAAGTATGACAGAGAGAAAACGAAAGCTCAATTTTACAGTTGGGGAAAAACAAATTCTTGCCCGGGCCATTAGCGAGTATGGGCGTTTCCTCCACGGCCCAGACAGTGCCAACACCACCCCGGCCAGGAGGAGGGAGATTTTGGATATGATCACTGAGCAGGTCAATTCAGCGGGGCAGGGGGAGACACGGACCCGGTCTGGGATTGACAAAAAAATCAATGACCTCCGGCGTCTGGTCAAACAGAAGCTGGCCAGAATGCATGCCCATGCCAGGGGCACAGGAGGGGGCCCACCATGCCATATTAGGCTGACAGCGGAGGAGCGTGCGGTGGCCCTGACCTTTCATCGGCATGAAGTTGAGAGCCTGCCCAGCTTTGACTCAAGTCCGGAGCCCGTGGTGCCAGGTAAGTATTTTTTTTAATATCAGGTGTGTAGCATGTGGGGGAGGGGGTGAAAGGGAATATGTGGCAAGTGTGTGGATCCTCCAACCTGTGAATGTTTTGTGTCATCCACAGATGTGCAGGAGGGTGCAGGGCCATCTGGCCTGACCGCACCAACCCCAGGACAGCAGCCTAATGAGGCCCCCCCAACAAGGCCGGAGTCCGCGGAGGAGGTTCAAGAGGAGGAGGAGAATCATGAGGAGGAGGAGTCCATGTCAGGCACTGGACGTTTGGTTTTTGAGGACTCTTCCCCTCTGGCTGGCAGCAGGCAGCCCTCCCTAAGGGGGAGCCCCCCCCTCCTCCCCCAACATGGCTCCCCTCACAAGGGCCTCCCCTTCTCCCTGGCCACAAGCATCAGCTGGAGGCAGGATTTCATCCCAGAACACCAGGGGGTTGGCCGATCTCCTGCCCGCCACTCTGAGAAGGGACCAGTTCCTCCAGACCCGCCATCTGGGACAGGTCAGCCAGACATTGGTGCGGATGGAGGAGAGCCTGTCCTCCATCAAGGATACGCTGGGGAACCTGGACTCCCACTCCCGGGCTTTCACAACCTGCCTAAACGAACTGCATACGACATCAGCAGGCATTGGGCAGGATGTGAGGGCCCTTACCCAGGCTATCCAGGCCAACACGGCAACACTTGGTGCTGCCCTGGACAGAATAGCCGTGGCCTTGGAGGGCAGGCCGCCAGGTGGGCAGAGATCAGGGGCTGCTCCTCCTTCCCCGGTTTTACCCCTCCCCATGAGTCTCCCCGGAGAAGCCGGGGCCGTGGCCGGGGGCGCCCCAGGGCGTGGCTCACGCAAAGGGCATTAATTTTTTTTTTCCCCTTTTTTTTTTTTGCTGGAAAATTTTTGCTTTTGCAGGTAATTTTTTTTTTTTGGGTTGTGAATGTTGTTTGAATGTGGGGGTGACATTCCTGCCGGAAAAGGGGTGTCACCCTCAATTTTGGTGGAGAAGGGTTCCCCAGGACCAGGGAGAAGTGATCCCCAGGTCCGTGTGAATGGTGTATGAATGTACAGTGACATAATTGGAGCCTTGGCGTGGCGTTGCTGCTCACAAGTCCTGCATGGTGGACTGGTGCCAATCCAATTTGATGTGGATGTGGGGTGTGTGTGCTAGGGACCACAGTGTTGTGCATGCATGCATTCTCATTGTGTCATGATTAATGTGTGTGTTTAACGTGCAAAGATGCCTAATGTGAGTTGTCTCCTGGCTGCTCTACCCTCAGAAGACGGGGTAGCCTCGGTTAGGGGGGGGATTGTCTGGTTCAGGGGTCAGGTCATCACGTAGGCCAATCTGCAGGCCCTTTCTTTCTGCGAAGTTGTGCAGCATGCAACATGCACCGATGATCTGGCACACAAAGTTTGGGGAATACAAGAGGGTACCCCCAGACTTATCCAGGCATCGGAAACGTGACTTTAGTAGGCCAAAGGTGCGCTCCACCACTGCTCATGTTTGGGCATGTGCTTGATTGTATCTTTCCTCTCCTGGGGTTTGGGGGTTCCGGATAGGAGTCATGAGATGGGGTCCCAGTGGATATGCAGAGTCACCTGTAAGGGAAAAGACAGGAGGATGTTAGTCATGCATGTGGCCCTTGTGATGTGTGCATCATGGGAGGGGATAGTCATGCCTGACTCCCATGTCACTCACCAACCAGCCAGGTGTCCCCATACACGTTCTGATCGAATTCCATTCGGATGTGGCATTGATTGTATATGTAGCTGTCATGGCTGGACCCTGGGTGTTTGGCACGGACGTGCCATATGAGGCCTTGGGCATCGACTATCACCTGTACATTGATGGAATGCCAATGCTTCCGATTGCGGTACATGTGCTCTGTCTCCTGGGGGGGCTGGAGTGCCACATGTGTGCAATCAATGGCCCCCACAGTGCGTGGGAATCTGGCAATTCTGTAGAAATCTGTCATTGCCTTCAGTCGCAGCTCCTCAGTGGTGGGTTTGATGATTTGGTTGGCCATGCGTCTGAGGATTGCAGGGACAACCTGGTGCACACATCTGCTCATGGAGGATTGTGACATCCCAGCCACCACTCCACTTGTACGCTGAAAAGAGCCACTGGCAAGGACATGGAGTGTTGCCATGACCTTGACCAGTGGCTTCACTGCATGTGAGCGGTGTGTTGGGCTGGTGATGTCCTCCTGCAGGGTTGTGGTTAATTCCAGGATGACATGAGGGGTAAATCTGAAGATGCGAAACACCTCAGAATCACTCATGCCAAACAGGTCTATGCGGGTGCGGTATATCCTCTCCCGTGCCATCCTCCGTGCCCTCATCCTTCTTTGTTCATCTAAAGTCAGTAGTATAGCTATGTGCGACGATGCCCCTGGCATGCTGGCATACAGATTGTTGTGCAACACGTGTGACTGCTGAGCTCCTCACTAACAGTGTTGCTTTATCTAACAAGTAGACTTTTTTTCTCTTTTTAGACCAGCTTTTATATGGTCTAATTTTAGACAGGACATTTTGCTGTTGCGCACACTGCGTCGCCTGCGCTGCCCCAACGTTCTTTTGTGGATCCCCGTAAGTCCCTCATTAGCATATTTGATTAGCAAATCAATGGTCTGTCTAGCGCACTTTTGCGTGGACAGATGCGCCAGTCTAACGAAATTACGCGGGACAAAAAAAAGTAGATTTTTTGCGTATCTCGTTCTGGGGATGCCGTGCATCGAAACGCACGCGCACATTTCGACTTACGCACGCGCATCTCCTGTTGCGCAGGCGTAATCGCTCTGTGAATCTGGGCCAATGTATTTTATAATGTTATGCGGTTAAGGCCGTACTCAATTTGCATAGGTGTGAACCCGGCCTAAAGGAGGTACATAAAGTATGTCCTGAAAATAATGTTCTTTCCCACTTTTTTTTAAAAGCAACAGCACAATAACATTTATCTGTCATATCTTTAGGTCACGTACGGTTGACTTTTTCTGTGTAAAATTAAAATAAATATTTGAGAAATACCTGTGTTGTGTTGGAAACAATGCTGCATGACACTGGCTGAGATTCAGTGGCCCAGAAAATGTTATGAAATATGAAGAAGTTGTTTTTTTGCTCCCAACAGCTAAATGGAGCGTTGGGGAAGTGAAGAAAAACATGTGCTGTCGGGGAGGAGATCATTAGGCTTCAGTCACATGGGTGTAGCTATTCGTACGCCGGTGTGAAGAATCATCTTTGTCCACACAGGATTCACGGGTGTTTCCTGTATCCATGGGCAGGCAGACCCTTTCATGTTTATAGGGACATAGCTGCTGGATGGACGCAGCTGCTGGTCCAAATGTGTTCTGTTCAGGCCACAGAACACATTTGGGGACATGAACCCGCATTGGCTGTAAAAAAATTTGGACCAGTGGCTGTGTCCCAATAAAGATTTAATGAAACTGCTTGCATGTGGATGCACTGAACACCTGTGCATCCAATGCAGGCACAGACAGCCCTTCGTGCAGCTGTACAGATAGGTACGCCATTGTGAATGAGGCCATAAAGTGAGCCCGTTACTTTGCCCTGTATATTAAAACCACAGGTTTCTTTATAATGTATAAAGAAATGTATATAATGTAAAGGATATTTGGTCCTGTACTAAACAAACAGTTCTTATCAGTCTTTACTGGGCTCCTGGGACATTGTTGGAAACAGAATAATGGGATTAAAAAAATTATTAAAACAAAAAAAAAAAACACAACTAGTCAATAAAATAAAAACAACCACAGATGCCCTAAAATAGTGAAGGATGCTTATTAGTATAAATCAAATCAGTTAAATGCATTTTGGTTTCATAAAACAGCAAACATACTGTATAAATGATGACATGAATAAATCTATATATACGATTCATTATCTGCCACCCAAAAAAAAAAAATTGAATTTGTTTATTATCATTGCACAGTGTAAAGGAGGCGAATAATTGGTAAATAAAAGTTGTGAAATGTGGACGTAAAAAAACAGAAATGATACTCTAGAGGTAAAAACTGCTACTGCACTTTACACACCATCTGGCCCTTGGCCCTGGCTTACCGCTGAAGCCCAGGGCTGGTTGCTGAGATTTTTTGACAAAACATTCTGTGCCGGTGTAGTGTTCCCATTGTCTTTGGGTGTTATTGTTCTGCATTACGAATGTGTTTGCTATATTTGTACATAGGCACAAACATTTACGTGACAGCCTGCTAATTATGAATCTTTGACCAAGAATGGGAATTTCTCCTACTCTAAACCCCTCTCCGGCATCCCTAACACTGGCAGGCTTTTTTTGCTTGCTGCCAAAATGCCACAAATTTGATTAACAAGTTCCTCACGTCTTGCGTAGATGCAAAAATGCTCTACGCAGGGAAACCCTGCTTTTGCAGCAAGAAAAACAGAGAAAACAAGTTTTGAGGTTGAGATGGATATAAGTGATTACTACGCTCTTACACCGGCCAATAACTAACAAATCTACATACAACATGACATTAGATGGCTGGTCTTGTTGGAAAACACATCATATACAGTGCCTTGAAAAAGTTTTCCTATCCCTTGAAATTTTCCAAATTTTGTCATGTTACAACCAAAAACGTAAATTCATTTTATTAGATCAACACCAAGTGGCACATAATCACGAAGTGGAAGGAAAACGATAAATGGTTTTCAAAATGTTTTACAGATAAATATGTGAAAAGTGTGACGTGCATTTGTATTCAGCCCCCCTGAGTCAATACTTCGTAGAACCTTCTTTCGCTGCAATTGCAGCTACAAGTCTTTTTGGGGTATGTCTCTACCAGCTTTGCACATCTAGAGAGTGACATTTTTGCCCATTCTTCTTTGCAAAATAGCTTGAGCTCTGTCAGATTGGATGGAGAGTGTTTGTGAACAGCAATTTTTAAGTCTTGCCACAGATTCTTAATTGGATTTAGGTCTGAACTTTGACAGAGCCAGTCTAATGCCGCGTACACACATTTGTAATTTCCGTCAGGATAAAATCCGATGGATTTTTCTGACAGAATTCCGTTCAAGCTGTCTTGCATACACACTGTCACACCAATTTCTGACCGTCAAGAACGCGGTGATGTACAACACTACGACGAGCCGAGAAAAATTAAGTTCAACTTGATTCTGAGCATACATGTTTTTTTCTCCGTCTGAGTTCCATACAGATGAACAGAATTGCCGATAGCAATGTTCTCTTTCTGATCCCGTCGGAATTTCCAAAGGAAAAACTCAGATGGGGCAAACACACGGTCGGAATATCCAATGAAAAAATTCCGTCTGACTTTTTTATTGGAAATTCTGATTGTGTGTATGTGGCATAACACATGAATATACTTTGGTCTAAACCAGTGGTTCTCAACCTGGGGGTCGGGACCCCCTCGGGGGTCAAATGATGATTTGCCAGGGGTCACCAAATCCTGGGCTGTTCCTGGTTCTCCCTTCCTCGGCCTCTTCACAGCCACCCATTCAGTTCACTGCATGGGTTTGGGGGGCGGAGACTAGAGGTCAGCTGACTGCTGAGGAATGTGAGGTGGGAGAGGCTGGAGGAGACCCTATCTCCTGATTTCCACATAGGTGTCACTGCTACGAGACACCATAAAGTCCGAGACACAGCAAAGCCGGAGACACAGCGAGTAACACTACCTGTGATTCGAGTTGCCATTAAAAGGCCCCATTACAGTTCTCAAAACAGCAGATGACCTTGATCAAGAGCACCTAAGTTGCCTGATCAGAATCCCCCCAGCACTGCCACTCATCCCAACTCCTCCCACCCCCCTCCCCACCAAGGAGTAAGAGAAGGAATAAAAATAGAGAATACATGGAAGGGAGAGGAAAAAGGGGGAGAAAGAACAAGAAAGATGGCAAGAGAGAGGAATGAGGGGGGAAAAAAATTAATTAGGATAGGGAGAGAAAAGGGGGAAATAAAGGAGAACAAAGAGATTGGTACATCCTGAATTGTACCATAAGGAGGTTCAATACTGTATGAACTTGGAAAATTTTATCAAGGGGTCACGGCACTAGAAGGTTGAGAACCACTGGTCTAAACCATTCCATGGTAGCTCTGGCTGTACATTTAGGGTCGTTGTCCTGCTGAAAGGTGAACCTCCACCCCAGTCTAAAGTCTTTTCCAGACTAACAGTTTTTTTTATAAGGTTGCCCTGTATTTGGCTCCATCCAACTTCCCTTCAACTCTGACCAGCTTCCCTTTCCCTGCTTTCCCACAACATGATGCTGCCACCACCATGTTTCATGGTGGGAATGGTGTGTTCAAGGTAATGTGCAGTGTTAGTTTTCCACCACACATTGTGTTTTTCTTTTAGGCCAAAAAGTAAAATTTTCGTCTCATCTGAGCAGAGCACCTTCTTCCACATGTTTGCTGTGTTCCCCACATGGGTTCTTACAAACTGCAAACAAAACTTTTTATGGCTTTTTTCAACAATGTCTTTCTTCTTGCCACTCTTCCATAAAGGCCAGATATGTGCGGTGCACAACTAATAGTTGTCCTGTGGACAGATTCTCCCATCTGAGCTCCTCCAGAGTTACCATGGGCCTCTTGGCTACTTCTATGATTAATGCTCTCCTTGCCTGGCCATCAGATGATGGATTGAACAGTGCTCAATGAGATTTTCAAAGGCAATTGGTTCAACTAGATTTTAGTTACGGGTATTTGAGTAAAGGGGCTGAATACAAATGCACCCCACAGTTTGCAGATATTTATTTTTAAAAAAGATTTGAAAACCATTTATCATTTTCCTTCCACTTCACAATTAAGTATCACTTTGTGTTGATCAATCACATAAAATTCCAATAAAATACATTTACGTTTTTGGTTGTAACATGACAAAATGGGGAAAATGTCAAAAGAGTATGAATACTACTCAAGGCACTGTATAATCCTGCCACAAACCTTAAGTTAAAGGGGTAGTTCCCCCAAAAACCTTTTTTTTAACATTGATTGAGGCTCGTTTTTTCAAGGGGAATCGGGTGTTTTTTTTTTAGAAACGAAGCAGTACTTACCGTTTTAGAGATGCATCGTCTCCGACGCTTCCGGGGAATGGTCTTCGGGTCTGGGCGTTCCTATGTGATTGACAGGCTTCCGACGGTCGGATACATTGCGTCACGATTTTCCGAAAGTAGCCGAACGACGGTGCGCAGGCGCAGTATAGAGCCGCACCGGGGCACGGCTTCTTTCGGCTACTAGTGACGCGATGTATGCGACCGCCAGAAACCTGTCGGAAGCCTGTCAATCAAATAGGCACGCCCAGACCAGACGATCATACCCGGAAGCGACGGAGACGATGCATCTCTAAAACGGTAAGTACTGCTTCGTCTCTAAAAAAAAAACACCCGATTCCCCTTGACATAACGAGCCTCAATCAATGTTAAAAAAAGGTTTTTGGGGGAATTACCCCTTTAATTAAATATTTTTTAACTAAAAGAAAAGTTTCCCTTTGTGCCGATGGCTACTATGTTTGTTGAAATCTTCCATCATTTGTCCCCGCATACCCCGCAGCTGTAATATGGTGTTCCAGGGGTTAATAAGACTATTATATTATGGAGCTGCCCCAAGCACTTGGCCTGCCATTTCAAACACCCTGTTCTATTCATAAAAGCCAACAAGCCCAGTGCCTTGTATTAAAAGCGGTAGTAAAGTCTGCTTTTTATTTTGTGCCTACAGGTAAGCTTATAATAAGGCTTACCTGTAGATACAGTAAATATCTCCTAAACATGCACTGTTTAGGAGATATTTACATATGTAGCAGCTGATGAAGTCACAGGTTCATGTGCACTGCGCTCTTAATGGACAGCATGCCAACCATTCAGAGAGCAGTGCTGTGGCCGTGACTCCCATTAAGTTGCACGGGAGTGACATCATCGTGGCTCAGCCATTCAAACGGCCAGAGTTCATGAACCTGGAAGGATAACTGGGTGAAGATGGATTCCTGTTAATGGTGATCTATTTTTAAGGTACCGTATATACTCGAGTATAAGCCAACCCGAATATAAGCCGAGGCACCTAATTTTACCACAAAAAACTGGGAAAAATGATTGACTCGAGTATAAGCTTAGGGTGTTCATCTGCATGCCTCGCTGTGTCCATGCCTCACTGTGTCCATGCCTCACTGTGCCCATTACTAGACTGACGTTTAACATGAGAGTCTATGGAAGGGGTGCCCGGCTTTGAAAAATCGGTGCTCCCCAGCTGTAGGTCCCCCAGACAACAAACTAGTTAAGTCTGTCATAATGTGCTTGTAAGCAGTGCATACTAGCAGATTATGACAGGAGCTTGCAGGGGATCCCTTTTTTTTTTTTTTAGGTGCTTTTTGTCTTCTGGTACTGTGAAGGTACCTGGGGGAGCAGAGGAATGAAGATCTCAATGAACATCGCAGCCACAAGGGAATTTTTTTTTTAATACAATGTAAGTGCCATCCCTAGTGCTAATGTAAGAGCAGCCGCTGCTGTGTCTCCAGTGGAGACACAGTAGCGGCTGCCAATGGCTACTATGTTTGTTGAAATCTTCCATCCTTTGTCCCCGCATATCTAATTCCTCACCCTCTCCAATGCCACATTTGGCCCCTTTCGAGGGGAGGGGGGAACAGGTACCTGATTTTTTTACAGGCACTCTGTCCCCACTTCTGGGAGACTGGGCCATGACTAATTACATCAGCAGCTTGGCCCTCCTCCTCCCTCCCCTTCTGCCGGGCCAGGAGCAGCACCTGACCAGCCAACATCGCTGGACTCCAGGACAGGCAAGTGTCCTAATGTTAAAAGTGAGCAGCTACAGTATGTGTAGCTGCAAACTTTACATTTTTGAAGGGGGTGAGCAGAACGCCACTTTAAACCAGGGGTAGGAAACCTCGGCCCTCCAGTTGTGGTGAAACTACAAATCCCATCATGCCTCTGCCTCTAGAAGTCATGCCTGTGATTGTCAGGGTCTGGCAATGTCTCATAGGACTTGTAGTTTCAGCACAGCTAGAGGACCCAGGTTGCCTACCTGTGCTTTAAACAGACCATATTATAATAAAAATGCAAAAGTAGCCTTCAGTACAAAAAACAAAACAAAAACGTGCCTCATGTATCAATCTGATAAACTAGAAAAAAGGCTCCAGTAGATCTCAATGATTAGGAGTACATTTCATGCAATGAAATTGTGCCTGAAAAATCTTGCAAACAATAATGTGATTTACTGTTTGATGCCTCTAAAAATAGTGGCATGATCAAAAGGCATTTAAAGTGTAAAATCTTCTGACTTCTTACCTGCCAACACTAGAAGATCACTTCAAACAAATCTGTGCCTTTTAATAAAACTTGCAGTGCGTAAGAGCCCTTCTGAAGTGTAGAGCAATAAAATGCCTGCTATGCTTATGTGGCAGGAGGTATTTTGCAGTATTAGAAGCCAAAATATTCTAGTCCTTTGCTCCTCAGACAAGTGGAACCTGTATTTCCTTGTTAGATGGCCTAGAGTACTTGGTGGCTGGCAAATAACTGGACCCGGCCTCAATGCAGGGTTGCTGAATGCCCTATAAGCAGGGACTTAAAGCATCACTGAAGGAAAACATTTTTTTGCTGAAATGACTGTTTACAGGGTATAGAGACATAAAAGTTAACCGATTCCTTTTAAAAATTATTAAAAATAGATAAAAATCAATCATATAATGTGCCTCTAGTTTCACTTTAGTTTTTAAACTGGTTTCATGTTTCTGTGAAGTAGAGAGACACATAAAACAAAAACAAACAAATCCAGGGCAGTGTTTTGTTTTTAAAATGAATCTGATGGTTCTGAGGAGTTTAAGACACACAGCTTGGACCACAGTGAAAAGCTGCCATGAGATTTTTCATAAGGAGCCAGACAAGCAGGAAGTGTGGCGATCAGAGCAGAATTACAGCAACTTCAAAGCAAAAACGAACAATTAGGACATAAAACCAGGACTGCAGTAAGGTAAAGGAAGCTATTTAGCTAAAAACAAATTCCTTAAGTGATCCTTTAATTCTGCTAAATTGTTCTGTTTCTTTTTCCCACATTTCTCTACAATTAGAAAATCCCTAAAAATACCATCCAAGCAATCTGAAGAATTTCTATACTGACTGTTGAGATTTTCAAGTGAACCAGTTCTTTTATCACGCAGCAAAGCAAAGAATTCACATCTCAGTAGCTATGTGTTTAGAACTTCCAAAAATGGAGTACTATGGTTGGTTCGAATCCCAACCACGGCACTACCTGCCTGGAGTTTGTATGTTCTCCCTGTGCCTGCGTGGGTTTACTCCCGTAGTCATGCTGGTAGGCCTTAGTATATGTGAGTTAATAACCTTAGATTGTAAGCTCCTCGGGGGCAGGGACTGATGCCAATGTACATTATATATGTAAATTGACAGTGCTATACAAGTACCTGTAATACATGAAATAAATATTTCCTCCATTACAAATATGTTCAGGGCTAAGTGACTCTGTGTAAAGAGGTCCCCTGATCCACACTTTACTAGAACTCCACTGCTGCTCCTTCTGCAAGAATCAGCACAGAGTATGGTGGAGCATATGACTTCCTCCCATGTGACAGTACATGGCAGAGGAGATGACGTCACGGTTTCCCTAAGGCCCCTTTCACACTGGGACGGGGCGGCGTCGGCAGTAAAGCGCTGTTATTTTTAGCGGCGCTTTACCGCCAATTTTGCGGCGCTATTCGGGCAATAGGGGGCGGTTTTACCCCTGCTAGCGGCCAAAAAGGGTTAAAAAACACTGCAAAGAGCCTCTGCAGAGGCGCATTGCTGGCACTATCGCTAAGGTGTCCCATTGATCTCAATGGGCAGGAGCGGTATACACACCGCTCCTTCACCGTTCCAAAGATGCGGCTAGCAGAACTTTTACCATCCTGCAAGCTCACCGCTCCACTGGGGACACATAGCAGCGACTGTTTAGGTTCGGTTTGCAGGCGCTATTTTTAGCGCAATATCGCCGGGAAATCGACCCAGTGTGAAAGGGGTCTTAGCCTCCAAGACTTGGGATTCTGTTTCTGGCTGCGAAAGATGTGGGAGCACTGTTAAAGGTGAGTACCAGTGGGTTGGGAGAGGAAGCCCTTTATATTATATTTTTGCGTCTTGCATTGACAAACCTTAGGTATGCTCCAAGTCTCTTTCAACGCAATTCATCAAAAATGCTAATTTTTGTTAAAATAATTCATGCAGCTACTACTCTATGATAAGGTTTTCTCAGCACTTTAGAACAGTGACTATTTTTTTTTTTATTGTCATTTTTTTTTTTTTTTTGCATACCCCTATAAGATATCTTGCAGTAAATCACAAAAACAGCATATGTGTTTTAGGAGAAAAGATTCAGCTGTCCAGCACCTAAATGTGGACAACCACATACAAAGGGGCAAGTATCAAGATTAGAGTCAATAGGGCTAGTTCTGTGAGCAAGTTTGAGACCCCAGAATTTCCAATCCTTGCTCATTGGACTAAGGAGCGTCACCACATAAATAGTGTTATGCCACTGTCAAAGTCCTGCCGCTGCTTTCCTCCTCCTCAGGTAAGCCGACCTAAACCCCTATCCATCTAGTTCCCAGTGCCTGAAACATGTTAGCAGCAACTGTACAATTCTCATCAATGGCACTTGTGTACAGAGGCTCGCGAGACGTTACAAATATGTAAATGTTTAAGGAAATACAATAAAAAGTATTTAAATCAATTTATTGGTTTTGTGTTTACCTGAAGTTTCACTTTAACAACTCCAAATACAGGTAAAGATTTAAGCTGAAGCACTGATCTCCAAAGACTGAACACCCTATTGGACCCAATGAGTTACAGAGCTACTGTAGGTCGTAGGCATTGGCTGAGAGCAGTCTCAGTTAAGAGAACACTATGTTACACATGTCAGCAATTGTGACATATGGGCTTAGATCACATCAACACTACAGTTGTTTACACTACTGTCGGGCTCTTTTGAAACAGAACTGTCATATGCTACAATCTGATGCAATTTTACTTTAAAATGTGGGGGGTATCAAGAAAAACTGTTTAATATATTTAAAACTGTCCGAAAGTGGTCATGGCATGGTTTGTTTTAATCAAGTGATTGTAAAGGTTCGTTTAAAAAAAAAAATATATAACAAATATGTTATACTTACCTGCTCTGTGCAAGGGTTTACACAGATCAGGCCCAGTCCTCTTCTTCTGGGGTGCCCTGGCGGCCCTCCTGTCGGCGCTCCTGGCTCCTCCTCTTCTTAGGGTGCCCCCATAGAGAGACGCTTTCCCTGGGGGCAACCATGCGGGCGTGCTCACGAGTCCAGCTGCTGCATCTATTGACACAGAAAGCAGTACTCGGCCCAGCACCCTGCTTGCATATCACTGGATTTGATTGACAGCAGTGGGAGCCAATGGCTCCTGCTGCTATCAGTCTATCCAAGAAGTATAGATTGGCCTTTTGACAGCACATTGCGGTGTGATTGGCCAAAGCATGCAGATCAGGTGCATGCTTTGGCCAATCCGCAGCGGTCAATGCACTGCAATCTCACAGTGTATTATGGGGCGCTCCACGGCGTTCAAATTTGCCGCAAACGCCCCATATGTTTGTTCTAAGAACAAACGAACAGCTGATGTTCGAGTCAAACATGGTTCGACTCGAATATACAGCCTATCCCTACTTGTAATTAACAATACACTGATCAGGGGGCGTGGTCTGGAGCCGCATGGAGTAGGACGTGCAAAGTGAGAGCTTCGCTCGAGACTCATCCTTTTGCCTGATCCTTGGGGCTATTCTCCCCACAAACAGCTACAAAGACAGCCGCTGAACCCTGCTACCCCCCTGCACAGCTATGTCTCCCACTAAGAGGTCTGGGGCGATCGCCAAACTCGACAAATACCGCCACGAGGAGCGGGACACTGAGGAGGAAGATGGCGTGGCCTCGCTCCCTGAAGAGACTGAGCGGCCCTCCGACGATACGGCCCGGGTGCTGGAGGCCATAGCCGTCTGCCAGACCACACTCACCTCCAGGATCGAGGAGGTGAAGATTGACGTCTCCCTCATCCGCCAAGACCTGCACAAGCTGCGAGAGCGGGTGTCCGAAACTGAACGCCGCGTCGGCCACGTGGAGGAGGGCCTGCACCCGTTGCAGATCACCACCGAGCAGCTTCAATATCAGCTGAACGCGGTTCTCTCCAAGCAGGACGACATGGAGAACCGCCTCCGAAGATGCAACCTTCGCTTCGTGGGGCTTCCCGAGAGGTCCGAGGGAGCGGACCCCCCGACATACCTGGAGAACCTGCTGGTCAAGTCCTTCGGAAGGGAGGCCTTCTCCTCCACCTTCGTGGTGAAGCGCGCCCACTGCCTTGCAGCCAAGCCCCCGCCTGTTGGAGCCCCGCCGAGGACCTTCATTGCCAAGTTTCTCAACTACGGTGACCGGGATACCATCCTCCGCCTCACCCGTGAGAAGGGCAACATCCCAATCGGCAATACGACAGTGGCGGTGTTTCCGGATTTCTCTGCGGAGGTCCAGAAGAAGAGAGCACGTTTCACAGAGGCCAAACGACAGCTCCGTGCACATCATCTGCCGTATGCGATGCTCTACCCGGCGCGGCTCCGGGTGGTGTGCGATGGGAGGGCTCAGTTCTTTGAAGACCCACGGGCCGTTTATTCCTGGCTGGAGCGCCGCGGCGGGGCCCCCCGGTGCAGGCCTAGTCCTACGCTTCCCACCCCCTGCCGCAACTGCTGACCGTCCGGAGTCGGGAGCCCCCTGCCTGCCAGCGGCACCTACATGTCCTTCGGCTATCCTGGAACCGTGAGTTACACCCCAGCACTGTTGTGCCTTTGCCTCCACTCCCCTACCCTTGACTGCTGGATGGGGGCCCTGCTCCTCTCCCCCTCTTCCCCGCCTGATACCCCGTCTCCCTTGCCCCTGGTCTACCCCCCGTAGCCCCTTGTTATACCCTATATGTCTCGAGCGGCTCATCTGCACCCGTATCCCCCGTGATTGGATACCCCCCCTACTTAACTGTGTGCTTTTCAGCTTTTTGTTCGCCCCCCTGACTTTGGTGATTGGGTGGGCCACGGAACTTCCATGTCACCCCTGACTGTCACCAATTTACAGAAGTTTCCCTGGCCGGCCCCCGCCCCCCCGTCCGCGGAGGGTGGCAGTGCGTTAGCTCTGCTATGCTGGTCCAGTGTTTTTGCAGAGAGTTTTGTAACTAACCGTTTTTTTTGTTTAAAGTGTACCGTATATGATGTTTTACTGGGATTGCAATTTCTTGTTGATGTGTTCTATGTACTATGTGAAATGTGTCACTTCGCTATATGTACCACTGCTCGCGCGGCGTGTTCTCCCATTGGGACACAGCCGCACACAACCGCCCCCCCCCCCCCTCCCAACATGGCCTCCTTAAAAATTATGACCTGGAATGTCCGGGGATTGGGTGAGCGCTCTAAGAGAGCTGCTGTCCTCTCCCACCTCAAACTGCAGCGGGCAGACATCTCTGTCCTAGTCGAGACTCATCTCGTAGGCCAGAAACAGATGTGCCTCAAAAAACCCTGGGTGGGATGGGTATACCAAGCCCCACATACCTCTAATTCCCGTGGGGTCGCAGTTCTCATAGCCAGATCGGCACAGTTCCGACTACACACGTTGCAGTCGGACCCCCAGGGCCGGTTCCTGTTCCTACACGCCACCATAGGGGGCTTGGAGATCCTTCTCCTGGCCTTCTATGTCCCCCCCCCCATTCCAGTCGACTACACTTCAAAAGGGGGTGGCCTTTATGGCTCAACACCCCTCGGTGCCCGCCGTTTGGGCAGGGGATTTTAACATGGTCATTGCCCCTGACCTGGACAGGACTGGCCCGGCCGCTCCACTACACCCCCCACTGGGTGTCACACGGTTTGGCAAGTTCCTCACAGAATTTGCCCTCACAGACACATGGCGATACAAGCACCCGACACAACGAAGCTTCTCCTGCTTCACCCCTTCTCGCTCAACAATGTCCAGACTTGACCTTATCCTCCTCACCCCCCCCCCCCTCCTCCCCCAACTCCTAGACGCAGGTATCGATACCAGAATACTCTCCGACCACTCCCCATGCTGGATCACGCTGAGACTGCCGACCCCACCTTCGGCTCGGCCCTGGCGACTGAACCCCTTCTGGCTATCCGTCCTCTCGGATATGGATGCTGTCCAATCCGAGTGGGACTACTATTTCCGAACAAATATCGGCTCGGCTCCGCTGGGTCCTGTATGGGAGGCCTTTAAAATGCATGCCCGACTGATACTCTCCACGCGGATTAACAGACACAAAGCCACCTCTAAGCTACTGATCCGCCAGGCGGAGGACTGCTTAGACACGCTTGAGCAGACCTTCCAGGCTAACCCGACTGCGGCCAACGCGTCTCAGCTACGACTGCAGACCAGACTTACAAACCAGCTGCACCTTGAGAAGGCCAAACAGGGTATATTCTTCAGCAAACAACGCACACACGAACATGGTGAGAGAGCAGGCAGGCTCCTTGCCTACATGGCCCACCTTGATCACAAACCCCCGGTAGTGGTGTCCCTCCGAGCGGCGTCTGGGGATGTGCTAACGGACCCCGATCTGGTGGCCGAGGAGTTTAGATCCTTTTTTTCGGGCCTCTACTCCTCCACTGCCAGATACTCATGCGATGAACTCTCCACATTTCTGCAGGATCTCACCTTTCCCACACTCTCCCCCGACCAGATTGCACTGCTTGAAGCTCCCATCACCGCAGACTGTGTGGCAGATGCCATGGCACAGCTCCCCACGTCCAAAGCGCCGGGCACGGACGGGCTCCCCCTCGAATTTTACAAACGATTTGGTGAGACCCTTGTCCCCAAACTCGCCCAACTGTACAACCACATATATGACACAAACTCCCTCCCGAAGTCCATGAGCGAAGCCCTCATAATCTTAATCCCTAAGCCAGGCAAGGACCCGATGCTCCCCGAGTCCTACCGCCCCATCTCCCTACTCCAACTCGACAGCAAGATCTTAGCCAAAATCCTAGCTTTGCGCCTCAACAAGGTAATCCTTACACTAGTGCACCCTGACCAGACCGGATTCATGCCCAACAAAAACACAGCCTTTAATCTTAGAAGATTGCACATGAACCTACAGGCCAGACATTCGGACATGGGCTCCAGGGTGGTGGTCAGTCTTGACGCCGCTAAGGCATTCGACTCTGTTGAGTGGTGCTACCTCTGGGAATGCCTCCGCAAATTTGGCTTCGGCCCAAATTTTATTAAATGGCTCCAACTCCTGTACCAGGCCCCCACAGCGCGCGTCCAAGTCAACGGCAGGATCTCACCCCCCTTCCCACTCACCCGCGGCACTCGCCAAGGCTGCCCCGTGTCACCCTTGTTGTACGCCCTCGCTGCTGAGCCCCTCGCTATGGCTCTCAGAAACCACGCCGGGGTCAGGGGTCTCCGATGCGGTCAGACGATCGAGAAAGTCAGTCTCTATGCGGATGACATGCTCCTGTA
This sequence comes from Rana kukunoris, assembly GCA_029574335.1. Lineage (NCBI taxonomy): Eukaryota > Metazoa > Chordata > Amphibia > Anura > Ranidae > Rana > Rana kukunoris. The sequence goes on along the minus strand of CM056059.1, from coordinate 222,831,821 downwards.
CCTTGCAGACGCCGGCCCTTCGCTCCAGGCAGCCCTCCAAATCATAACAGACTTCGGAGCATTCTCAGGGTTACAGATAAACTGGGCCAAATCTCACATACTCCCCTTAGACCTGGGTGCTCCCACTAGTGAACAAGCTGCCCTCCCCCTTGTCAGAGCGAACACCATTAAATACCTGGGTGTCCAGGTCTCCAGATCCCCCCTTGACTACATTGCAGTTAATGTTGAACCCCTATTTCAAGTCCTTAAAACTAAGACACAGACCTGGTCCCGTCTCCCCCTAGGGGTCATGGGACGAATTAATCTGGTCAAGATGATCCTTCTCCCTAAACTACTTTATGTCTTTTGGCAGGCCCCGCTGTACATCCCTATACGCACATTCAGAGCCATGGAGTCTATCCTTAACTCATTTATCTGGGGTCCCTCCCGGCACAAGCTGTCTTGGAGGGCCCTGAAATGCCCAACCAACCGGGGCGGCGCCTCTGTTCCCGACCTCATTCTCTACTACCTAGCGTCCCAGCTATCCCATTTCTTTTACTTTAATCTCATAGACAAGGAACGGTACGCCGCGCTGGTTTGCTCCCAGGTCCCCGGTCCGGTGTCACACCCCTTCCAGATTCTATTCTGCGGACCCCGCGGCCCCTTCCCAACAGGTGACAGGAAACACATGCTCTTCCACCACTGCAAAGTCTGGCAACTCACTATGTCCCTTGGCGAAGCACCCTCACCACACTCCCACACACCCCTCTGGGACAACCCGCAGCTGCCCGAGCTGACCACTGTTCCCGACCATGGCCTGTGGATTGCGAGGGGTATCATATACCTCTCCCAGGTCGTGGCCCGCGGGTCAGTAAGGTCCTTCCAATCCCTCAAAGACACGTTTGACCTGCCCAACCACATGTTCTTTCGATACCTCCAACTCCGACACGCACTCAACACACAGTTCGGGAGCGGTGTTCCTGCTCTCGAGGTCCAGTTGCCAGTGGACCTTGTCCTTGGCAGGGATCCCAAAAAGCTGATCTCCCTGCTCTACACCTATCTCCTGGCTCCTCCGGGCGCCGTGGCTGCCCGTCAGCTAAAATCCAGATGGGAGCCGGACCTGGGCGCCGTGTTGGCTGAGGACTGGGAGGAGGCCCTAGCTAACTGCAGCGTCGTCTCCCCCAAGCTCTCTGATCGCCTCACCCACTTATACAGTCTACATCGCTCCTACTTAACGCCCCACCGCATCTCCAAATACAGACCTGGCCACAACCCCAATTGTCCTAGCTGTAACCACCCCAACGCCACCTTCTTTCACCTCCTCTGGTCATGCCCCTGCATGCAGGGATACTGGTCTCAGGTGGTCCGCTTCCTTCACGATCGCATGGGCTCCCCTGTATCCCTCTGCCCCCGCCAGTGTTTACTCGGCCTCCTTTCCCTGTCTGAGGCCGAAAAGTATCTACAAACATTTTTGCAAGAGACATTATTCCTTGCCAGGCTTCAGATAGCGAGGACATGGCTGAGGGGACCCCCTCCCACACTACAGCAGTGGATTAGAACTGTTAACGATACTCTGCCCCTTAAAAAACTACTTTACGTCCACAGGGGATGCCCAGATAAATACTACAAGGTATGGAACAGATGGCTGGGGACTGCTTCCACCTGCGATGTGGGGGCCTAGCCCCCGGACCGACCCAGCAGCCTCCCCCCCCTCCTTCTTCCTAACCCGATGGGGGTTTTTTATATAAATTTTTCCTACACTGCAATGAATATATACATGTATTGTCCTCCTTTGTTATGCCCATGTACGCATCAGCACTTTACAAACCGTAGATGTAGTGCATGTTGCACTTTATATGCGTTACTGTATGTTTTATTCATGCTCAATAAACGTTGTTTTGATTTAAAAAAAACAATACACTGATCAAGAGTCTGGCCATGGCTATACTAGCTGCACAGGAGGCTGCCCTCTAGGTCATACTAAAGTGGAAAAACAGAAATTCTGCTCTTTAACCTACTCCCTCCCTTTTTTGCCAGTAATAAAAATCACTAATGGGGACCTAGTTTTGACAGGTATCCGCTCCCACTTCTGCTGGAATCGCCTAGATACCAGCGAAAGTTTGCCTTCCTCCCTCCCAGTGTCACAGGTCCCAGAAGGCTTTGGGACCATTCACAGAGTGCAGCATGGCTCACACATGCGAAATGGAGGGGCTGACTGTGAAGCCGCAGGGAGTCATAGCTGGCTTTCCCCAGTCAACATGGCGATTCTGGCGACCTGAAGATAGGTAAAGAAGAACTGGCCCAGATGATGACAGCACTGGATCCTTGGACAGATAAGTGTCTCTGTTTTAAAAGTCAGCAGCTACAAATACTGTACTGTGTTCACAGCGTCTTCCCGCAGGGATGTAGTCCCAGGGGAGGGGGGTGAGCACATCGACTAACCCTCAGATGATGGGGGCAAGCTTACTGAGGAGGAACAGGAAGTGAGAAATTGAGACAAAGAAAAAAAACATTTAGAAGGGAAATCAAAGGGAAAGGTAAGTGAATCAACAATTCACTAGCTTAAGGCCCCTTTCACGCTGAGGCGTATTTCAGGCGTTTTAGCACTAAAAATAGTGCATAAATAACGCCTGAAATACTACTGCCCCAGCATTCAGGAGGGCTTTCACACTGAGGTGATACGCTGGTGGGAGAAAAGATGAGGAGCGGTGTGTATACCGCTCCTTCCCATTGAAAACAATGGGACACCGTGGTAACCGTGGTAATACCACCGTGGACACCGTGGTAATACCGCCGGCAATGCGCCTCTGGCGGTATTAACCCTTTTTCGGCCACTAGCGGGGGTTAATACCGCACCGATAGCGGCCGAAAACCGCGGCAATTCCGACGGTATAGAGCCGCTAAAAATAACAGCGCTATACAACCACCGCGCATACTGCCCCAGTGTGAAAGGGGCTTAAAGGAACGCATTTGGAAAATAATAAAAAACAATTTACAACCCTTTTAATGTTTTTACTTTCTATTGGTTTGCATCTAGATCAGTTTTTGCTGTAGAATCTCTAATGTGTGTGCAGCCTTACTGTGATATTTTTGGAACTAAATTCAGTTTTACCTACAAAGAAAGTTCAATGGAGCATACAGCAAAATTGCTGCACACAGCACATTTATGGGTCTGTTCTTCTCCACACATGTCTAGTCCATGTGACATTATGTCATTCATTTTCCATTGGCTGCAATGACATCATAGTGTTACAAATGGATAACAAAACATACAAGACAGAGATTACTGGGCGACTGCCAACTTGTTTTCCACTGTATAACTTATCATACTTTCATCAACTTTAACCAAAAAAAGGTATGCTGTGCTAATTAAAATTGTTAAAATGTCTTTAATAGCACAGACTGGATGCTATTTTTTGTTTTAATAAATACCATTAAATAAAATATGGTAAAAGAGGTTTGTTGCTAACAAACTGTATGTTTTATTTTTTTCCTGGCACATCTCATAGTTTGTAAATCTTCACGCTAATGACATAAACCAGATTGCCCAGTGGTCAGGTCAGGTCAGATGTCACAGGTGTTATTTAATATAGAAGTTCTTACTCTGTGAACAATAAAAATTGTTATACAACACATGTACCTTGATAAATGCATAGCAACATGTTTGTCTGCTTGTCCAGTAATCAGCACTGGAAATTGCCTGTCATATAACCACTTGCCACCCGCCTCCACTGTGCAGAATCCTGTCTTCTGGGGTCCCTCGGCAGCTGTGTCGGCTCCTCCTCGCAAAAGCTTTCCACCTTCATGTGCGCGAGTTTGCATGGTGGAAAGCTTTTGCAGGCGTGCTCCCGTAATACAGCGGCGGGCATAGCCGTCGACTGTATCACTCGGCACCACCCCCCGGCGCGCCGCATCATCTTATGTGATTGACAGCAGCGCCAGCCAATGGCTGCGCTGCTATCAATCCGTCCAGCCTAGCCAATCAATGGCCAGGCTGGGAACCGAAGAGGATCACAAGGACGCGTGCGGGACTTTCGAGGGATGAGGTAAGTAAAACGGGGGTTCGGGTGGTGGCGGTACCGTCCGATGTTTTTTCACCCAATGCATAGGATGCATTAAGGTGAAAAAACATTTACCTGTACAACCCCTTTAAGTGGTTAATAGCGATAGCATGCAATTCCCGATGTGGCTCAGCCACTCTCATGCTATCTACGTCATATGATTATGATGTCTGGCTGGGAAACGCTTCCTCTGTGCCATGACATTGTCAAAGTCGTGAATAGCAAGAGGGGGGCTGAGCAAGACCATGGGGTTGCTTGTAAATGGCCAGCAGCTTACAGTGTTTGCTGGACAACCAGTGCACAGACAGTTGAACATGGTACTATGCAATTAATAAATGTATATGTGGTTTTATGGCTGTGTAAACTTCCACTTTACAGTGTAACTCCAATACTTATGTTATCACTTCTAAATAGTTCTAGAATTCCATCTTTGATTTCTCTTTTCAAACTGATGCCTCATCCTCTGACATGGATGCTGTCAAACCTATCAGCATCATATGTCTGTCATGGAATTTCAAGTGACAAGAGACATCCCATAACTTTTCTTTCTTAATGTCGATTACATGTCCCCTATAGTTCTCCAGTCTAAATGGGTGATGTAACAACAATCCCAGTGCCACAGGTGGTCATTACTACTAGTGGAGCTCCCTGCCTAGTTACACCCACTAACACTGACTGACATCAATAAAACAATATTACCTTCCAGTGTGGATGAGTCAAGGGCAATTGGTATTAACAAGAGTGTAATATCCAATAGAGCTAATGGCACAAGGAGTTGTGGTCCAAGTACAGGTGTGTGACGTGATGACACCATCATTAAGCTGCTCCCAGAACCATACAGGTGGAAAAGTGCAGGAATCGGATTTCTATGGGTTACTGCACTTTGCAATTTGGCTCATTTGAAATACTCCCTTGAGGCTGGGTTCACACCATCGCCCAAATTTTGGGCTGAATTCAGACCTGAAAAAGGAGAAAAAAAGACGCACAGGGATCCTGTGCAAATTCACACCAAATATATATGAACCAGCTTCATGGAGAGCCGGTCAATATCTCCTGCTATTGTGAATTGGATGCCGCGAAAAACAAATCCAATTCGCAATGGTGTTAACCCAGCCCTAAAGAATTAGGGCTAGATTCAGGTAGATTGGTGCATATTTATACCGGCGTATCGCATCTCATTTGCGCTACGCCGACGTAACTCAGAGAGGCAAGTACAGTAGTCACAAAGCACTTGCTCCTAACGTTGCGCCGGCATAACTTAATTTCGTCAGCGTAAGTGTAAGTGGGTGTGACCTTATGCAAATGATGTTCTGAACGTGGACTAGTGATTTACGCCCGGCGTATCATGAACGGAGCATGCGCAGTATGTGCGGTCCCCTGTGCGCATGTTTACAACTACGCCGGCCCAACTTCCTGAGAAACGCCAGCCAACCGGCTTACGCCCAGCCTATAAATACGTCCAGACATACGCCCGTCCGGTGCAAAAGTACATCCTGCTTTTCCCCCCCCTTAGGGAAGGTACTTTTGCAAAGCGATGGCGGCTGCTGCAACTAAGGACAGGAGGAAGAAGTTGCTGGCATCGTGAAATATGATAAATATCTCCATGGTGCCATCAGTCAGCAGACCAGCAATGCCAGGAAAAATTAGATCCTGAGGGAGCTGAGCCTGCAGGTCAGTGCTGAGGGCATTGCGACCAGGAGCCCCCAGGATATAAAAAAAAAAATCAATGACATGCAGCGTAAGGTGAAGGAGAAGCTGGCCCAGATCAGTAGGCATGCCAGGACCACGGGAGGAGGACCAGCATGTTCTGTGCAGTTGACTCCGGAGGATGTGCTGATTGCCCAATGCCTGCAGCGTGAGCAGGTGGAGGGCATGGAGGGGTATGACTCCAGTGAGCAGTCCTTGAGGTCAGGTAAGTGTGTTTTATCTACTATCTGGTGTGTAGCATGTGAGGGGGTGGAAGGGGACATGTGACAAGTGTGTGGGTCCACCAACATGTGAATGTTTTGTGTCATTCACAGATGTGCTGGAGGGAGCTGGGCCGTCGTCGGCTGATGGGCAACCCACGCCATCCAGAGATGCGAGTACCCACACCTCTCCTCTGGAGGAAGTAGTGGAGGAGCATGGGGACCTCGAGGGAGTCCTGTACCTCATGGAGGATCCCACCATCCCTGTACCCTCCCAACCCTCCACCACCATCAGGGGACCCTCCCAAACCTCCTCCCCATCAGGGTACCCTCCTAACCCTTCTCCACCATCAGGGGTAGCTCCTCACCCTCCTCCACCATCAGGGGAAGCTCCTCAAGGGCCTCCCCATATACACGGCCCCAAGCCTCTCCTTCCCCCAGGAAGGCCACTAGAAAAACCAGGGGTGTTCCTGAGGCCATCCAAGAAACCCTTGCGAGGGATCAGGCCCGCCAGACCCAACATGTGGGTGCTGTTGCCCATGACATGAGGCGTCTTGCAGACAGCGTGGCCACCTCGGCAGAAATTCCAGACTGTCTGCATGATCTAAATGCAAATTGTGCAGCTGTTGTGACCTGTTTGGGGGAGCTGCAGGCCACGACAGCACGCCTCGTCACAGAGGTCAAGAGCCTCACAGTGGCTGTAAAGGCCAATACAGCGGAGGGGAGGCACAGGAGGCGGCAGGATCAGCAGAACACCACCCGCCAGCTGCAGATGCATGCTAAAACAAATGCCATGCTAAACCGCATAGCTCTGGCGTTGGAGGGCAGGCAGTCAGAACCTGCCAGGAGTGGCAGACTTGAGGAGGAGTCTCCTGCTGATGCCCCACCCCCACCCCTTCTGAAGTTCCTCCCCGGCAAGTGAGAAGTCAGAGACGTGGCACCAGACGGAGCCCACGACAGGGCAATTGAGTGCCTTTTTTTATTTTGTTTGCTCCGATGATGAGCCTTTTTTATTAATTTCTGCTCCAGTGATGAGCCTTTTTTATTTATTTCTGCTCCAGTGATGAGCCTTTTTTATTTATTTCTGCTCCAGTGATGGGCCTTTTTTATTTATTTCTGCTGCAGTGATGAGCCTTTTTTTTTTTTTTTATTGTATGCACACGGACAGTAGTGCAGGCTACAGTGTGACTGGTGTGTGAATGTGGGGGTGACACTCCTGCCAGTAAGGGGTGTCATCCTCGGTCATTGGGGAGAAGTTATCCCCACGACCGTGTGAATGTGGTATGAATGGACAGCGACACCATTGGGGCCTTGGCGCAGCGTTGTTGCTCCCAAGTCCTGCATGTTGGACTTGGGCTAATCCAATGTGAAGTGGATGTGGTGTGTGTGATCTAGGGACCACAGTGGTGTGCATGCGTGCATTCTCTTTGTGCCTTGATGAATGTGTGTTTTTAACGTGCAAAGATGCCTACTGCGAGGCATCTTCTGACTGCTCCTCCCTCAGCAGACGGGGTATCCTCGGGCAGAGGGTGACTGTCTGGTTCGGGGGTCAGGTCATTACATATGTCAATCTCCAGGCCCTTTCTCATGGCGCAGTTGTACGGAATGCAACATGCACCGATGATCTGGCACACAAAGTTCGGGGAATACAACAGGGTACCGCCGGACTTATCCAGGCATCGGAAACGGGACTTCAGGAGACCAAATGTGCGTTCCACCACTGCACGGGTACTTATGTGTGCTTCATTGTATCTTGTCTCTCCTCTGGTTTGGGGATCCCGGAATGGAATCATGAGATGGGGTCCAAGTGCATATGCCGCATCACCTGAAAGGGAAAAGACAGGAGGATATTAGTCATGCATGTGCCCCTCGTGATGTTTGCATCATGGGGTCGGACAGTCATGCCTGACTCCCATGTCACTCACCAACCAACCAGCTGTTCCCATACACGTTCTGTTCGAATTCCGTTGGGATGTTGCTTTGACGGTATATGTAGCTGTCGTGGCTGGACCCGGGGTGTTTGGCACGGACGTGCCATATGAGGCATTTGGCATCGGCTATCACCTGTACGTTGATGGAATGCCAATGCTTGCGATTGCGGAATATGTGCTTTGTGTCACAGGGGGGCCGTAGTGCCACATGTGTGCAATCAATGGCCCCGATGGTGCGTGGGAATCCTGCAATTTCGTAGAAATCACGCATTGCCTTCTGCCGCAGGTGCTCCTGGGTGGGTTTGATAATGTGGTGGGACATGCGTCTGAGGTTTGCGTGGACAACCTGGTGCACACATCTGCTCATGCTGGTTTGTGACATCTCAGCCACGACTCCACTTGTACGCTGAAAAGATCCACTGGCAAGGAAATGCAGTGTTGCCAGTACTTTGACCAGTGGCTGCACTGCATGTGAGCGGTGTGTCTTGCTGGTGATGTCATCATGCAGGGTTGTGGCTATTTGCTGGATGGCTTCAGGGCTGAATCTGAAAATGCGAAACACCTCCAAATCACCCATGCCAAAGACGTTCATGTGCATGCGGTATATCCTCTCCCGTGCCCTCCTCCTCCTACGTGGCGGTGGACCCATTAGTAGTGCTAGGACCACGGCTGCCATGTGTTGTCCTGCAAATGTGGTTGCTCAGCTCGTCCGTAACGGTGCTGCTGAAGCTACTTTCCAGCTGACTTGTGCAAGTCTGGTGCAAAGTTACCCCTGCTTTATAAGGTGTAACTTTAGGCTGGGCGTACAGCTTAGGCAGTGCTGGGACAAGGCCATTTGGTGCCCAGGGCGAAGATGGCAAACTGCGCCCCCCCCCCCCCCCCCCCGATTTTAAGAAACGGCGGCATTTGATGGGGAAAACTGGCAGCACACTGATGGCAATTGATGGGGCACACTGGCAGCAATTGATGGCAAACTGGCAGCACACTGGCGGCCATTGATGGGGCAAACTGGCATCAATTGATGGGGCAAACTGGCAGCACACTGGTGGCAATTGATGGGGAAAACTGGCAACACACTGGCGGCAATTGATGGGGCACACTGGTGGCAATTGATGGGCACGCTGGTGGCAATTGATGGGCACACTAGTGACAATTGATGGGCACACTGGTGGCAATTGATGGGCACACACTGGCAGCAATTAATGGGGCACACTGGAAGCAATTGATGGTTACAGTGGCTGCTTTTGATGGCACAGTGGCTGCGTTTTATGGGCACAGTGGCGACAATTGATGGCACAGTCGCTGCGTGTGATGGGCACAGTGGCTGCGTTTGATGGGCACAGTGGCTGCGTGTGTTGGCACAGTGGCTGCGTGTGTTGGCACAGTGGCTGTGTGTGTTGGCACAGTGGCTGCATTTGATGGTCACAGTGGCGACAATTGATGGCACAGTGGCTGCGTGTGATGGGCACAATGGCTGCATTTGATGGCACAGTGGCTGCATGTGTTGGAACAGTGGCTGCATGTGTTGGCACAGTAGCTGCTTTTGATGGGCACGGTGACTGCTTTTGATGGGCACAGTGGCTGCTTTTGATGGGTACAGTGGCTGCTTTTGATGGGCACAGTGGCTGCTTTTGATGGGCACAGTGGCTGCTTTTGATGGGCACAGTGGCTGCTTTTGATGGGTACAGTGGCTGCTTTTGATGGGTACAGTGGCTGCTTTTGATGGGCACAGTGACTGCTTTTGATAGGTTGCATGGCTCATTTAAAATAACACAAAAAAAAAAAATCTGACACTTTTTATTAATAAGTACTGGTCACCTCACCTCAGTCAGCCCCCCGAAGAGCCCCCCTCCCCAACTAGCCATTTTCTTATCTGCTTACTTTACAGTTCAGTAGTCCGTTTTGTAGCAAAGACACAGGTTCCAGCTAAAGCCAGGCAGGCTCCTCGTCCTTGTCGGCGGCTCCTCCTCTCTAGCTGCCAGGCATCACAGGCAGCGCCGACACAGCTCCCTGTGCAGCCCTCGGAGTCCTCCATCTCCCCCCTCGCCTCCGGCCGTGAGTGGAGTGACGTCACGCCGCTGACAGGGAGAGACTAAGACTCCTCCGTAGGGGGAGTAAGCAGACAGGGAAGGGAGCAGGGGCGGGAGGTGAGAAACGCGGATGCAGGAGTGGCGAGCGCACATGGCAGTCGGCACGCTGGCTATGACACACAGATCACTTTACTGGAGGCTGTGGCAGAACTTCACCTGCGGCTGTGCCCCCCCTCCTATACAAAATGGTAGCGCCCAGGGCACTTGACCCTTCTCCCCCTGCCTTGTACCGGCCCTGAGCTTAGGTGCACCTACGATGCGCAGGTGTAGGAAAGTTACGCCGGTCGGGAAAAGCCTAGTTTCGGGCGTATCTAGTTCTGTGGGTACGGCGCATAGATACGACTAATCAAATTTAGACTTACGCGGCGCATCTCGAGATACGCCGGCGTAAGTCCTACCTGAATCTAGCCCTTAGCCTATAGATTTTTTTAAATGTATCTTAGTTATACAAGTAACAGCCGGTTCACACAGGGGCAACCCGACTTACAGCGCGACTTTGCAAGGCCACTTCAGTGCTAATTGGAGCAACTTACAACGTGACTTAAAGTTGCCTAACGGACAGGCGACTTTGGCTGTGGCCAATCACAGAACAAGCTCTGTGGGAGGGGCTTGCCTGAGTAAACTATTTTCTCTTCCTGTAAAGTTGCTTCAGTTAAGACGGTGAACCGACTTTGGAGGCGACTTCCATTGAAATCTATGGGTACAAGTTGCCTAGAAGTAGCCTTGAAGTAGTGTAGAAACCTTTTCTGAAGTCGAAGCGACTTCAGTAGTGTACATTAAGACGGCTCTCATTCACTTCAATTGAATTTCTCATGTCGCACGACATGGGGCGACACAAGTTAGATCACAAGTTGCGATAGTGTGAACCGGCACTAAATGTGAGTTTGAAGTTAATTTGATAGATACGATTTGTCTCAAGGCACTGATAATGCAAGCTTTATAAATTTTACATTTCTTCACTAGTTATGATACACTATCTGAGAATTACAAATATATTTAGAGCACTACAAATAGGTTTAGTATTGAATCATGCCTGATGAAGAAACCTGTTTCAAGAGCTGGCATTTTCAATCTACGGAGTTAGCCAATAAATGATAATATCACAATAAAGGGAACTTGTACTTTACCCAAATAAAGAAACAAGTTAATATTATAGAAGGGACCTTTATGTATTTTCCATCCTCATGCTCCCCTATTGCTTTAATTCGCTATCAGAACAATTTAGATTACTGTGTAAATGTCATCCTAATAAAAGTTAGGCTATGCAATACACCCTTTGTTCCCATGTGGCCATGCTCAGGCCTATTCACAGATCCTCAGTCACCAAATACAAAATGGAGTGTTTCACCATACCTCGAAGTATTGGGTATGTATCAGGTGATCTGGCAGTGGAAAGCCCCCTTATGCTCCCTCATTCCTCCATAGTTTTTTTTTTTTTTTTGCTTTCATCAATGGTACTCTGCTGCTATTTTTATGGGGACATTTGTTGGGCACCAGTGCTGCAATTCGCTTTCCTTCCTCTCATTTGACACCGCTATTGCTTGATTACTGGCTCAACACTTTCATATGGGGTAGGGAGAAGCCTTGTGTAATTAAAAGCAGTCTGTGGTGGGGTGGGGCAGTATTTTAGTGAACCTATTGCTGAGGCTACATTCACACTGAGGCGGTTTTCATTCACTTTAGCAGTAGAAATAGCCTCTGAAAAGCGCCTGAAAACCACCTCCCAGTCATTGCAGTGTGTCTTTTCACACTGGGGTGGGACCTTTGGGGCGAGTTGAGAGCACTTTATTTAGTGCTCCCAAAACACCCTGCCCATTGCAATGAGTGGACATTGCTTCCAGAGCGCCAAAATAGTTTTGGCGGCGCCGCAAAACTGGACTTTTTACCTTTTTCAGGTAAAAAGCACCCAACTCGCAGCCGAAATGCACCACAAAAGTGCTGCAAAAACGAGTGGCGATTTAACGGCCGGGCGTCCTAGTGTGAAAGTAACCTTGCATGAGCAAGGTTAATTTTAATGTAAAAAATCTCATCAAAACTGTGTTTATGTATAAAAATATATTTCTACATCAAGTTTACAATTAAAGGGGTTGTAAAGGTTCATGTTTTTTTCTCCTTAATGCAAAAAACATCTGATGATGATTACTGGCCCCCCAGTCCCCCGGGTTTACTTGCCTAAGCCCTCGAAAGTCCCGCGTGAGAACGTGCTTGATCTCGGCCCGGTCTTCTCGGCTCTTCATTGGATAGATTGATAGCAGCGCAGCCATTGACTCACACTGCTGTCAATCAACTTCAATGACGCGAAGGCCAGGGGGCAGGGCCGAGTCCTGTAGTTGGCGGGTGTGGAAACCAACTACAGGACTTGGGAGCGCGCCCGCAAGGTAACCTACTTGAAAGAGCGCTTCTGGGGGGGGGGGGTGTTATCAGAAGGGGGAAGGACCTCAAACAGCTGTTGAGGGACCCCAGAAGACGAGGGTCGGGGCCACTCTGTGCAAAACGAGCTGCACAGTATCGGTAAGTATGACATGTTTGTTATTTAAAATAAAAATTGAACCTTTAGAATCACTTTAATTCTGTATAAGTTTCACTCCTCCCATCTCAATGCTCTGTAGAAAATCAGTAATGGTTGGTAGACATAAATTATGTTACTTAGGCTTGAAAATGGGAACACACAATACTCAAACTAATAATTGTCATAATAATTGTCATAATGCAATTTAGCAATGCTCACATTGACTATAGATTCAAGTGAAATGTAAAGAAATAAAAGAAAGAAGACTACAGATTCCTCCATCCACACAAACAAGATGGATGGAGGAATGCCCCCCCCCCCCCACTAGTATATTGTATTTTCACTGCTGTCAGAATACACTGATCAGTGGCTGCAGCTGCTGCTCACCATTACTGATATAAATGTTTTCTATGCCCCATACCTGTTATTTTTTCATATATTTTGATGTACAGTATCTGCATAATTCTTATATTTATACCAATCTGTATGTACTGTATTTATCGGCGTATACGCGCACTTTCCCCGCTTCCCGCGCTAGGTTTGAACTGAGCCGCCGACATATACCGAGCGCAGTACACTCGGCCAGGCTTGGCTCCCCTCGTGGTCACACCTCCTAGTCTCTTTGCGAAACGAGCCGAGCGTGCCCAAGTGTACTGCACTCAGTATATGTTGGCGGCGACGACGTTCAAACAGTGCGGGAAGCGGGGATTCGACTGAGAGACAGCACGGAAGAAGCGGGGAGGACACCACCGAGGCCGCAGACGGACGCCGGACCGGACAAGGCCGCCGATGGACGCCGGGCAAGACACCGACGAGGGGCATCTAAACTGTAAGTTTTTTTTTTCAGGATTTTCCCTTCTAGGTTGGGGGTGCACGCTATACGCCGGAGCGCGGTATACGAAGATAAATATGGTATAAATACGGGATTGAATGAATGCTCATGTTGGAAATATGGTATGGACATACGCATACCATATTTCCAACATGAGCATTCATTCAATCCTTTGTTGTTTATAGCATAATAGACGCCACACCAGAATCTCCTGAGGAAGCTCTGTCGAGCAAAACATGTTGAGAGAGTGGTACAGTCTGTTCAGTATGCTTCAATGCAACAACTGATTTTGTGATAAAAACACAAACTTGTCTCATGTTTTTTATATTTATCTTTTTTAATAAAATTGTCTACATTTTATATGTTGTATTAGTGGTTTTATACCCCTTTATATAACACCTCTAAAGTCCCGAGGCTTGTGACCTCTAGTCCCTTCAATTTTGTCCATATTTATTGGGATGTGGTGTTTAATTTGATTCCTACTTCTTATTCTGCTTTATCTGGCTGGAACTGCTGAGCAACAAAAGTTTTTCAACATCCTTCTTTGACATTAGTCAATTACATTTTTAAACAGGGACAGCCACACACTGGTTGAAATTCAGCCCCTGTATCAGCCAAAATTTCGATCCGTCTATGGCCACATTTTTATGACGGGTCTACAGGGATGGACTGAGACCAAAATTTGGCCCTGGACTTTATCCAGACCGGCCCACTTTATGTTTGCAAACAAGAACAAAAACAGTATATAAACTATACGCATAAGTAGCATAACATAAGGAGTCCTCACTCACCTCTTTTATTATTTCACTTATTCTCCTCTGTATTTTCCTCATTCTTCTCACATCACTGCATGAAGTGGAGGGCAATCTGCGCAGCCATTACTTTGACAGGCTGTCACTAAAACCGGCCCACTGAGCCATCGGCCCACCGGGAAACTCCCTGTAGTCCCTATGGCCAGTCCATGCCTGCGGGTCTACTAATAAATGTATTTACTTATAGCTAATCACATGCATTTGTCTGTAATGTTTTCACTATTCAATAACAGGTAGTGTGTATCTACATGTTGTTATTTATATAGTAATGTAAAGTAGGGGGGTTTACAATGTCTACTTAACCAAGAAAAGTTAGTATTCCACAAAGAAATAAAAAAAAAGGACACTAGCTGAAAGTTTGCTGAGCCATTCATTCTCTTGTTCTTTTTAAGTGTCTAGTTGCAGCGAAGTGAAAACGTGAGCTGGCTGGAATTTCTTCATCCATGCATCAGGCCAAGAGGCAGCTTGTCCCATATGCTGGTACCAGTTCCCAACTTCAGAATTTAGTCATTGAGAAGGAAATTGTAACAACCGTCTGAACATCTGTACCAAAAAAACTACATAGGACACTACTGTACAGACAGATTTAACAATGGAAAAGTTTGAGCAGCCAAAATTTCTCACCAACGGCTGTATCTCCAGTCACTGACTTGGCATCAATAAGATGAACCAGATTCAGTATTTGGAAGGGCTTCCTAACAGGCCGTTTCCTGTTCAAAAGAATATGTAGTCTGAGTTTTCTGAGATCTCTAGCTCTTATATAGCCTCTGCAGTTAATTCGGTATTAAAGCGGTGGTAAACACACACAAAAAACAACAACATGGATGTAGTTCACATCTGTGCATTTTATGGAAAGGACCAGGGACTTAATTCTGTTTTTTTTTTTTTGGTTCCGAAGACCTCAATGAATGAAAAGCATGTATTGGAAAGGGCAACAAACTCCAATAAACTCCCATATATGCTGGCATGGAAGAGTGATCTTCAAGACCACTGGGAGATGGCTGGATCTTCCTCTAGATCATTTAACCCTTTTGCTGCCAGGCCCTGTGCTTAATTGTGTAAACTTAGGTGGCCAGACCATTTTTGCAATTTTTCCTTTGCTTTTTTATTTTACACTTTCAGCTTTCAAAGTTTGTAAAAGACCCCCCAAGCCATATATGTTCTGAAAGCACATGACCAGTAGAATAAAAAGAAAGGTGCTACTAATTTCTAAGGTTCCACGATATTTGCCCAAATGTTTATCAAATCAATAATTTTGCTAAAAATCCACTAAAATAATTAGCAGATAAATACACAGCACATTTTACAAAATTCCTACTAAATACAAAAGCTTAACCTGTATTGAGTTAATAAATAATAAATATTAGCAATTTTTACTTTGCGCCTTTTTGAAAAATTGTGAAAATCAAAAACTTTAACTTTTCATTTTTCCCTTACAGCTTTCAGAATTTGTGAAAGACCCCCAAAACCATATATTTTCTGAAAGCATATGACCTCTAGAATAAAAAGAAGGTGCTACAGATTTTTTAGACCCTGTGGTATTTGCCCAAATGTTTATCAAACCAATATATTTGCACAAATTACACTAAAATCATTATTAGCAGATAAGAACACAGCTAATTTTACAAAATCTAAAAGCTTAACCTGTATGGAGTTAATAAATAACAAATATTTGTAAATTTTAAATTGCGCCTTTTTGCAAAATGGTGAAAATCGAACGTACCCAAAAATATCTCTAAAAATCTGGAGGTTTTCAATTTTCACTTACAGCTTTCAGAATTTGTATAAGACCCACCAAACCATACATTTTCTGAAAGCAAAGGCCCATAGGATAAAAAGAAGGTGTTACTGATCTTTAAATGCAGCGCTAAAAATACACTCTGCTAAATTGCTACTAAAGCATCGTTCACATGTGACATACTAAAGTGTACGCCCATGGGGGGCCCATCTTTACTCGCCCAGGGATGCACAGGTGTTCAATGCATTCCCATGAAGGCAGTCCCATTTATGTCAATTGGGATGCAACGGCTGCAAAGGCATAGCTGCTGTTCCCAATCTGACATTTGTGTGGGTACATGACCCCGAACACAGACAGTGTGAGCTCAGGGACATGCATGTGGACCTACATGGATGTAAAATTGGGAGCAACAGCTGCTTCATCCCAAATTACATCAATGGGATTGACTGCACAGAGATGCAGGAAACACCTATGCATCCCTGTAAAGGTACGCTGTGTATGCCCTTGTGTGGACAAGGCCTTAGTCCCCTTTCACACAAGCACACCGATCGGGTCTTCCCGTCCGTTTTTCATGAGGGCCCAATCAGGCCACCCATTGTTCTCTATAGAGGCTGATGTAAATGGACATGTGTCTGCTTACACCCGCCTTCATCCCATCCAGTCCGCTAAAAACAGACGGATGGGGATTCCATTCTCCATCCATATAGCAGATCGGATCGGATGGAAATGGACAGGTAGTCTGTTTTCACCCAACCACCCCATAGAGAACAACGGGCTGTGTCTGTGTCCGCTCTGCATCACCAAATTGTATAAGGACCTGTCATCAGAGTTTGCTCCATGCCGGGTGTGCATACATCTGTACGTGTCCGAGTTAGAAGTTCCTCTGCAAACATGTCAAGTATGTTCATGTACAATCACTAACATATTTTATTTCGCCACTTCCCATTAAGAATCCTGCCAAAAGCAATTGTCCCAACAGGAAGGCAAACTTACTATGCCGAATAATTATTAGTGTATCTAATGCTTTAACGCAAACCATTGATTTTTCCCATGCAGGGCAGAGCAACATATTTTTTTAATGCCCCCCTATCCAGCAGCATACGGTCAAGTTTCCTCTGCTCTGATATCACTCTGTTTACCTGCTGGGAGCAAAAAATTTTTTAAAAAATCTGTACTTCTGAGTATGCGACTTATCCACCTTTCTCTCAGGTGACACAATATGTAAATGGTTATTTTTTCTTAGCCCTGCATAAGCTCTAGTTAAAGTGACCTGGAGCTTATTTAGGGCTTCCTTACTACTGATGGGTGAACAGAACAGACAATGGAATGTGCTGCAGGGGGGGGCATTAAAGTCAAGCTGCTGCTTTGACCTGCCAGGACAAAGCATAGGTTTGCTTTAGGCCTTTTACTAAATCTGTCTGTATTTTCCATAGAAAGGGCTGCTGCTATTCTGAAACTGCAATTAGGTTATCTGATGGGGCTAGTTTGCATGCAAACCACATTTTACAGTTATTTCTCTACCCATGCAGAATATTTATTTTGCAGTGCCTGCTGTTTTGACATTCAAACTAATAATGGCGTACCAACAACCTCTGTAGAGAAGCTCAGCGCACCGTCATAGCAGAAAAAAAAGACAGGGGGGTTTATTTACTAAAACAGAAAAAAATAAAATCTGGTGCAGCTCTGCATAGAAACCAATCAGTTTTCAGATTTTTTTGGTCAAAGCTTAAAGTGGAGGTCCACCCAAATTTTTTTTTTAAAAGCCAGCAACTACAAATACTGCGGCTGCTGACTTTTAATAAACGGACACTTACCTGTCCAGCAATCGCTAGTCTCTCAGCTGCCTCCGCTGCCATCCTTGATAAGGGAATCAGGAAGTGAAGCGTTGCAGTTTCACTGCCCGGTTTCCTACTGCGCGTGCGCGAGCCACGCGGCCCGCCCTCACCAATGCCCGCTGTCTCCTGGGACCAGTGTATTTCCCAGAAGGCAGCAGGGGGTGATGCGAATGGGCACGACTCTGCTATAATTGAACAAGCTGAAGTTAGAAGCTGATTGACTATGATTTCAGACTGTGGCCAGTGGAATTATAAAATGCCTTAGCATCAGTGAAAGCATACAGTGCCTCCTCACTGGTTTTAGTGTCCCATTGTTGGTATTAGCGGGAGAAATGTTGCTCTGTTGTTGGTATTTAGGGATGGAATAGTGCCAAATTATTGGTGTCTGTGGAAGGAATGGTGCTTTTGAACCATGTGATTTTCCACAACTGAAAACGCACTGCCATGCCATTAAGAATGGATGAATGGGAAGCCCCATTTGTCTGCAAAAGAGCGGTGTGCTTTGGCTGCAGCCAGGTGCAGGAACAGGTGTGATTTACACGCTGTCCTGCACCTGCAACCAACCGCAACCAACCGCAGTGTAAATCTAGCCTTAAACTCACCAGACAAGTTATAATCTTACTGTACAAACTTTGTATGATCCATTTTATTATGTCTTTTCATGTGACAACACTGAAGAAATGACACTTTGCTACAATGTAATGCAGTGAGTGTATAACTGTAAATTTTCTGTCTCCTCAAAATAACTCAACACACAGCAGTTAACCTCCCTGGCGGTATGATTATGTCAGATTTTTGTGTCTCAAATCAGTACATTGTTTCACATGGAAATTTGCCATTTTATATTGTAGGCCTGTAATTCTTAGGAATCTCTCCCTTAAAGCGAAATTCTGCTAAAAAAAAAAAAAAATATTCAAAATCACTAACTTTCAATAATCAGACACTCACCTGTCCCACGGTCCAGCGATGCGGGCGTATGAAGCTTCTCTCCCCCTACTCTGCACGGTGCTGGCATTCTTACAGTGGGAGCCGTGCTGCACGCTGTGAATGACCAGGCAATCTTCTGCGCCCTGTGACGTGTCCCAGAAGATTGAGGGGGGGAGGGGTGAACTTCCTTCCGGCGCCACAGAGTCAGAGGAGGAAGTGGGAGCTGGATTCCTCTAAAAAGAGGGCTTTCACACTGAGGTGATGCGCTGGCGGGAGAGAAAAAAATCTCCTGCAAGCAGCATCTTTGGAGTGGTGAGAGGAGCGGTATGCATACCGCTCCTTCCCATTTAAAACAACGGGAAACTGCGGTAATACCTGCAGAGGCGCATTGCGGGTGGTATTAACCCTTTTATCGGCCACTAGCGGGGGTTAATACCGCACCGCTGGCGGCCAAATACTATGGCAATTCCGTTGGTGTAGTGCCGCTATTTTTAGCGGCGCTATACCGCCGCCGCGCCTCCCGCCCCAGTGTGAAAGGGGCCTTAAAGCGGAAGTTCCATTTTTGGTTGGAACTCCACTTTAAATCTGTCCAAACAAGATTCTAGTAGACACAAAGTCATAAATAACTATAAATAATAAAAAATGATAAAATGTATGAAATCAAAACAAAAACACAAAAATTTGCTCAGTTGCAGAATTGTCGCTGTGGTTACTTTCAGAGTTTGATGACAAATTTCTCCAAGAATCACTATCCCTCAATTCTGCAAGGGATTCTAACTTACTATCGCTGTTTTCTAGTCTAAATCGCTTTTGGATAATCTCAAGCTTCCAGGCAGAAAGAACAGTATATAATATATATATAATATAAAACTGCATGGAGGGCACTTGACAAACCACTAGGGACTAAAAAGGAAGTGAAATGATTTGATACATTAATGTAATCAGTAATATTACAGTGTACTGTATGTGTTTTGTTTTTTGAATTTGGCGCCGGGCTCCGTCCCTGTGAGTCATGACGCTCTCAGGGAAGGGAGCCCAGCACACAGTACAATTGGGCAGAGCACACAGCCTGCGGACACAGCGGGAGGACATTGCCGGATCCTGGGGACAAGGTAAGTAACTTTCCCAAGATACTGCGATGCAATCCCGACTGTGGCTCGGGGCTATCACTTTTGTTAATGAAAATTCACCGGAGCCACACTCGGGATTACTATAAGGGAGGTTAATGTCTAAACCGCTGGCAACAAAAGTGAGTACACCCCTAAGTAAAAATGTCCAAATTGAACCCAAAGCGTCAATATTTTGTGTGGTCGCCATTAATTTACAGCACTGCCTTAACCCTCCTGGGCATGGAGTTCACCAGAGCCTTACAGGTTGCCACTGGAGTCCTCTTCCACTCATTCATGACAACATCGCGGAACTGGTGGATGTTAAAGACCTCGCCCATTTCCACCTTCCATCTAAGGATGCCCCACAAATGCTCAATAGGGTTTAGGTCTGGAGACATGCTTGGCCAGACCATCACCTTTACCCTCAGCTTCTTTAGCAAGGCAGTGGTCATCTTGGAGGTGTGTTTGGGGTCATTATCATGTTGGAATACTGCCCTGCATCCCAGTCTCCGAAGGGAGGGGATCATGCTCTACTTCAGTATGTCACAGTACATGTTGGCATTCATGGTTCCCTCAATGAACTGTAGCCCCCCCAGTGCCGGCAGCACTCATGCAGCCCCAGACCATCACACCTCCACCACCATGCTTGACTGTAGGCAAGACACACTTGTCTTTGTGCTCCTCATCGTGTTGTCCCCACACACGCTTGACACCATCTGAACCAAATAAGTTTATCTTGGTCTCATCAGACCACAAGACATAGTTCCAGTAATCCATGTCCTTAGTCTGATTGTCTTCTGCAAAATGTTTGTGGGCTTTCCTGTGCATCATCTTTAGATTTCCTTCTGGGACAAAAGCCATGCAGACCAATTTGATGCAGTGTGCAGCGTATAGTCTGAGCACTGACAGGCTGACCCCCCACCCCTTCAACCTCTGCAGCAATACTGGCAGCACTCATGTGTCTATTTCCCAAAGACAACCTCTGGATATGACGCTGAGCACGTGCACTCAACTTCTTTGGTCGACCAAAGGCTTGTTCTAAGTGGAATCTGTCCTGTTAAATCGCTGTATGGTCTTGGCCACCATGCTGCAGCTCAGTTTCAGGGCCTTGCCAATCTTCTAATAGCCTGGGCCATCTTTACGTAGAGCAACAATTATGTTTTTCAGATCCTCAGAGAGTTCTTTGCCATGAGGTACCATGTTGAACCTCCAGTGACTAGTATGAGAGAGTGAGAGCAGTAACACCAAATGTAACACACCTGCTCCCCATTCATACCTGAACAAGTCACATGACACCAGGGAGGGAAATGGCTAATTGGGCCCAGTGGATGAGAACCTTCTTCCCTCAGCCAGAACACTGAAGATGGGTCATGGATGGGGCTTCCAGCATGACAATGACCCAAAACATACCACCAAGGGAACAAGAGTGGCTCAAGAAGAAGCACATTAAGGTCATGGAGTGGCCTAGTCAGCCCCCAGACCTTAATCCTATAGACAATTTATGTCGGAAGCTGGAACTTCGAGTTGCCAAGAGATAGTCAAGAAACCTTAGGGATATAGAGAAGATGTGTAAAGAAGAGGGGATCAAAATCCCACCCGAGATGTGTGCAAACCTGGTAACCAACTACAACAAACGACTTACCTCTGTGCTTGCCAAAGGGTTTCCCCACCAAGTACCATGGGGATCAAATACTTATTTTACGCACTAAACTGCAACTTAAATTAATAGCATTTGTTTTATGTGTTTTTTTCTGGATATTTGGTTGATATTCTGTCTCTATCATTTAAAATACGCCTATGATAAAAACCCTTTATTTCTTTATAAGCAGGCAAACTTACAAAACCCCACTGTATGTATAAAGTATCCATATCTAGAATTTATCTTTAAACTATCCATTCATATTCTGTATCTAATCACAGACCCCTACACTATTTAGTTGTTAGTACATGTAAAAAAGATTGTACAGTCAGATTTGAACATATGTAGTGAATGTAACAGGTAGACAGGCGTAAAACCTTAACAGGGGTTCCAATTCCTCTCCGTTCTATCCAAACCAAAAAACGTTTTGTCTTGAAGAGGACTTTCCATATACACATAGGTGGGTCATAAAAAAAAAAGTACAACTGTTGGTGAGCACTTCCCATGTATAAATAATTTCACAACTCCTCTTATTGCTGTCTGTGAACACATATCTTTGCAAGTGTTGCAATGTGAATGTCAAGATAGATGCATTTTAATTTGTGTAACACTACCCCCGGAGGAGCTGCCGAGTAATTTTGGACGGCACGTTACCTCTATCTTCTCGCTGTCCAGAGTGAAAAGAGAATCCGAAATATTTAAATGTCCATACAATGCACTTCTTTTTCTAGGATTTATTTGCAGAACGTTAGTAGAAAAGAAGTTAAGGGTGGAAGGGTAAGTAGGTAGATTCAGGTGCATAATCACAAATAGGAAACACTCCTCCTTCCAGCAAACAGTTCTCGTCACCACTCTAGTCAGAGTGGGCATTAATCACCCAGATAGGTCCCTCTCACTGGCCTAGCAGCTGGAATAAAGTATAGCCTCTGCCACAGACCTTCCTTTATGAGGAGACACTTTTGGTCCAGAATCCCCTGCCACAGGTCTCCAGATTAACTTTAGTAAAACTTTAGTCCTGACAGACGACACCGTCAAGCATCTCAGTGTATGGTGCATCCTTCGATGAAGTTTCCAGGCCTACTCCCAAGGGACCAGCCTCTTACATGGCCCTCTCTAGGATAGGTCCCCCCCCTGGCTTGCTTCATCAAGTGGCTTCCTCCCACAGGACGTAAAGCGCAGGATCACCTCTTCAAAAAGCAGGCCCGAAGCTGACTACTGGGCCTACGAGGCGAAGCCGCGACCCCAGACCAACGTGGTCCCGGAGTCACGATTCAGGACATGCACCTCAGGCCAGGTGGGCCACAAGGCGCGAACAACAGACCACGCACCAATGGCGTCTGTCCCTTAAGTATCCCTCCCCAGCGTGCACAGTGAGGCAACCACTCCCACCGATTCGCTGCTGAGGGGGGAACCCCAATATACCCTGACCTTGCTGCTGCCACCCTTGGCCTGGGGTGGTAATGACACCCCCAGGCAGGCAATGGTGGAACTCTCAGCACAGCCATGGCTGGAACAGAGGCTAAATTTGCCATCAGTCATACTAGTCTAAGCCAAATAGCACCTCAGACCCCCCACTAAATTTAAAGCAGCGCCTGTTCAACAGGAGCAGGCCGCTACATTTGTATGTGCAAATTTCACCTCATTTTTCTTCTTACAATTTTAAACTAGACCTCACTCGAGGCAAACAGCTAAATTCTAGCACTTGGCTAAATAAATGAGCTCTTTTTTACCTGCCTCAAGATTTGTCAAGATGGTCCTAAAATGTATACTACATAGCCCGGCTGCTGAACTGACTTTCCCCCAGACTCTGATTGGACCATGAAGGAGCAGCAGTAGACGGATGAGGTCATCTCTGTCCTCTCCCCTTCTCTATGCATGTTTCCTGTTAGCACATGTAAATTCTGCAGAACCTAAATCCAAGCAAAGCCAGATAACAGGGGACTGATATCACAATAGAGTCTGATGCTCAGATTAATTGCATATAAAATACATGATAGGCCCCGTTCACACGGCCGAGGTTCTCGCTGAAAATCAGCGAGAACCTCGCTGGAATGCACATTCCAGCGAGGACCTCGGCCGTGTGTACGGTCTCAGCGAGCTTCCCGTCGGGAAGCCCGTCGAGCCGAAATAGAGAGCACGCTCTCTATTTCCTCGACGGCCCGCCTGGAAGAATGGCTGGTTGCCATTCCCGACGGGCGGGTCGCCGAATCCGACGGCCGGGAGAGAACCTCGACGGGCGGAACGATGTGTTCTGCCCGTCGAGGTTCTCTGCCGTGTGTACGGCGCCTAAGGCTATTAATTAATATACAATTGCATAAAATGAGGTTTTGTATTATATTTGCCTGTGCATTAACTATAAGTACAGACTGAGCATATTTATACAAGGATAAACAATCCAACACATATCTTGCTGGCAAGACCTGCTAACAGAGAATAAACGGAACAGATATAAATCAGGAACACTGAATATTGCACAATGTTACAGTAAGCTATAATGACCAAATTGACATTTCAGTTATGTTCTATGCAGTGCCTAAGATTCAGACACCAAATCAGTCTAGTCAACTAACGTATTCCGGTAGGCAATTTCTCACTGCAAAAGAAACCTAACAAACATAGACATATATAGTCAGGTGTTTTCCATTACATAGTTGGCACACGCTAATCTTAGAAAAACCAGAGGATATCCCACCCATGCCAGATGTGACATTAAATCCAATGTTCCTGAACTATCTGCATAAATATCAGCTTAATCCCATTTAATTAAAAATCCCATAAAAGGTAAAGCTGCCTGCTAATGAAATAGCCCAAGAGGTTATCTAGCCGATTTCCTTCACACTGTAATCCATAAAGGCTGGAAAAATAAATGACATGTCAATTTCAGGATAAATTCCTTTTATACAAACACCATCCAGCTGTCATCCTAGGAGGACAATGACAGTAGAGCACCCACCTCTCAATCCCTGGGGGAAGGGAAAGTGACAAAGGAATCTAGAAGAGTGACAATCAACTACGTATCCCTAAATTTATAACTATGGTATAATCTTGGATTGCGAGCATAATTCCTTCCAGAAACAACATGCTTGTAATCCAAAGCACTCTTATATCAAAGTAAATTTTCCCATAAGAAATAATGGAAACTCAAATGATTCTTTCTACAACCACTTATTCATAAATCTTTCCGTTTAAAGTCCATATAAAAAGATTATAGCAATGTGATAAGTTGTGTAACCATAAAATGTCCATCCACAAATGGAAGCCTCCCCAAGGGGATTAGAAGCAAAATCCAGCAGGAGCTACAGAGTATAAAAGAAAAGAGCAAATTGAAGGACGAAAACTGGACAGCCGCACTCAGAAATCACTTAAAATAAGTTGTCTTTTATTTTTCAACTGTACACACAGTCACTGCAACCAACAAAATACAGTATGGCCGACGCGTTTCGCACTTACAGTCAGTGCTTAGCCATGACTAAGCACTGACTGTAAGTGCGAAACGCGTCGGCCATACTGTATTTTGTTGGTTGCAGTGACTGTGTGTACAGTTGAAAAATAAAAGACAACTTATTTTAAGTGATTTCGGAGTGCGGCTGTCCAGTTTTCGTCCTTCAATTTGCTATCATTAGCATTGCCAGCACCTTGGTGGTTCAACAACCCTTGATTGCACACGGGGCTCACCTGGAGCGGTGAGAAATTTGTCTATAAAAGAAAAGAGAGGCGCCTCTAAGTGTAGCAATATGGTTACATTTAATGAAGGTACAACATTTAGCAACTTACATGGTTGATCATTAAAAGAGGCCCATCTAAGTATGCAGGCACTCAGGGTAAAAGCTGTCCACATAGATCATCCCCCGCACAGCCAGATCTCACCGCAGTCTGCAATAAAAGACCGGAAGACTACCCTGCAATAGAGCGATTTGAAAGCGAGGCTTGAAGATCATGGAGCACAGCGTGGAAGAGATGACGTTGATGGCAGTGCGGGGGATGGTCTATGTGGACAGCTCTACCCCGGGTGCCTGCATACTTAGATGCGCCTCTTTTAATCATCAACCATGTGAGTTTATAAATGTTGAACCTTCATTAAATGTAACCATATTGCTACATTTAGAGGGCCTCTCTTCTCTTTTGTAGGCTGTTGTGACATGATTCTACTTGCATATCAAGTCAAAATTGATTTAAACATTTTGCTTGTCTTGAAAAGCGCTTTTAAACCAAGTTTTTCTCAAATCAAAGTTTTACTGTACAAATATTTGGCAGTGGACAGACGACTAACATTCTAAAGCTACTAACAGGGCTGTCTTAATGAGAGGGCACACCTGGGCACTGCCCAGGGGCCCCAGCTGCACGGTAGGCCCCTGTTTTTTCCCCAAAGCAGCTGGTCCTTGATACCAAGCTGCCCCAAAATTGGGGGCCCCATGATGGCACTGGGAGTGATAGATACACAGGGGAGGCAGTCTGCCTCATACCTACTTGATGTCTGTTTACCTGCACTGTCATCATTGTAGTCATTGTTGCCATGATGTTATTAAGACGGCCCTGGCTACTAAAATTGTAGCAGCTCACTTAAAGTCACATAGTTAGGTTGAAAAAAAAAAAAAAGTCCATCTAGTTCAACCAAGGGGGGGAAAAAAAACACATACAGTCCCAAAGTCTCTATAACAATACACCAATACAGAGTGATTATGCAGCAACTTTGTAAGCAATGACAACTTTCTTCTTTTATTAAAAGTAAACTCCTTCAAAACCCACCTGAAAGGTTGAGGAGTCTCTAATTCTTCCATCCCCCCCACTAATGTTTCTTTGCAGAGAGCCGTGATCCTCTGCTGAGGCCCATGCTTTTCTGCTGAGACCTGCCTTTCTCTATTAAGACCCATGTTACCCTTTTGTTACCCACATACATATGCTAAGGCCCTTGTTCCTCTGTTGATACCTACAGTATTTTTCAGTTTCAAGACCCATATTCATCTGTAGAGACCTGTGAATTTGTGCTGAAACCCATGTTGAGATTCGTGTTCATCTGTTAGGACATACCGCGTTTCCCTGAAAATAAGACCTACCCCGAAAATAAGACCTAGTGTGCTTTTTGGAAAGGGCTGCAATATAAGCCCTACCCCGAAACTAAGCCCTAGTTTAAAGTGCTGTTGAAATACTCTATTACAGTGTTATTACAAGTGTAGACTGTGTGTGTGTGTTTATGCGATCTAGTTGTGCCAAATACCTTCGGCATAGTGCTGACCTCTCGCTGCTCTCAGCTGATCTCACGCTGCTCTCCTCTTCTCCTCTCCTCTCCTCTCAGCTGTCAGTGGGGGATCTCAATCCCCCCTCCCTCTGCAGTTCTCTGAGCTGGGAGGAGGCTTCCGACGGGGCACAGAAGCGCCGAGCGGCGCTCAGCTGATGTCACTCTGCTCTGCTCTACTGCAAGCTGTCAGTGGGGAATGTTGGGCCCCCTCCCTCTGCAGTGCTCGAAGAGGGGAAGAGAGCTCTGATGGGTTACAGATGTGCCCAGCACTATAAGAAGGTATGTGGCACTAATGGATTGCAGAGACACATTCTGCAATATGTGGTGCTGTATAAGTGTATTCTAGGATTTTACAAGCACTTTACACAGTTCCACATGGGATTTCTGACAGGCATGGGAGAGAGAAGACAGCACATGGCATGATAAGACCTACCCCGAAAATAAGCCCTAGCGTGTTTTTGGCTGCCAAAAATAATATAAGACCCGGGCTTATTTTTGGGGAAACACTGTATTTTCTTCTGTTGATACCAATGTAATGGCACGTACACACGGTGGGAATTTCCGATGGAAAAAGTCAGATGGAATTTTTTCATCGGATATCGGATATTCTGACCGTGTGTATGCCCCATTGGACTTTTTCCGTTGGAAATTTCGACGGACTTAGAATGAGAACATGTTATCTTTTTTCCGACGGAAAAAAATTATATCGAAAAAACCATGCATGCTCGGAATCATTGAACTTCATTTTTCTAGGCTCGTCGTAGTGTTGTACGTCACCGCGTATTTTATGGTCGGGAATTTGGTGTGTCTGTGCATATGCAAGACAGTTTGAGCGGAATTCCATCAGAAAAACCTGTCTGAGTTTATTCTGACGGAAAAAACGGTTGTGTGTACGCGGCATAACACTGCTGAGACTTATGTTTGTTGAGACCAGCAGAGACCCTGATTCTCTGTTAAGACGAATGTTACTCTTGTGAGATGAATGTTCCCCTGTTGAGAACCATGTTTCTCTGTTGACCTATAAGGTCAATCTATCTAAAACGACTATTTTAGTTTTTCATAGATACTTGAGAGTTACGTCACCCACTGTCTTATTTCAACTCTTGTAGACTTCAGTAATGAGGTTTCTGCTCCTAAGCATGTAACGGTAACATTACAAGGAGATATTACATTTCCTGCTGGATTACTATTTTAATTTCAGTATCTTATGCTACCTTAAGGTATGTGTACAATACTGTAAGAGTAAGCACTTTGCACACTACACAAGCACTAGTAGGATATATTAACGATAATTGCTCACACAGTACAATACATTATTTTGTCTGTAGTCAGAGGCAGCTCTCTAATTAGGCAAATTAGGCGGTCGCCTAAGGCCTTCGCACTCACAGGGGCCTTGCGGCCGCCTAATTTGCCTGTGATCAATACTCATTTCAGTGTCATTGAATCTCTTCGATACCCCTCTCTCTTTCTCACCTCCCCCCCCCCTCTTACATTGGCTGAATATGTCTGATGGGTGATGAGGGTGCCCTGGAAGTGGTGCTGATCATCTGTGTGCTAGATCTGTGCATTTTTTGCAGCCTTTTTTCTTGCTTGAATTATTTTTCCCATTATGGGCGTGAGTGGGGCCTTATGTCTAAGTTTTGCCTAAGGCCTCACAAAGCCTAGAGCCTGTAGTGCAAACAAATAA
This sequence comes from Rana kukunoris, assembly GCA_029574335.1. Taxonomy (NCBI): domain Eukaryota; kingdom Metazoa; phylum Chordata; class Amphibia; order Anura; family Ranidae; genus Rana; species Rana kukunoris. The sequence continues at coordinate 222,803,529 of CM056059.1, read as the reverse complement.
TCATCCATCCTTGTGTAGCCTTGAATACCTTGCACAATACCACACAAGCAAACTTCACTACTACATGAAATCTGTGATTGTGCCCCAAGATCCTGAAACCAGAGAACTACAGAAAGCACTCCAATGCAAGAATTCTCCATGCACTTAACCACTTAAGACCCGGACCTTTAGGCAGCTAAAGGAGCCGGCCAGTTTTTGCGATTCGGCTCTGCGTTGCTTTAACTGACAATTGCGCGGTCGTGCGACGTGGCTCCGAAACAAAATTGGCGTCCTTTTTTCCCACAAATAGAGCTTTCTTTTGGTGGTATTTGATCACCTCTGCGATTTTTATTTTTTGCACTATAAACAAAAATAGAGCGACAATTTTGAAAAAAATTCAATATTTTTTACTTTTTGCTATAATAAATATCCCCCAAAAATATATATAAAAAAAACATTTTTTTTTCTCAGTTTAGGCCGATACGTATTCTTCTACCTATTTTTGGTTTAAAAAAAATTGCAATAAGCGTTTATCGGTTGGTTTGCGCAAAATTTATAGCGTTTACAAAATAGGGGATAGTTTTATTGCATTTTTATTAATATTTTTTTTTACTACTAATGGCGGCGATCAGCGATTTTTTTCGTGACTGCAACATTATGGCGGACACTTCGGACAATTTTGACACATTTTTGGGACCATTAAAAATGCATTGTTTACTGTGAAAATTACAATTGCAGTTTGGGAGTTACCCACTAGGGGGCGCTGAAGGGGTTATGTGTGACCTCATAAGGCGAACATGTCTGACCTAAGGTGGAAGGAAGGAATATACCCAGCCATCAGCTTGTCCCAGATGAAAATAGTAGTTATATAAAATGGTAATAGCAAAATCCAACCTAGCTGATTGATACTATCTCTGAGAAGACAAGAGGGTTGACTGGGGTTGGGGGGCTAACATACATACATTTCTCCTCCAATCTGACGGTAGCCTTCTACATAAGTGGCCAAAAGTTGTGAATGGCACAAAAATATTAATTGTCACAAAGTCTGCTGCCTCAGTTTTTATGACGGCAATTTGCATATACTCCAGAATGTTATGAAGAGCGATCAGATGAATTACAATTAATTGCAAAGTCCCTCTTTGCCATGAAAATTAACTTAATCCTGTAAAAAATAATTTTCACTGTATTTCTGGAGAAGGCTTCAGGGCACCCAAGAAAGTCAAGTAATTGCCAGGACTGTCTGCGGGATCGGGGCACCAGCAGTGCAGATCTTGCTCAGGAATGGCAGCAGGCAGGTGTGAGTGCATCAGTACGCACAGTGAGGTGAAGACTTTTGGAAGATGGCCTGTTGTCAAGACGGGCAGCAAAGAAGCCACTTCAGGAGAAACATCAGAGACAGACTGATATTCTGCAAATAAATACAGGGATTGGACTGCTGAGGACTGAGGTCATTTTCTCTGATGAATTCCCTTTCCGATTGTTTGGGGCTTCCAGAAAAAAACATTGCCCGGAGAAGAAAAGGTGAGCGCTACCATCAGTTCTGTGTCATGCCAACAGTAAAGCATCCTGAGACCATTAATGTGTGGGGTTGCTTCCCAGCCAAGGGAGTAGGCTCACTCACAATTCTGCCTAAGAACACAGCCACGAATAAAGAATGGTACAAAAACATCTTACGAGAGTAACTTATCCCAACCATCCAAGAACAGTTTGGTGACGAACAATGCCTTTGCCAGCAAAAGTGATAACTAAGTGGCTTGGGGAACAAAACATGAACATTTTGGCCCAGATTCAGAGAGAATTGGATTCTCGTAGCGTATCAGAAATACACTATGCCGCCGTTTCTTACCTGGCTCTACGTGGAATCCAGGTAGATTTTGTCCAGTAAACGACGGCGGCGTAGTGTATTTCTCCCGTCGCAATCCATATAGACGAGTAGGGGGCGTGAAGGATTTAAAATAGGTGCGTTCCCGCGGCGATCTAACTGCGCATGCTCCGTTCGCAAATTTCCCGCCGTGCATTGCGCGAAATCACGTCGTTACGTCATTCGTTGTTTGAGTAGCGTCGTTTACGGACATTTCTATTCCCGAACGACTTACGCAAAAAAAAAAAAAAAAAACATTTAAATTCGACGCGGGAACGACGGCCATACTTAACATGGGCTACGCACCGTTAGACCAGCAAAAAGCTGGTCTAACAGTACGTAAAAAAAAACAGACGTAAGCGATTGCGAAGACCGCTCGTATCTTCGTGGATCGCCGTAAAAACACATTTGCATATCCCGACGCATGAAAACGACGCGAACTCCTCCCAGCGGCCGCAAAAATATCGCAGCGTAGATCCGAAGGCTTACGAAGACGTAAGCCTCTCGGATCGAAGCCCGAAGCCGCCGTATCATGGTTTGAGGATTCAAACTAGTGATACGGCGCGCGAAATTTGAAATTACTCCTGTCTAACACCAGTTAGACAGGCGTAATTGCTCTGTGAATCTGGCCCATTGGGTCCATGGCCAGGAAACTCCCTAGACCTTAAGCCCATTAAGAACTTGTGGTCAATCCTCAAGAGGCGGGTGAACAACCCCCCCCCCCCCAAATTCTGCCAAACTCCAAGCATTGATTATGCACGAATGGGCTGCCATGATCCAGGATGTGGCCCAGAAGTTGAGTGACAGTATGCCAGGGTAGAATTGCAGAGGTCTTGAAAAAGGGTCAACACTGCAAATATTGACTCTTTGCGTAAACTTGATGTAATGGTCAATAAAAGCCTTTGACACGTATGAAATGCTTGTAATTATATTTCAGCATACCATAGTAACATCTGACAAAAAGATCTAAAAACACTAAAGCAGCAGACTTTGTGAAAATTTATATTTTCAGTCATTCTCAAAACTTTGGGCCACGGTTGTAGATTTGGCGAGAATTCCCCAGTGTCTGTGGGCAAAACTAAAATCGACACTACGAAGAATCTCACAGGTGGATCTGAAGCGATCATTTCCGCAGCAGTGACATTCAAACCTCTCACAATTATAAATTTAAAGGCACCTCTTTATTAAGGTAACAGCAAGTAATAAACTACAAATGACAGTTTGGCATAGTGCCCTGCCTACATCAAGATCACATATCCATGTGGCATATGGGTAAACACAATTTAACAATAAATATGTTTATAGAACTTCACCTAATTTTGTATATTGTACACCATACCAAAGTTATTGTATATTATGAGGCTGAAAAATACTGAAAGAAAAAAGGGGGCACTGCCCATAGTAACTAATACAAATTCCAACTGTCATTTTTATAGTACAGGTAGAAAAATTAGCTATTAAGTCATTTCAAGCAATAAATGTGTGTACTCACACTTTAATATACTCTATGTCAACCAGTCACAACATTAAACATAGCATTGTAAGCAAGCTTGAAGTTTTACCTCATTAAAGTGGAGTTCCACCCAAAAAAAGGTATTTGCACCCACTCCTGTGATTGACAGTAGAAGGAGCCAATGGCTCCCGCTGCTGTGTGAGCTAATGAGGAGAGAGAGACCCCGGGAGAGCTGCTGCTCTCATGCACATCGCTGGATCAAGATGGGACTCAAGTAAGTATAAGGGGGGGCTGGGTAGGTGAGCTGCACCCCAATAGTTTTTTCCCCTTAATGCATTAAGGTATAAAACCCTTTGCCTTTAGAACCACTTTAAGCCATAGTGAGAACATCAATATGGGCCACTTTTGAAAAAGTTTTAAAAAGGATGAAAAAAAAATCAAACCACAAAACTGACAAATAATCTTACTGCCTGTGCTTTTCTTTAACAATAGTGATGTACCTTGCGTAGTAAAAACTGTGTGCAGGTATATCTCAAACGTTCTGTACAAAATCAGATTACACATCCCATCCTACACAGTGTATCGTGCTTTTATCTGTAAATCTTTTCTTCCCTCTGCCAGCAGATAATGACAAACTGTCCCTCCCACTCCTGGGTGAGCATCTCCATGAGTTTAACCAGGGTAATTTCAAGTAAGATGTCAAAACAAATGCTGCATATAAATGCCTAACCTATAATTTTACCCTCCGCAGCAGCTCCCCCCTCTTAGTTTTTCCCACTATCTTCTCTGTCTCGTAAACTCAGGTCTGATTTGCATCTTCGCCCACAGAGTCCTTTCTGCATATGCTTTGTGCTTCTCAGCCATTTTGCTACTAAAAACACCTCTCAGTGAGGCTAATCTAAAAGGAAACCGGAGGATAGGGAAGTGTCAGGGGCAACTACGGCAAGCAAACCAGTCTTCCCTGTAAAGTTCTAACCTGTATAAGGAATATGGCAGCTAGAAGCCGACTTGTTATTAGCGGCAACACAGACACTTTGCTTCTCTTTTTAGGTTATATCAGAAATTGAGTCACGACCATTACTCTCAAGGTCCCTCACCTTTCGAAGAATTTTTCGTTTTGAATGGATCTCCTCTTCTTCACTGAAGACCTGGTCACTCTCTGGAGAAGAGTAGTTAACAGATGAACAAGTAGAAGTGCTGGAGACCGATCTGTCTGACTGCCTCACTGACTTTTTCACCTCTTCCACTGGCATGATATCTACCGAGTGGTCTTTCTCTATGGACTTCCTGTTCTCTTTGTCATGATTTTTTGACTGAAGTGTCATGTTGCTCTCTTGGGTTTCCTTCTCTTTCTCTGTCTCACAAGGTAATACTGTTAACTTCTGCAGGTTTTCCTCCACAGAGATCTGATCTGGTTGCTCCATGGTTTTTATTTTCGACTGAAAATTTCAGTTGGTCTTTGAACAGTTGTACTTCGCTGCTTGCGCCTGACTGATCAGCCACGACCTCTGGTTATTTGCTCTTCCATTGGCATGCCCTGAAAATTCGTTCTCAGGTTCACGCTTCTTGTCCATGTGACATCTGTCAAGAGAGTGCAAATCAACACAAATTGAACAGTAGATCTTTACATCTTCATGGCTCTTACTTTCACTGACTGATAAGCATACTATTATGGAACACTTTGCAGGTGAATTATGTAGTACAACGGGTGCCAGTGTTAATTTAGTCGACTAAATGAATACTATTTTAATCGACTAAAACAATTGAGATGACTAAAATATGACTAAAACTAAAATGCCATTTTAGTCAAAAGACTAAATGGGACTAAAACTAAAATGCCATTTTAGTCAAAAGACTAATGCCGCGTACACACAATCATTTTTCGGCATGAAAAAAACGTTGTTTTAAAAAAATATCATTTATAATGATAGGTGTGGGCTTCACATCATTTTTCGGGTTCTGAAAAACGACAACATTTTTTTTCGAACATGCTGTATTTTTTACCGTTTTAAACTATGTCGTTTTTCGGGTTGTAAAAAATGATCGTGTGTGGGCTAAAACGACTTTAAAAACCCGCGCATGCTCAGAAGCAAGTTATTAGACCGGAGCGTCTCGTTCTGGTAAAACCGTTCATATTGGAGTAAGCACATTCATCACGCTGTAACAGACAGAAAAGCGCAAATCATCTTTTACTAACACAGAATCAGCTAAAGCAGCCCCAAGGGTGGTGTCATCCGCATGAAACTTCCCCTTTATAGTGCCGTCGTACTTGTTGTACGTCACCGCGCTTTGCTAGAGCATTTTTTTTAAACGATGGTGTGTGGGCAATGTTGTTTTAATGATAAAGTTGGAAAAACCTCGTTTTTTTCATGACGAAAAATGATCGTGTGTACGCGGCATAAGACTAAAACTAAATTGAAATTTGATTTCAAAATGTTCATACCACAATACCATAAATAATAACATATTTGATTCTTCCCTTTAGCAGTATATAATGAGTTTGGAAATTGTAGAGAAAATGTTAACTCATGCATTACAATTTAATTATACTCATTAGATTTTAGAAGACTAAAATCTACTGGAGATTTAGTCGACTAAATATGACTAAAACAAAAAGAATTGCAGAAGACTAAAATGGGACTAAAATTACAAAAAACTATTTTAGTCCCAAGACTAAACCTAAATTGAAATTTGCTGCCAAAATTAACACTGACATGATATCCTGTCACATATAGGTTTGTAAAGTTGTATGGATTATCTGTACGCAGAAAGATAGAATCTGTTCTTCTCTAAAGTGTGTGTCTTATCTAAAAAAGGTGTAAAAATTGAATTTCGGACATTCATAAATATTATCATCTAATGCAGTTATGTATTAAGTTTATGCAAACCTAAAAATCATTTTTTTTTGTAGGCATTGGTCCTTGTAATTTGTACAGCTTATTCTTTCATGTATTTGGTACAGCTAAAAAATAAATAAATATCTTGTGATACTACCAGTTTCTAGGACTTGCTTTAGTATAGTGATACTACTCTGCTTCTTTTGTTGCCTTAGTACCCTGGTGGCCTATGTGAAGCCTGATGGCATAGGTGTCCGCTCCATAGGACAATTGCCCCCCCCCCTGAATCATTAGAGAAGACACTAGACTTGCCCCCTGTGTTGCAATGGCTGCCAGGGCCGCTTCCTGCGTGTGTGTGTGTGTGTGTAACAGTGTATGTTATATAATCTTTAGACTTCTTCACTTTGTATGGAACTGGAAGCTACTCAGTCTCTCACTCTCAGGCATACCAGTCCATGATGCCCAGCAGCCCACATAAATATAGCTTAAAAATTAGAGAATGTACATCTTTTTGTAATGCAATACATCTGTGTTGTGGGCAGCCATATTTTGATCTTGATGAACACAACCTATACAGTATTGCATCAGGTTTCTCAAACCTTTGCATGCCTGCGCTTTATGTGAAAATGGCTAAGCCCCTCCCCTTCATGACATTGTCAAAAAGGGACTGAGCATGGATGACCTTAAAATGATGCCCCCCCCCCCCCCCCCCCAAAAAAAAAAAAAAAAGTTTAGCGGATGCCCATGCCTGATGGGCAATTTAGCAGGGTTGTCCTGGATGCTGGTATGAATTTTGTGGGTGATCTCTCTTCATTCCAACACCTGACACAGAAATGACACAAGGGAAAGCAAAATGGGCTCCCTGAGGCAGCGGCAGTCTGCAGCTGGCAAGTCCCCTCCTTGGATCAGATATTATTGGCCCTTTCAATTACTGTATCACTGTATTTCTGTTGGCTTTTGAAAGGGATGTATATGTCAACACCACTGGCTTTTAAACACCATTGTGCCTTCACTATATTTGGGTAGACTACAGCTGGGGTTGGGCCAGTGGGTAGTGTCATTTAACAAGTTATGAACTCTTATGGGGAGCTATGTGTTGTATTATTATTAATAATAGTATCACAGGATTTTTATGGCACCAACAGTTTACGCAGTGCTTTACAATAAAAAGAGGGGACAATACAATTACAATACAGAAGAAATAGGAGGGCCCTGCTCATGTAGCTTACAATCTAAAGCAGGCATGTCCAAAGTCCGACCCGCATTGCGGTTTCATACGGCCCATCTGGTCATTTTGACATGTATGTCTTTTGTTACCCCCAACGAATCCCCGAGCGCTGGGGGCCACAAAAGGAATACACACTGGCTGCCTTGGAGCAGGCGGGACGAGTGCTGTGCATACAGGAGTACTTCCTGTTTACAAGGCAACCTGTGTAAGTGGAAGTCCCGTCTCCTGCGCTGCCATTGGATGACTGTTCTGTCCATCACAGGAGGCGGGACTCCTCCAATGCTGCAGATGAATGAATCAGGCTGCAATGGTGAGTTTGCATTCATGGCAAGGGGGGGTTCTGCATTCAGGACAACGGGGAGTGCTGCATTCAGGACAACGGGGAGTGCTGCATTCAGGACAACGGGGAGTGCTGCATTCAGGACAACGGGGAGTGCTGCATTCAGGACAACGGGGAGTGCTGCATTCAGGACAACGGGGAGTGCTGCATTCAGGACAACGGGGAGTGCTGCATTCAGGACAATGGGGAGTGCTGCATTCAGGACAATAGGGAGTGCTGCATTCAGGACAACGGGGGTGCTGCATTCAGGACAACGGGGGTGCTGCATTCAGGACAACGGGGGTGCTGCATTCAGGACAATGGGGGTGCTGCATTCAGGACAACGAGGGTGCTGCATTCTGGCCCTCTTTGAAAAAAGTTTGGACACCCCTGATCTAAAGGATTGTAGCTTAGTTGTAAATGCTGCTTTGGTCCATCACACTGTCTCTCATGTAACTTCATCTTCCTCTACTTATTTGGCCAATCTTGGTACTCTGGTGCCCAACCAGGGAGTATCCTGTGCATGCGCTCTTGTTATCTGACATTAGGACATTACTGCAGACTATCTTCATGTGTCCTGAGGAAGCTTATATGTGAAACAAGCTGACCCATGAGAAATGGCGGTTAAATATATCATATGAAACGAAATAGCAGCTTGCACATACGCTTGTATACACTTTATAAGCTGCATTTGTGTCTTGTCTATATAGAGCAATATGAAAAATTATGGTATAGGTGTCCAAAATGGTAAAAAAAATACCTCAGTCCTACCACAGTCCTACCACATCCCTTAATTTAAATATCTTTTCTGCAGAAGTGGCATGATCCTGTCTGACCTGATGCTTAGCTGTAACAACTTCTATCAGGCACAACCAGTATTCCATCATAGGATAAAGGATCGAGAAATCCACCTGCAGTCTTTTGGGTTTTTTTTCCACTAGGTATTCACCTCATAGGTGTTACCTGTATTGTGGATCACACATTAATTTATACAGTCTGTTGCGCTAATTCATTTTTACGCCTACAGAAGACTGTATGAACTTATAGAGAATGTACTCCCTTCCTGTTCAAACAACTCTTTGAACTTGGATACTTTTGTATTATCGGCAAACTATCTTTCTATCTCTTCCTTAGAACACCTACAAGCACACAAAGTGATTATGCTGTCAACAGAAGTTGCATTACCCCTTCCCTGAAGAAGAGGCCACATAAAACTAAGAAGCCTCGAAATGTTGGAATATCTGTCTTTACCCTATAGACAACTTTTTGGGTTTTTGCAATTCAAAATTTAATAATTTTGTCTGTTTGTGGTCTATCACTCTTTTTTTTTTCTAATGGAATATTCTTGCCGCTAAAAAGTGCATTTCCTGTATTGTTTCCCCTGGTCATCTGAATGCGGTTTTTATGTCAAGTGTTTGGCCATTATCCAATTGATTATCTATTAACAAATATTTTTTCTGAATAAATAAATGTATACATTGTTGATAACTTATATGACCACTTTTTGTTTTTCAACAAACCCAGCCTTCCAAATTAAAGTCCCATTGAGGAAACACACCCTTAGGGGTGTACAAAGATATAGCGCATTATGGAGCTGAATTAAAATCTTTACACATTTGCATAATGGATGCATTTAAACATATATGGTATAAAAAAAAATATATGAATGCTATTAAAGTCAGACAGAATTTTTTTATTCCTCCTATGTGAATTACCGAATGTGGCAGTGAGTGTTATTTTTTAAAAAAAAATTTACTTTAGAAGCATTTAAAATCTTTAACCATTTGTTAGGACAGACAGTATTGAAATCTAGTTTAGGACCGACAAGATCTGCCAGGACAGAATAGGCAGGATTAGTTATAACAAACACAGCTCCCAGCCCCCTCATAAAACAAAAAGAACTAAGTAGGATTTTTAAATGCAGGATGAGGGAGGAGAAGTACCTTGCCTCCCCATATCTTGGAAACCTGTTTGATTGTGGGGATCCAACACATATGATGGCCTTTATGAAACACAGTCGGTTCTCACTGTGCATACTATTCACCCTTACATTTACTTTAAACTTTATTTCCAGTTTTGCAGTCAAATTTGTGAAACCCTCACTATCTGCTTGTTATGCGTTTCCATGTACATATGATGCCTAAAATAAATACAATAAAACCTTAGTTTGAGAGCGTATTGCAAGACAAGCAATTTATTTTAATAAATGTTGCCTTGATATACAAGCGATGTCTTGATATAAGAGTAGCGTCATGTCACAACAGAGTATAAAAGAGAAGAGAGGCGCCTCTAATTGTAGCAATAAGGTTACATTTAATGAAGGTACAACATTTAGCAACTTATTGCTACACTTAGAGGCTCCTCTCTTCTCTTTTATACTCTGTAAAAAAATGCTTTGATATACAAGTGCTTTGGATTACAAGCATGTTTCTGGAACGAATTATGCTCGCAATCCAAGGTTTTTCTGTACATAAATAATAAAAACAAATTCTAACTTTTTTAGTTGTTTCTTCAGGGTGGGTTATATTCTAAGGCCGCGTACACACGATCGGTCAAAACCCATGTAAACGGACCAAAGGACCGTTTCATCGGTCCAAACCGATCGTGTGTGGGCCCCATCGGTCAGTTATCCTTCAGTAAAAAAAAAAAAGAAGAGAACTTGCTTTAAAATTTGACCGATGGACACCTGACCGATGGGTCAAAACCGATCGTTAGTATTCAAAAGCATCAGTTAAAAGGACGCATACTTGGAAGCATTGAACTTCGTTTTTTTCAGGATGTAGTTGTGTTAAAACACGTAAACGTCACCGCGTTTTATCCGATGGTGTGTAGGCACAACAGACCATCAGTCAGCTTCATCGGTTAACCGATGAAAACGGTCCTTCGGACCATTCTCATCGAATGGACTGATCGTGTGTACGCGGCCTTAGACTCTGTAAGCAGTTTTTTTGTTGTTTATAATAGCTTTTAAACATTAGGGGACAGAGGTAGGGACAGGAGTGTATTAAAATAAAATTTACCACTTAAGCCTTGAGATCTTTCGCTAGGACAGACAATGCACACATTTAGTTTACAACTGAAAATAAGATCTGCCAGCACAGTACATACAAACAGCGTTATGTTACACACAGGGGCAGGGCACCCTCTCACTGCATACAAGCTCTAGAACAGTAGCTCTCAACCAGCAGGCCGAAGCTTTGTGTCTGCTCTGATAGTACCTGCTATCACACTGTGCTCCAACATGTCAGCTCTCCACCCCATCTGCCCACAGCTAACCTAAAAAACAGTTCATGTGTTTAACTAGCCGCAAGAAAGTAAGCAATCGCCTATGCATGGGCAGTGCTCACTCCTTGCCAACCACGGACAGCCGGAGCATGGGAACACAAGGTGGTACACCCATTCCACGCCATGCATTAGAAGGGCGGTGCAGTTCTGCATCATTGCCCAGGGTGCTGGGTAAACCTGTCGCAGGACTGTTTGCAGATATGCCTGAGAGGTTAATGCAGAGCAGCAATTGTCATTGACATTTTGGTTGCTGACATGAGAACACTGTTCAAACTCAATCACTGGGCAACCAAGCTACAAATTGCTGTAAAATTACCCAATTAGCGATTCCATAGAAAATAACTAAGACTATGATTGTTTAAGCAAGAAACTGCCCAAGAAAAAGAAAAGTAAAAAGAAAAAAAAAGGGCTGGGCTGGGCTTTGCGGGGGGATATCTGAATGATGCCTGCAGCTAGAGGCATCATTCAGATATCCATGTCTTCAGCCGGCGATCCTGCACACCATAAGAATGATCATAGCGGCGGTTCCACCACTTGATCGTCTTTATAGGCAGCGGGAGGGGACATCGGGGGCCCTCCGGGTGCTTCTCCGGGCTCTCCCGTGCCATCGGGGGCCCGGAGACTGAATCGTCCGGCGCAGGCAGGAAGCATAGAGATGACTGGTCACCAGTCATCTCTATGACCAACGGAGGCCCGGGCGGGATGTGATGACGTCACGCCCGGGTAAGTAAACAAAGCCGCGATTGTGGCTAGTGAGCAACACTGATCATGAGACCGGTGAAATTGTTTTCACCAATCTCATGCTTTCCAGCTTGGAGGAGAGATGCGGGGTCTTATTAACCCCGCATCTCTCCATAAAGAGGACCTGTTACACACATTTCCTATTATAACGGATGTTTACATTCCTTGTAATAGGAATAAAAGTGATAAAAAAAATAAAAAATAAGACAATAAAAAATAAAAACGCCCATGTCCCCGGTAGCTCGCACGCAGAAGCGAACGCACACGTAAGTCCCGCCGACATATGTAAACGCAGTTTAAACCACATATGCGAGGTACCGCCGCGTGCGTTTTAAGTACCGAAGTTTGGCGCCATTCCATGAGTGTGCGCAATTTTAAAGCGTGACATGTTAGGTATCTATTTACTCGGTTTAACATAATCTTTCATATTGTACAAAAAAATTGGGCTAACTTTACTGTTTTGTTAATTCATGAAACAATTTTTTTCGCAAAAAAAAGGCGTTTGAAAAATTATTGCGCAAATACTGTGCAAGATAAAACATTGCAATGACCGTCGTTTTATTCCCTAGGGTGTCTGCTAAAAAAACATATATAGGGGGAGATTCACGTAGAACGGCGCATCTTTATGCCGCCGTAGCGTATCTTCGTTGCCGGCGTAGCGTATAGTTGTTGGCGTAAGCTGACGTAAGTCAAATTAGCTGGAAGTGGGTGTGATATATTATAATGAAGCGTGACCCCATGCAAATGATGGGCTGAGCTTCAAAAAACGAACTGCACATGCGTCGGCTCTTGGACGCATCCCAGTACGAATGTGCAGAATCACGTCGGGACAAACACCTAAGATACGTTGAATCACTGAACGTAACCTACGCACAGCCCTATTCACGTATGGCTACGTAAACAACGTAAAATTAGACGGCTGTTCCGACGTCCATACCTTTGCATGACCTGCGCCTCATATAGCAGGGGTAACGTTACGCCGGACGTACGGCTTACGTAAACGACTGGCGCAAGTACGTTCGTGAATCGGCGTATATTGCTCATTTACATATTCAATGTGTAAATCTATGGAAGCGCCCCTTGCGGCCAGCGTAAATATGCGCCCAAGATCCGACAGCGTAGGAGACTTACGTCGGTCGGATGAAGCCAAAATTCAGGTGTATCTTATTTCAAGAATAAGGCGCATAGATAGGATGGCGCATCCGTGGACTTACGCGGCGTATCAGTAGATACGTCGGCGTAAGTCCTTTCTGAATCCGGGCCATAATGTTTGGGGGTTCTGCCTAATTTTTTAGCAAAAGAATGATGATTTGTACAGAAGGAGAGAAGTATTGAGGTGTGTATAAAAGCCCAGTATTGAAGTGGTTAAGCTGCAAAGACAGCCAAATAAGGTTGTGCATGTCATGGCAAAAATTATACCCTTTGCATTTGACAGGCAGGACCATTGTCAAACACGACCCAGTCGAGTGAATGGGACTGAGCAACAACCCTGTAACTGCGTGCAACACACAGGGTTGTTGTGTGGTGGTGGGGGCCTTATGGGTTGTGAAGAGATGACATATTGCCTTCTCAGCGCCTGTCAAATGACTCTGGAAAGTGATCCACCACCGGGCAGCAAGGTCTGCTGCAAGTGTAAACGTAGCCTAATTCAAACTAACATTGATTGCAAAGCAACAGAGTGAGAAAAAAAAAAAAAAAACTCTCTTTCACTAGTTTTTGTAAAAAAAAAAAAATTCCATGGAAAGTAAAAAAAACATGACAGTAACAGGCTGTAAGTTCTTTCTTTCGCTCGGCAACATGTTTTCATTCTATCATTCAATCAATGTGCCCAGACTACATTTGGAAGCAGATTGTAATATTATCATATAGCAGCGGTATCTGCTCTTCCAATCTTCTCTCCCCCTCCTTTCCCTCTGCTTCTGATCTCTGCTTCAATGAGGGTTGGCTCGGGACCAGCGGGAATAGGAAATTTTGAGGTTCCCACAGGCACAACACTGTGTCCTCAACTGTCATGCCGGGGATGGCAGCTAGAGGGATGTTGGCAGAGATAACTGTTTTTAGGAATCTAGGTAGGCGGAAACAATGGTGCTTAAATTAGCGCAAAGATGTAAACACTGGGAACAGCACCATCAGAGAAAATGTATAGATAGGATATGCCGATGTGCACAGCCTGGTGCAGTCAAAGGACTATAGCTGAGACTGTATTACAGAATCGGGGACCCTGGTTCCTGTACAGGAGAAGCACTGAAAAAAGAAATGGCAGAGCCCATCAAGTACAAGAATGGTGAAGGAGAAAAAACTAGAGGGTTTAGAAAAAGGACACATCTATCTCTTTTTACTTCCCATAAAAGATTTCAAGGCCCGTATTTCAACTATGTCAATGCTTTTAAAGCGGAGTTCCCCCCAAAAATGGAACTTCCGCTTTAAGGGCTGGTGACCCCCTGATATGCCACATTTGGCATGTCATTTTTTTTTACTCTCTTTTTAGAGGCATCCAGCTCCCATTTCCTGCTGGGGATCTACAAGGAAGTTCACCTCTCCCCCCTCCCTCCCTGCAATCTTCTGGGACACGTCACTTGTCCCAGAACATTTCCCGGCCTAATACAGTGCACAGCGCTTGCCCGGCTGTGAAGCCGGAAAATTGAAGGAAAAGTTTAGTGAACCAACAATGCACTTAAAGGAACCTATTTATAAAATAAAAACGAACCTTTACAACCCCTTTAACTTTTGTATCACTGGACCCTCCCTCCTAGTTTGTAAGCTATAAAAAGCAGGCCCTCTGATTCCTCCTGTATTGAAGTGTATTGTAACTGTACTGTCTGCCCTCATGTTGTAAAGCGCTGCGCAAACTGTTGACGCTATAAAAATCTTGTATAATAATAATATTATAATAATTCCACAGAAAATACCTTGGAATTCATAAAGAGTTGTAGACAAATTTTAGAATTCTGGTTGCCGCACCACAAATGTCAGAAACAGGTGCATGAATCTGTCACATGGAGGCCTGCACTTATGTTAGGATGGTCATAGCTGGTCCAATCTCAGCTCTTTGTATAGAAATAAGCTGGGCTTAATCATACACCAAAAAGAAAAAACAACCCGATGATGTTTGATAAAGAAATTGTAGGGTGTGGCTTGCTAGTGCTTCAATGAGTTTTTTTAATGCAGCTGGAGGTATTTGTGCATTACCAATGTTAGAGCCATTCACCCAAACAGCATTGGAATGTTCTTAAAGTGATTTTGGTGATTTTATTCAGTTATTATGCAAGTGCATTTTATTGATAAACATACATCAGTGAGCACTATGTAAGCTTTTGTATCATTTTGGACACTGATCCATGCTTTATAACCTGATCTGAGAGGAGTGATGGATTTGCCTAGTGTGAATTATGGGGAGGATTCTTGGTGCCCTGGGAGAGTCCAGCTGGGTTCATGGACTCTGATTCATTTGATTAAAAGGCACAATAAAACCATTCTAATGAGGGTCGATCCAGAAGGTAAGCGTGTGCCCAAAAGGGGACTTGTGGAGGTGTCTGCTATCCCACAATTTATTCTAACCAAATTGAATTGTTTGGTTCAATTTGGTAAGAAAAATACAATTATAATCAGTGGATTGTATCACAACCTTTTTACAGACATCTGTATGCAGAACTGTTATATAGTGATTTTGGATTAGAATTGTACATGTTTATATGTAGCACTATTTTGATTTGGTTGTTGTTTTTTTTGGTATATGAATCAGCGCAGCATATTTCTACACAAACTATGTAGAAGAATACGTATCGTCCTAAACTGAGGAAAAAAAATGTTTTTTTATATATTTTTGGGGGATATATATTATGGGCCAGATTCAGGTAGAGTTACTCTGGAGTATCAGTGATACTCCAGCCTAACTCTCACTTTGAGCCGGCGTTTCTGTTTTCAGTAAGCAGAAAACAAGAAACGCCGGGTTGGAGTTCCTATACGAGCGGCGTAATTGTATTTCGCCGTCGTATCGGAACTGCAATTTTAAAAATGGCGCTCGGGGCATTCCCGCTGATTAACGCAGAGAATATGTTAATCAGCGAGAATCGGCAGTTCACGATCGTATTCGGGCCCGACGCAGTGACTTTCCGACGTTTCTGTAAGATATACGTGGCGTAAAGAAAAACCAGCTCCCTAGTGGAGTATCCTATGTTAAGTATGGCCGTCGTCATCGCGTTGAAAAAAATAAATTTGAGTCGTTTGCGTAAAACGTCCGTGAATGGGGATTGACGTCATTGACGTTCACTGACAGAATTTGGAGCATGCGCACTGACAGTCGACGCATGCGCAGTACGTTCGCCGCGGGATCGCGCCTAGTTTAAATAATACACGCCCCCTACCCGCCCAATTTGAATTCCGCCGGCTCATTTTCGCTACGCCGCCGCAACTTTAGGAGCAAGTGCTGTGTGAATACAGTACTTGCTCCTAAAGTTTCGGCGGAGTAAGGTAAATTAGAAAAGTTACTCCAAAATAAAGATTCGCCCATCTACCTGAATTTGGCCCAATACGTGTAAGCCGGCCTCCCTCTGCCTAAAAGCGGCCGACTCTTCTCTACTAAACGGCTCCTCCAGCCTCCCACGTGGTTCTCGGACTGCACTGAAACTTTTGACACCAGCATCCCAGACTGCATCAGAGTGCCTCTAGATGTAAGTGTTGGTAAACTACTTTGTTGTTAATAATAAATCCAGATTACTCAGCGGCGCTTTCTTGTCTTTATTCCACTAGAAAGGTGTTGCTAATGTTTTATTGTTTTAAAGTGAAATTTTTTACAAATGTGTCAGAACTTTGATCAAATGAGATGAAGAACTTCTTCCAATTTGCTATTGCCTACTTAGCGAATACTCGTCATCACATTACAGATGCAGAATATGCAGAAAGCTCCCCGGAAATCAACAGGCAGGGAGATAGTCACAGTTTTGGAACTACCCTGTATGAAAATTATTACTTACAAAAAAGTTTCCAACTTTGAGCAAACAAAAATCTAAAATTATCACAAGTGATGCTTGGAGGTTTTACTGCCCGTATGAAGTTCCCCTAATAAGCAAAGAACAGGACATTCATTGGCTGCAAAGATACACTCCAAGGAGCTGATCATTCCTACACCTATTGTTAGTGAAAAATTTAGATTTCCAGCATTAATGAAATTCAGCCTCCTAATGTTATCTGCATGTGATAATACTTCCTGTGCAGATTGTCCTCAGAATTCCTTAATCCTGAGGTACTGTATTTTGCAAACAGTGACTTCCTGAGCAGAGCCGGGTTCTACCTTCCACATTTTTGCCTCACTATTAGGACACAGAGGAGAGGATGAACAACAGTACATGCCCTGAGGTGCTGTGCAAGATAAATGAATCCATATACAGGCGTCTATTCAGTATTACAGGGAGTTGTATAGCTTTAAGTTCCATTAGCATTAGATTCCTGTTCTTGTGAGGTGGGTCTAAAGGAAATCTTTTAATTATCAGCAAAGTAAGTTATATGGTAGGTACAAATAGTATCTGCATCTACATCCCATTTCTGCTGCTACAGACTTGTAAAAAAAGGTATCAGGTATCTGCATTGGATTTATGGCTTTCAGCAAAGCACTGGGAAAATACTGTAGGTCAGGGATATGCAAATAGCAGACCTACAGCTGTTGCAGAACTACAAGTCCCATGAGGCATAGCAAGACTCTGACAGTCACAATCATGACACCCATAGGCAGAGGCAATGGTGTCACTTATAGTTTTGCAACAGCTGGAGGTACACTAATTGCATTTCTCTGCTGTAGGTGGTACTTTCAGTGTAAGAGCAGACCAATTATGGTGCCTGCTGTAAAGGACTACCTTTACTCTGCTGCCTACAAAGATAGTAAAGGTTTACTTTAGAGTGGACCATGCATGGAAATGCAAGATCTGCTTAACTTGCAGCCCCCCTCCCAAAAAATAAACACACAGATATGGCGTGTACTGTACACACGATCAGGCTTTTGCCCGGCCAAATCACATTGGAATTCTGACGGAAAAAAATAGAACATGTTCTATATCTAAACGCTGACAGAATTCCTCAGAATTTCTGATGAAAAAACTCTTGATGGGGCTACACACGATTGGAAAATCCGATGGAAAAAGTCAGTCAGACTATTTCCATTGGAAATTCCAATCGTGTGTATGCGGCATTAGAGTGTATGTACCAGCCTAAAACGTTATGTTTTTACATTTGGATAGTATGGAGGAAACAGTTACAGTGCCTTGAAAATTATTCACACCCCTTGAAATTTTCCAAATTTTGTCATGTTACAACCAAAAATGTAAATGTATTTTATTGGGTTTTTATGTGATAGATCAACACAAAGTGTAACATAATTGTGAAGTGGAAGGAACATGATGGTTTTCAATTTTTTTTTTACAAATAAATATCTGAAAAGTGTGGTGTGCATTTGTATTCAGCCCACCCCTTAGTCTATACATTGTAGAACTACCCAGGGCCGATCCGCCCTATAGGCTCACCATGCAAGCCGCTTAAGGCCCCACAAAGCTTCGGAGGGCCCCATCAAATTACTAGAGGCCCCATCTGGTGAGAAATCATTTTCGGCCCCTCAACTCGCTGGCTGGGAGAAGAGGTAAGAAGTCAGCATCCCCCGCTTCTCACTTTAATGTAAGATGTAATTTCCGACAGCAGAACACCCCCGCCCCCCGCTTCTCAACCTTAATGTGACATGTCATTTTCGGCATTTTGCTTAGGGCACTAGGGAGGTCAGGATCGGCACTGGAACTACCTAACGCTGCAATTACAGTTGCAAGTCTTTTTGCGGATGTCTCTACCAGTTTTGCACATCTAGATAGTGAAATTTTTGTCCATTCTTCTTTGCAAAATAGCTCAAGCTCTGTCAGATTGGATGAAGAGCATCTGAACAGCAATTTTAAGTCTTGCCATCAATTCTCAATTGGATTCAGGTCTGGACTTTGACTGGGCCAACACATGGATATGGTGAAAAAATTGTGTAGCGCTAATAATACAAATATGTAAGCTAAGTGTTGAAAATCAAGAAAACACAGTGAGAAACCTTGGAATGAACTTTAAAGGGGTAGTTCACCCAAAAACCTTTTTTTTTAACATTGATTGAGGCTCGTTTTGTCAAGGGGAATCGGGTGTTTTTTTTTTTAGAATCGAAGCAGTACTTACCGTTTTAGAGATGCATCATCTCCGTCGCTTCCGGGTATGGTCTTCGGGGAAGGGCGTTCCTATTTGATTGACAGGCTTCCGACGGTCGGATACATCGCGTCACGATTTTCCGAAAGTAGCCGAACGACGGTGCGCAGGCGCAGTATAGAGCTGCACCGGCGCTCGTCTTCTTTCGGCTACTCGTGACGCGATGTATGCGACCGTCGGAAGCCTGTCAATCAAATAGGAACGCCCAGATCAGAAGACCATACCCGGAAGCGACGGAGACGATGCATCTCTAAAACGGTAAGTACTGCTTCGATTCTAAAAAAAAACACCCGATTCCCCTTGACAAAACAAGCCTCAATCAATGTTAAAAAAAGGTTTTTGGGTGAACCACCCCTTTAAGGTGAGTAACAAAACAAAACCTGTATACAAAACATGATGTGTAATGAAGTCCCAAACAGAAATATAGGCTTCCATTGTAGTGATAAAATAAAAAACAGAGTCCACAAAACAAGGGAAACTTCTTCCTATTGAAGTGACACCAAATGACAAAGGTGAAGAAAAGAGTTGCCTGTAGTCACTCTTAAAACTCTTCTGAGGTAAGTGAATGGGGTACTCTTACCAACTACGTTGGACACACCTGTCTTCCGACAGTGGGTCATATGAGCGTAGGGTCCTGGAACATAGGGTCGGGTCAAGTCAGACTGGGTACAAACCAGGATTTCTCCTCATGGACTCCAAACGGAAAAATAAAGGAAAGAGGCTTCAAATGGTGCAGGTCAACCAAAAAATGGTTTTATTGAAACAAGTCAAAAATTACAAAATAAAAAAAGTGACCACAAAATGTAAAAACAAGTATAAAAAGCAATGTGGAGTGCAGTAAATGCTGGCCCTATGCGTTTCAACACAAGGGGAATTCAACTGGGGCATATCCCTTGCAGTGCACTTGTAGTGCACTGTGGCTTTTCTGTTAGTAAATAACCCCCATAGTGTTTTGCTTTTAGGCAAAAAAGTAGACATGTTGGTCTCATCTGACCAGAGCGCCTTCTTCCACGCTTGCTGTGTCACCCACATGTATTCTCACAAACTGCAAACTGGACTTCTTATGGCTTTCTTTCAACAACAGCTTTCTTTTTGCCACTCTTCCATAAAGGCCAGATTTGTGGAGTGCATTACTAAGGCTGGGTTCACACTAGTGCAGTGTGAATTTCAGCTCTGTAATCTCTGCAGATAGATAAGAGAAGTGTTCAGCAGATCCATTGCGTTTTAGCTGCGGATTTGGAGACCTGGGAGAAGTTCCGAGTGAGAGGAGAGTGGGGGAGAAATGTATTGAGCTGAATGAGAGAAATTCCTGAAGAGAACTAAACACATCTGCGAATCAGCTGCGTACCCATAGAAGATAATGGGACTGAATTTGCACCTGAGCCGCACCACAAGGCATAAAATCCGCACACGTTTTTACTGCAATGCGCAGTGCAAATGCATCGCACATATGTGAACCAGCCTCATTAAAAACAATGGCCCAGATTCAGAGAGAATTGGATTCTCGTAGCGTATCAGAAATACACTACGCCGCCGTTTCTTACCTGGCTCTACGTGGAATCCAGGTAGATTTTGTCCAGTAAACGACGGCGGCGTAGTGTATTTCTCCCATCGCAATCCATATAGACGAGTAGGGGGCGTGAAGGATTTAAAATAGGCGAGTTCCCGCGGCGATCGAACTGCGCATGCTCCCTTCGCAAATTTCCCGCTGTGCATTGCGCGAAATCACGTTGTTACGTCATTCGTTGTTTGAGTAGCGTCGTTTACGGACATTTCTATTCCCGAACGAGTTACGTAAAAAAAAAAAAAAATTTATTAAAATCGACGCGGGAACGACGGCCATACTTAACATGGGTTACGCACCGTTAGACCAGCAAAAAGCTGGTCTAACAGTACGTAAAAAAAAACAGACGTAAGCGATTGCGAAGACCGCTCGTATCTTCGTGGATCGCCGTAAAAACACATTTGCATATCCCGACGCATCAAAACGACGCGAACTCCTCCCAGCGGCCGCAAATATATTGCAGCGTAGATCCGAAGGTTTACGAAGACGTAAGCCTCTCGGATCGAAGCCCGAAGCCGCCGTATCATGGTTTGAGGATTCAAACTAGTGATACGGCGCGCAAAATTTGAAATTACTCCTGTCTAACACCAGTTAGACAGGCGTAATTGCTTTATGAATCTGGGCCAATGTATTTAGAAATGTTCTGCGTATTAGATGCGGTTTAAGCCGCACTCAATTCGCATAGGTGTGAACCCGGCCTAATAGTTGCCCTGTGGACAGATTATCCCACCTGAGCTGTGGATCTCTGCAGCTCCTCTAGAGTTACCTCTTGGCTGCTTCTCTGATGAATGCTCTCCTTGCCTGACCTATCAGTTTAGGTGGACGGCCATGTCTTGGTAGGTTTGCAGTTGTGCCATTCTCTTTCCATTTTCAGATGATAGATTGAACAGTGCAATGTGAGAATTTCAAAGGTTGGAATATTTTCTCCACAACTTTATCCCTCACCTGTCCTGGTGTGTTCCTTGGTTTTCATTAGGGTTGTCCCGATACCACTTTTTTAGGACCGAGTACAAGTACCGATACTTTTTTTCATGTACTCGCCGATACCGAATACCGATACTTTTTTTTAAATGTCATGTGACAGTTTTCAAACCACAATACAGACTAAGGATATTTTCTTTTGAAATATGAAGAACTCTAACTCAAGACATTATAAAAGAATAAAAATGAATAAAAATGTTTTATTTGCTTGTCACGCAGTAGTAAAAAACTCAAAGAATTTTCACAGAACATGTTGATAAATACAAAAAAAGTATTCTATTTAGGTATCGGGAGCATTTGGGCGAGTACAAGTACTCCCGCAAATACTTGGTATCGGTCCCGATACCGATGCCGATACTAGTATCTGGACAACCCTAGTTTTCATGATGCGTTTGTTCCCTAAGGCTCTACAACAAACCTCTGAAGCCCCATACACACTATCAGTTTTCCTGATGGTTATCTCTTCAGGTTTACCAAAACCATGTAATACAAGGGCTGGCCTGATTGGATACAAATTGAAACTCTGGAGGTTTGACCTCATATTAGATGGTTTTGGTAAACCTGAAGAGAAAACCGTCAGGAAAACTGATAGTGTGTATGGCGCCGTACACACGGCCGAGGTTCTCGCTGAAAATCAGCGAGAACCTCGCTGGAATGCACATTCCAGCGAGGACCTCGGCCGTGTGTACGGTCTCAGCGAGCTTCCCGTCGGGAAGCCCGTCGAGCCGAAATAGAGAGCACGCTCTCTATTTCCTCGACGGCCCGCCTGGAAGAATGGCTGGTTGCCATTCCCGACGGGCGGGTCGCCGAATCCGACGGCCGGGAGAGAACCTCGACGGGCGGAACGATGTGTTCTGCCCGTCGAGGTTCTCTGCCGTGTGTACGGCACCTCAGGGGCTTGAGAGCTTCAGAGATCAAATGTATTTATACTGAGATTAAATTACACACAGAGTAAAGGGGGCTGAATGCAAATGCACGACACACGTTTCACATATTTATTCGTAAAAAAAAAAAAAAAAAAAAAAAAGTGCAAAATATTTTTTTATTTTACTACCACTTCACAATTATGTGCCACTTTGTGTTGGTCTATCACATAAAATCCATTTATGTTTTTGGTTGTAATATGACAAAAATGTGGAAAATTTCAAGGGGTAGGAATACTTTTTTCAAGGCACTGTAGATCCCTTGCTGGGTTTTAACTGCTATCCAAGCCCTGTGTTAGAAAGGTATCTCCTCACTTCATATACTGGTGACATAGCGGGGGGTAATTTTCCAGAAATGTTGAGGAAGCCAAATCTCATGAGACGATGCTCCAGTACAGTGCAGGAGAGTCTTCTTGCAAGGTTTGGAATCCAGGGCTGTACAAGTGTATCTTCTCACAAGGTTTGGATTCCTGAGCTTTCTTTATATGATGCAGTGAGGGTGTGGGACATTACATTCAGCTAGGCAAAGCAGCTGGAATTTGGTGTGCAAGGTAAACAATGTACAGCCCCCCCCCCCCCCCTTCATTTCGGGAGCAGGGGGATCCTTTACTTTAGCTATGCATTGCACATTCATGTATAGCATACACAGCTGTGGGAAAGTACAGTTGTGTATACCTACAAAAGGTTACGATATGCACATATAACTTAATTACTGTCTTTTGACTACAGCTAATTGACAAAACAGGGTTTTCTAGGCAAAGCTTTATCATAAACAATTCCCTGCCTATACGGCCTGTTTAACATGGACTTCAGCTTGTATAACAACAGTGTAAACTGCAAGCTTTTATGAAAGTTTCGGCAAGCTTCAAACGGCTTTCTCTAAGCCTTTAAAGTGCCCCTTAGCTCCTGTTTGTAAATGCAGGCTTTAGCAGGCTTTCAACAAACTTCAACTATTGCTGAAACCTGCTAGCAGCCTGTTTAATGCCACAACCAGCACTCTCATTAGGATCCGTGTTCAATATTTAAAAACTGGAGCTGAATGGTGTTTTAAAAGCTTCAAAGCTTGCTCTGCAAAGGTTTTGTGTAAGCTTGCTGTTCACACAACTTTTATATAAGCTCAAGCCCATGAAAAACAAGCCAAATACTGCCAGAGACAAAGGCCCAGATTCAGAGAGAATTGGATTCTCGTAGCGTATCAGAAATACACTACGCCGCCGTTTCTTACCTGGCTCTACGTGGAATCCAGGTAGATTTTGTCCAGTAAACGACGGCGGCGTAGTGTATTTCTCCCGTCGCAATCCATATAGACGAGTAGGGGGCGTGAAGGATTTAAAATAGGCGAGTTCCCGCGGCGATCGAACTGCGCATGCTTCGTTCGCAAATTTCCCGCCGTGCATTGCGCGAAATCACGTCGTTACGTCATTCGTTGTTTGAGTAGCGTCGTTTACGGACATTTCTATTCCCGAACGAGTTACGTAAAAAAAAAAAAAAATTATTAAAATCGACGCGGGAACGACGGCCATACTTAACATGGGTTACGCACCGTTAGACCAGCAAAAAGCTGGTCTAACAGTACATAAAAAAAAACAGACGTAAGCGATTGCGAAGACCGCTCGTATCTTCGTGGATCGCCGTAAAAACACATTTGCATATTCCGACGCATCAAAACGACGCAAACTCCTCCCAGCGGCCGCAAATATATCGCATGCTCCGTTCGCAAATTTCCCGCCGTGCATTGCGCGAAATCACGTCGTTACGTCATTCGTTGTTTGAGTAGCGTCGTTTACGGACATTTCTATTCCCGAACGAGTTACGTAAAAAAAAAAAAAATTATTAAAATCGACGCGGGAACGACGGCCATACTTAACATGGGTTACGCACCGTTAGACCAGCAAAAAGCTGGTCTAACAGTACGTAAAAAAAAACAGACGTAAGCGATTGCGAAGACCGCTCGTATCTTCGTGGATCGCCGTAAAAACACATTTGCATATCCCGACGCATCAAAACGACGCAAACTCCTCCCAGCGGCCGCAAATATATCGCAGCGTAGATCCGAAGGTTTACGAAGACGTAAGCCTCTCGGATCGAAGCCCGAAGCCGCCGTATCATGGTTTGAGGATTCAAACTAGTGATACGGCGCGCAAAATTTGAAATTACTCCTGTCTAACACCAGTTAGACAGGCGTAATTGCTTTATGAATCTGGGCCAAACAGTCTAAAGCTGGCCATAGACCGATGCCCCGTACACACGAGCCATTTTCTAGTCGGAAAAAAAAATGGTTTTCCCGACGGATTTCCCCTCAAGTCTGCCTTGCATACACACGGTCACACAAAAGTTTGGTGAAATTTTGACTGCCAAGAACGCGTGACGTAAAAGACTACGACGAGCCAAGAAAATTAAGTTTAATGCATCTGAGCATGCATTGAATTGTTTCCGAGCATGCTTTTTTTTTTTCCCGTCGGAATTCCATACAGACGAATGGTTTTCAGGCTAGGATTCTTTCCTGACCGGAAAAAAAGAGATCCTGCTCTCTTTTTTTTCCCGGCAGTTTTCCTGTAGGAAAAAGTCAAGCCGCGTACACACGGCAGAGAACCTCGACGGGCAGAACACATCGTTCCGCCCGTCGAGGTTCTCTGCCGGCAATCGAAATCGGCGACCCGCCCGTCGGGAATGGCAACCAGCCATTCATCCAGGCAGGCCGTCAAGCAAAAAGAGAGCCTGCTCTCTATTTGCTCGACGGGATTCCCGGCGGGCAGGGCGAGCCAGCAGCGTACACACGGCCGAGGTTCTCGCTGGAATGCAGCTTCCAGCGAGGTTCTCGCTGGTTTCCAGCGAGAACCTCGGTCGTGTGTACGCCGCCTGAGATGGAGCATAAACGTGGTCAGCATTCCCAGCCAAAAGCTCTCATCTGACTTTATCTGAAGGGAAAAAACAGTCGTGTGTACGGGGCATTAGTGTTTTTGTTTCCTGCAACCACAAGTTCACAACACTGACTGTGTTGGAGGAAGCCATCCTGTGAAGCTGTGTTGTTCTGGTAAGGGGGGTCCCCGCTGGCAGAACACAGTGGTTACAATACTATACAGCAGCCCTCAAAATTTCCACTCGACTACTAGCATTTGGCGAGTGGATTTAAGCTGGGGGCGAGTGATGACAGGGCTGCATGACCAATCTCTCTCCAATCTGTGCCTACACTTAGGGCCAGATTCTCATATATTTTCGGCGGCGTAGCGTAAGCCATTTACACTACGCCGCCGCTGCGTGCTAGAGCAAGTGCTTTATTCTCAAAGCACTTGCTCCGTAGTTTGCGTTGGCGTCTCGTAAATCGCCAAGCGTAAACCCGCGCAATTCAAATGGGGCGGCTTGTATTTAAATTAAGCGCGCCCCCGCGTCGAACGAACTGCGCATGCGCCGGCCGGGGAAAAAGCCCAGTGCGCATGCTCCAGCTCACGTCGGGAAGCGTCGTTGAAACCGACGTCAAAACGACGTGAGCGTCATTTACGCAAGTCCCTATTCGCGAACGAGTTAGTAAAACGACGTAAGCGACGGAAAAAGCCGACGCTGACCCGACGCCATACTTAACATGGCGTCCGACGGGACACGACGGCATCCGACGGGACCTCGTAAGGTTACTCCACATAGAAGCTGGGGTAACCTTACGCGAACGAAAACGACGTACGCGACGACGGGGCGGCGTAAAAGCGATCGAGAATCGGCGTACTACTTCATTTGCATATGCCGCACACACAGGCTCCTGATGATGAGATGAATAGGAGAGGGAGAGAGAGAGAGAGAGAGAGAGAGTTGCAGAGGAGACAGCAAGAGAATGGGAAAGAGACCCAGTTCTAGTGCCCTGTCCCTCTGGTCTGCCCCCAGTGCCCTGTCCCTCTGGTCTGCCCCCAGTGCCCTGTCCTATTTTGTTAAAGTTGTTGTTGGTAATATTTAATTTTGTAACTTGATTCTGCATAAAACATTTAACAGTGTCATTCCATGAGATAATCTCCGAGGGCGTGTTACAGGTGCAATTAGGTGCAGGGCAGTGCATGAATTAGGTGGGGCAACTGGTGGCGAGTAACTCTTGAGGCCTGGCTAGTAGTTCAGGACTTGAAATTTTGAGCCCTGATATACAGTACTATTTGCCAGCAATAATCACATGTAACATCCAACAGACTGGTTGTACCCAACAATAAACAATAAACAATTGAACAATAAATTTGTGTACAGTCAGCCTGCCCCTACATGCTTTGTATCTCGGCTGGTTCCTGCTGAATCGGCTGAGATTCAAACTGTGTATGGCCAGCTTTATGCACTCTGTTGCATCTGAGAGAAAAAGTTAATTTTCCAAAGCCCTTTGACTAGAATCACCCCAGCCACAAGGATGTTACACAGTCTATCATGAAGAGGTTAATATTTTGTTGGTTACATCCAGGAAGAAGGGTGGAGGATTAGACGCGGGCTGAACAAATTCCTGAAGGCAGCTAGCCAACGGCCTAAAAAATAAACAGCACAGAACATTTTTGAGCGGTTTGTATAGTACATTGTCGATGACTTCTGCTGACTTAGACTGACTGGCTCCTGAATTCTACAGACTTTACATTAGTTGTACAATATATGGTAATGTATAGAAAGAGGAGCTAAGGGAAAACACAACAATTGCCACCAATCAGGCGTTACCTTTCATTCCCACACAAGTATTAACGGTCCTGTCACAGGTGTTAGAAGGTGTATTCAGCAGGGATCAGTGAAGAGATCCCCTGCTGAGTTGGAGCTACACAATTAAGATGTCACTTTTGTGACATTCCTGCATGTTTCGTTTTTCATCCACATTTTCACAGCGCATGTTAGCAGACCCATGTGGTATCTATAGCCAGTGGGATGTAAATAGACACGTGTCCATTTATATCAGATAACCTCCAATTCATCACATTTGGGTCTGGAGAAATGGAAACGGACAGTCTTTTTCCAAAGCTGCTTCGGGACCTGGATGGTCGCAGAGGTAGAAGGTAAGTGGTGTAAACAGATACATGCTCTTCCGTTTACATCCATCCCATCAATTCCACCTGAAAAAACATCCAGAACTCCACCCAAAAAGGAAAGTTTAGCTTTAAAGTGGAGCTTCATCCAAAAATGGAACTTTCACTTTAAAAAATTGTGACCCCTTGACATGCCACATTTGGGATGTCATTTTTTTTCCGGTCGCCCTCTCCCACGCCTAGGCGACTGGAAGTAAGTCACCTCTCCCCCTCTCTCTCCGCAAACATCTGGGATACGTCACACGTCACAGGTCCCAGATGATTGCTGCGCCATTCACAGTGCGTAGCACGGCTCGCGCATACACAGTGCGTGCCCAGCTGTAAAGCCGCAGCTGTGCGCCCACAGTGACAATGCCGGCACCGCGGAGAGGAGGAGGAGACGAGCGGGGCTTTGTGTCTCCCCCCCCCCATCGCTGGACCCTGGGACAGGTAAATGTCCGATTATTAAAAGTCAGCAGCTGCAGTATTTGTGGCTGCTGACTTTAATTTTTTTTTTATTTTTTTAGGCGGAACACCCCTTTAAGGCCTCCTCCCCCGCTCTTGTTTGACATTTGTAATTTTTTATTGGGGGGGGGGGGGCACCTGGTTTAGATGGGACCAAAGACCCCCCTCAGGTGAGCAGATTGCTGGATTCTGGTACAATAAGCGTCTTTATTAAAAGTCAGTAGCTACAGTTTTTGGAGCTGCTGGCTTTAAATTTTTAGAAATCTGACTGGAGTTCTTCTTTAAGATGCAAATGCATTTTAGTTACTACAGACAAAAACTCTTTTACTCTTTTGCCAATTTCATAAATTAGACCTACTTATGACAATTTATTAACAATCAGCTATTAGCACAGTAGCACGATGAGTATCCCTGCAAACAGGGTGTTCATAAAGGTGACTTTAATCCATCTATTTCCAAACATTAAGACCCCTTTCACACTGGGCCTTTTTCATGGCGATTTAGCGCTGAAAATAGCCCCTGAAAATGCCTCATGTGAAAGCCTAAGTGCTTTCACACTGCGCGGTGCGCTTGCAGAACATTAGAAAAAGTCCTGCAAGCAGCATCTTTGGGGCAGTATGCAAGCAGTATGCAAGCGCTTCGGCAGTGGTGCTACACGAGTGCTTTTAACCACTTCTAGGGGGTTAAAAGCTCCCCGCTCGAATAGCAGCACCAAAGCGTCGCTATAACAGCGGTAAAGCGCCGCTAAAACTAGCGGAACTTTACCGCTAATGGCTCTCAGTGATGGTCTAAATTTGCTTGTAGAGCTGGGCGATTTTGGCCCCCAAAAAAATCTGAGATAAAAAAAAAACTCGATTCACGATTCGAATCAAGTTTTTTTTCCTGATGGACACCGCACTGGTCCTAAGTTTTTAGACGAGTCCGCCACGATTCTGGGAAAAGGCTGCGGACCATGCCGAAGCCGCGCCTGAAAACGCTCTGCAGACTAGGCCGAAGCCGCGGCATCGACTAAAACATCCTGCCCGCAGCTCGCCGCGATCCTTTTTTTATTTAACCACTTTCCCACCGCGCCATAAGCATTTTACTGCTACAGCGCGGCGGGGTTATCTGGGACGCGCTCGCGAAAGTGTCCGTGCTCGCCGGGTCTAGAAGACCCGGCGCATCACGGATCACGGTAAATTGCCGCTGATCGCGGCCGTTTACCACGTGATCGCGCCGTCAAATGACGGCGCCATCACTTGTAAACAAACCGGCGTCATTTGATGACGCCGGTTCCTCCCTCTCCTCCCTGTACAGTGTGCGAGGAGAGGGGGGGGGAGCGGGGTGTCAGCAGCTGAGCTGTGGCTGGATCTGTGACAAATGCAGTCACAGATCCAGCCATCCCTCAAAACATCCCAGCTCTGCAATCCCCCCAGTACCCAGCAACCCCCCCAGTATCCAGCAACCCCCCAGTACCCAGCAATCCCCCCAGTACCCAGCAATCCCCCCAGTACTCAACAATACCCCAATACTCCAGTACTCAACAATACCCCAATACTCGGCAATACCCCAATACTCGGCAATACCCCAGTACTCGGCAATACCCCAGTACTCGGCAATACCCCAGTACTCCAGTACTCAACAATACCCCAATACTCGGCAATACCCCAATACTCGGCAATACCCCAGTACTCGGCAATACCCCAATACTCGGCAATACCCCAGTACTCGGCAATACCCCAGTACTCGGCAATACCCCAGTACTCGGCAATACCCCAGTACTCGGCAATACCCCAGTACTCGGCAATACCCCAATACTCGGCAATATCCCAGTACTCGGCAATACCCCAGTACTCGGCAATACCCCAGTACTCGGCAATACCCCAATACCCTGCATGATACTTTGCAATACCCCAATACTCTGCAATACCGCCTATGGGGATTTTTAAGTAGCGAAGTTTGGCGCCATTCCACGAGTGTGCGCAATTTTGAAGTGTGACATGTTGGGTATCTATTTACTCGGCGTAACTTCATCTTTCACATTATGAAAAAAAATTGGGCTAACTTTACTGTTTTGTTTTGTTTTAAGCACAAAACAGTTTTTTAAAAAACACGCGTTCAATAAATTTCTGCGAAAATACCGTGCGAGATAAAAAGTTGTAACGGCCGCCATTGTATTCTCTAGGGTCTTTGCTAAAAAAGCATATATAATGTTTTGGGGTTCTATGTAATTTTCTAGCAAATAAATTATGATTTTTCCATGTAGGAGAGGAATGTCAGAATTGGTCTGGGTGTTCCAGAACACCTGATGGTGCTCCCTGCATGTTGGGCCTCTGTATGTGGCCACGTTGTGTAAAAGTCCCACACATGGGGTATCGCCATACTCGGGAGGAATAGCAGAATGTGTTTTGGGGTGTAATTTGTGGTATGCATATGCTATGTGTGAGAAATAACCCGCTAATATGACAGAAACAAGTTTTTTTTTTTTTTTTTACAGAATTTTCAGTCGTTTTTCTTTTATAGCGCAAAAAATAAAAAACCCAGAGGTGATCAAATACCACCAAAAGAAAGCTCTATTTGTGTGAAAAAAAGGACAAAAATTTCAAATGGGTAGAATGTTGTATGACTGAGTAATTGTCATTCAAATTGTGAGAGCACCGAAAGCTGAAAATTGGTCTGGTTAGGAAGGGGGTTTAAGTGCCCAGTGGTCAAGTGGTTAAGCATCACGATGCTTAAAAAAAAGAAAAAATCCTTTAAATATTGTACCTGCTGGGTGTATATAGTATGCCTGTGAAAACGTCTTTGAGAACCCGGGTCTTGCCCCAGGGAACATGTATCAATGGAATTTTTTTTTTTTTAATTGGTCGCTTTTTTCTGGAGCAGTGTTTTTAATGATGCTGCATCATTAAAATCACTGCTCCAGAAAAAACAACCGTTTTTAAAACTTGGTTCCATTGATACATGTTCCCTGGGGCAAGACCTGGGTTCTTAAAGAAATTTTCCGACAATAATTTGCATATGGGGCTTTAAAATAAGCACTTTTAAATTCGAACGTTCGAGTCCCATTGACGTCCACGGGGTTCTAAATGTTTGTGCGAACGTTTGGTCCGTTCGAAGGTTCTGGTGCGAACCGAACGCGGAGGTGTTCGGCTCATCCCTACTGCCTGCACTTAGATCAGGGTGAATGCAGGAGCAATAACAAACACAGCCTGCATGCAGAAAGGGTGTCTGAATGAAGTCTGAATTTCCGACAACAAATGTTCAATGTGAGCTTGTTGTCGGAAAATCCGACCGCGTGCAGACTCCATCGGACATTTGCTGTTGGAATTTCCAACAAGTGTTTGAGAGCTGGTTCTCAATTTTTCTGACAAAAAAAGTTCTTGTTCTGAAATTCCGATCGTCTGTAGCCAATTCCAACGCACAAAAATCCTACGCATGCTCAGAATCAATTTGACGCATGCGCGGAATCATTGAACTTCATTTTTCTCGGCACGTCGTAGTGTTGTACGTCACTGCGTTCTTGGCATTCGGCATTTCCAACAACATTTGTGTGGCCGTGTGTATGCAAGACAAGTTTGACCGAAAATCTGTCGGAAAAAAATCCACGGTTTTCATGTCGGAATGTCCGATCGAGTGTACGTGGCATTAGAGTGCATTTGCATCTGTGAGTACACCCTGCCAACAATTACATGCAAGAACCCCAGGAGTGATTCTCGTAATTAGCTGCGAGTAGGGAGCCCCATTCAAACAATGGGAGGCTGCGTTTCTCCCAGCTAATCATGCCCACTCACGTGTAATCGTTCATGATGAGATTACATGTGAGTGATCATTGAGAACAGGGAAATTTCTTTAAAATAATGAAGGTGCCCTGTATATTCATCCATAGTAAAACAAATACATTACATACTACAACTGTAAAAACAACCTATCATTCACAGTCACTGCTCTCCGAGGCCTCAGCTGTCCCGGGACTCCCTCTCCTCATTGACTGAGACACATCAGCAGGAGCAACTGGTTCCCACTGCTGTCAATCACAGCCAATGAGGAGAGAGCAGGAGTCTTATGGATGCATAGAGCATGTGGGAGGAGCCAGGAGCACCGGTGGAGAACCCGAGAAGAAGAGGATTTGGGCTGCTCTGTGCAAAACCATTACACAGAACAGGTAAGTATAACATGTTTGTTATACGTGTTTAGAGTGGTAGTAAATGCGTTTTTTGTATTTATACCTACAGGTGAGTCTACAATAAGGTTTACCTGTAGGTACAGTAAATATCTCCTAAACATATACAGGAGGTATTTACCCAAGTAGCGCTGGTGATGTCACCGACACATGTGCACTGCGCTCTCAATGGACGGTGTGCTGTCCATCGAGAGAGTTTTTCCCGCAGCTGATGGAGACTGACAGGGCATCCATCTTCACCCCTCTTCCTTCCGATTCACGAGCTGCAGCCATCTGATTGGCCGAGCCGAAATGTCATCACTCCCATGTGTGTAAGAGTGACGACATCGCAGCTAGGCCAATCAGATGGCCTCAGCTCACAAACCCAGAAAGCAGACCGGGGGAAGGGCTTAGTTTTTAGGTAAGTCTTTTTTATAATGTATGTAATAATATACATTAACTTGCAGGGAGAAGATTTTCTTATTTTTTTTTTTTCACGGTTTACTACCACTTTTAACCACCATTATGCAGGTAAAGGACCTGTTCCCTTTTTGCAATTTAGCAGTGCGTCGCTTTACCTGACAATTGCGCGGTCGTGCGACGTGGCTCCCAAACAAAATTGGCGTCCTTTTTTTCCCACAAATAGAGCTTTCTTTTGGTGGTATTTGATCACCTCTGCGGTTTTTATTTTTTGTGCTATAAACAAAAATAGAGCGACAATTAAAAAAAAAAAAAACACAATATTTTTTACTTTTTGCTATCCCCCAAAAATATATAAAAAGTTTAGGCCGATACGTATTGTTCTATATATTTTTGTTAAAAAAAAAAAAAACACAATAAGCCTTTATTGATTGGTTTGCGCAAAAGTTATAGCGTTTACAAAATAGGGGATAGTTTTATGGCATTTTTATTAAGATTTTTTTTTTTTACTAGTAATGGCGGCGATCAGCGTTTTTTTTCGTGACTGCGACATTATGGCGGACACTTTTGACACATTTTTGGGACCATTGTCATTTTCACACACAAAAAGTGCTATAAAAATGCACCGATTACTGTGAAAATGAAAAAGGCAGTGAAGGGGTTTACCACTAGGGGGCGCTAAAGGGGTTACGTGTGTTTTATTGTGTTTTTTAACTGTAAGGGGCGTGGCTTGATGTGTGACATCACTGATCGTCGTTCCCTATGATGGGAACAGACGATCAGTGACAAGCCATAGAGAAGAACGGGGAAGGTTTGTTTACACTCACCTCTCCCCGTTCTTCAGCTCCTGTGACCCGATCACGGGACACCGGTGGCGATCAGGTCTGCGGGTCCCACGGTCACGAAGCTCAGGACTGGCTGAGCTCCTAAAGGCGACATACCTGTACGTGCCTGTGCCCAGCCGTGTCCTTCTGCCAACGTATATTGGCGTGAAGGGGTCCTCAAGTGGTTAAATATTGATCGAAATTTTTTTCAATGGGCAGGAACGGTGGAGGAGCGGTATACACCGGAGTCAAGCGATGTCAGCACCACAGGTAATGTTTCCGTGCTGCCATTGCCATTGCCAGTAAGGGAACCAAGTGGGAGGAATAGGAATGAGGGGACGTGTGGCCGGGGAGAAGCAAGGGGAAGACCGCGGCGGCGGGGGTGTTGGTTTGCCCCCCCCCGAATTAACGAGCACCAGCCACCGCTGCTCCCCAGCACCCCCTAATTACTTATCTGAGCCCCATCTCTCTCCAGCGATGTCGATGAGTGTCTTAGTCTTCTGGGACTCTCCTTCTGATAGGCTGAGACAATCATCGGTGGCTCCCGTGGCTGTCAATCAAAGTCAGTTAGCCAATCAGGGGAGAGAGGGGGCAGGGCCGGGTTGGGGCTCTGTATCTAAATGGTCACACAGAGCTGTGACTTGGGTGCACCCATAGCAAGCTGCTGACTGAGGGGGCACTCGACAGGGGGGGAGGGGCCAGGTACAATAAAGAGGGACACGAGAAGAGGAGGATCTTGGCTGCTCTGTGCAAAACCAACTGCACAGAGGAGGTAAGTATAACATTTTTTTTGTTTTTTTAAACAAGACTTTAATATCACTTTAAGTGTGTCTGTGTCGCAACAATTTCCCTTTGGGATTAATAAAGTATTCTGTATGTTATGGAAGCATCTATGTCCACCATAAGGGAGAGATAAAAACCTGACAGGGGGTCTAATCCCTCTCCACTCTGCCCAGAACTAACAAAAAGTTTGTGCCTTTGGTTCTGCATTCTCTATCTGTTCTTGACAATGGACCCGGAGCTTTAGCTGCAACAGTTATTCGGAGAACTGAAACTTATTTAAAGGCTTTGTCCATGTTAGAAGAGTCGGGACAGGCTGCTCCATTCTTTTTACTGTAAGCAAGGCAATGGCACAATTCTGTATAAGAGGAGTGAGTGACAGAGGGGACCCTGCAGAGGACAGCTCCCCCTTGTGGTCAGGGACATACTACTCCTACAAACATATGAAGGGGGCTCAGTCACTACATTCCTCTATCTCCTCACTGCCTGCAGGTACCACACAGCTGGAGCCCCCCAAATTTACTGACTTCACACTGCTCTGACACACCATGAATCCCACCGCACACTCCATGCACACAACACACCCCATGCACACAGCACAGCTCTTACCGCTCCGCACGCTCCTCTCCCTTTTCTTTTCTCAAGTGTCCCAATACTTTTTATGAGAGGACAGGTAGGCGGGGATAGACGGGAGAGGAGCGGCCAGGGGCGGCGCTGCGGTGCTTTACATGGTCAAAGGAAAAGTTACGGTAGGGTGCCATCTGCTGGTGAATTTTCGTCATTACATCATCTTTGGCCTTGACATTTTTTAACAGCAAACCTTTGTGAAAAAGAAATAAAAAAGAAATGCTTATTCTTTTGCGGGAAAAAAAAATGGGATTTTTATTTTTTTCACATAAGCTTGCAGAGCATTGTACCAGCAGTCAGTGCATTACAGGTGCAATTTCAGTCTCCAGCAGACAAGCCTAATGCCTCTTAGGCTCCATTCACACTAATGCTTTTTTTACGCATTTTTCATTTTGCAGAAATGCATGGAAATATGTATAGTGCTTCATATTTTTAGTAATTTGTGGAAAATTGTATTTATTTATTTTTTTACTCGTAATGGCAAGGATTAGTGACTTTGATATTGCGGCGGACACTTTTGACACTTTTTGGGGACCAGTGACACACTGGGGGTTATTTACTAAAGGAAAATCCACTTTGCACTACAAGTGCACTTGGAAGCGCAGTCACTGTAGATCTGAGGGGGATATGCAAGGAAAATAAAAAACAGCATTTTAGCTTGCACCTGATTGTATGATAAAATCAGCAGAGCTTTGCCTCATTTCAGAGCTTCCCCTCATATTTACAGCAATCTACAGTGACTGCACTTACACGTGCACTTTCAAGTGCACTTGTAGTGCAAAGTGGATTTCTCTTTAGTAAATCAACCCAACAGTGATCAGAGCTAAAAAAAATGCACTGTCACTGTATTAATGACACTTACTGGGAAGGGGTTAATATCAGGGGCTACCAAAGGGTAACGGTGTGCCTAGCTTGTGCTTATTCACTGTGGGGGAGGTGATTTGACTAGGGAGAGGCAAAGATTCATTGCAGGAACACAGGATCAATACCTTCCCTCTGACAGAATGACAATCTGCCTTGTTTAATCGGCCGGAGTTGATGGACATCAAGTCCACGGTACCCGCCGTTGGGCTGCCGCTGTGTGTAATCACAGCGAGAGGGTTTTGTGGGCGGCGCACACGCACCCCAGAGCCAGAAGTGTCAGATCACATACTAGGTATGTGATCTGGCGCAGAGCAGCCACAGTAAATGTATGGTGGGAGGTCGGCAAATGGTTAAGAACTACAAGCCATCTGCCACAGTGCTATAAAGGACTTGTAGTTTTCTCATTCACAGATTTGCCCATTTTTAAATGTGACAGTGGGTGCAGGAAAAGAGGATCCCCTGCTTGTTGTCACAGGAAGGAGGGAACTATGTGAGTAGGAGCATGTTACACCCTAGACATGAGTGTAACATGTAACATGCTCCTAAATGTGAACCTATCCCTTAAAGTGACACTAAACTCTGGTTTTAAAAAAAAGAGAATTTTATTATGTGAACCTTTACCTTGTAAAACAACCCACTTTTTGTTTACAGAAAATTACTTAGAACCCCTAAACATTATATATTTTTATAAAAGCAGAGGCCCTAGAGAATAAATTGGTGGGTTTGGCAATTTTTTATGTCACATTGTATTTGCACAGCGACTGTTAAAATTTAATTTTTGGAAAAAATATACTTTTTTAATTTTTAATGCAAGAGAAAATACATAACCCAATTTTTTTGTAAAATATAAAAGATCTCATGGCAGGTAAACAGATTCCAAACATGTCACGCTTTAAAATTGCACACACCTGTGCAGCGATGACAAACAATGTAAATTTTACTATACATAGGTAATACTTTCAAAAGCCTTTACAGGTTACCACTTTAAATCTACAGATAAGTCTAGAGGAAGTCTAGAGCTAGAATTACTGTCCATGATCTGACATTCACGGCGATACCTCACATGTGTGGGACGATCGCTATATACATGCGTGCAGGACGGATGCACACGTTCGCCTTTGCGCGACCACGGGGGGAGGGGGCACTTGATTTTTATTTTTTTATTGTTTATTTATTTTTTACACTGTTGCTTTAATTTTTTTTTTTTGTTTATCACTTTAATTGCTGTTACAAGGAATGTAAACATTCTTGTGACAGCAATAGACACAGGTACTCTTTATGGAGACCTCAAATCTATCCTTTGCACTTGAAAGCATTCAAAACGCCAAAAAATGGCGCCGCCATCAGCCATGTAAACCAGATGTGATGTCATGTCATTGGTTTTGGGTTGCCGATTCTGGCTTTGTGTGTGTCTCCGACCAGCTGGCTGACATGCAGGTTGGTAGCTCGGGTCTCCCAGTGGGGACATCCCCTCCCGCTGCTTGTAATAGCAATCAAGTAGCCACTCCTATTGCTATTACAAGAGAGCCGACCATCAGCTCTAAGAAATGGTGCCAGGGTGATACCTGCAGAAACTGGCGTGTTAAAAACAACAGGGCAATAGAATACAAGTAATACTGGCCAAGGTATTATCGGCCTGCTGAGGTTAAATGATAGGTCCCTACGCCAAACATTGGCTTCTTCAGGGGAAATATTGGTAACCTGTATATGTATATTGGTTCTAGAAAAACAAAAATACAACTTAGTAGATATTCACAGAACATTGAAACTTGAATCAACTGCATATTTCAGTTATTAAGTTAGGAGCATGGCATGGCTCCAAAAAGTACTCCCCGAACCACAAAACCCACACACCCCGCTATTGACAGTGCTTCACAAAAGTATTCTCCCCCTTGGCTTTTTACCTCTTGTTACATTACAGCCTTTAGTTCAATGTTTTTTTTAATCTGAATAATATTTGATGGATCAGAACACAATAGTCCAAGTTGGTGAAGTAAAATTAGAAAAATATGTACATTATAAAAAAAATAAAAAATGTCAGAAATAAAATCCTGATTATTGGCATGTGCGTATGTATTCACCCCCTTTGTTATGAAGCCCATTAAAAGCTCCGGTGTAACCAATTACCTACAGATGAAGGTCTTTGATTTGATGAGACAAAAATTATCGTTTTTGGCCATCAAAGAAAACGCTATGTCTGTCGCAAACCCAACATATCACATCACCCAAAGAACACCACCCCCACAGTGAAACATGGTGGTGGCAGCATTATGCTGTGGGGATGTTTTTCAGCAGTCTGGACTGGGGAACTGGTGAGAGTTGAGGGAAAGATGGATGGTGCTAAATACAGGGATATTCTTGAGCAAAACCTGTACCACTCTGTGTGTGATCAGGGGCGGACTGACCATTGAGTCACTCGGGCACTGCCCGAGGGCCCCATGCCACTAGGGGGCCCCATTAGGGTTGCCGGGCTCAGTAAAACCAGAGACAGTATGTAAAAATCTATGTTTTTTTTACATCTGTCCCTGACATGTCCGAAACTGACATGCTTTTGATGTGAAAACCCAGAGATTTTAGCTGCCCCACCTCTGCACTGCCTCCTGGCATGGTGGCCATCTGTAAGCCCAGGGGCCCCATAATCGTCTATTGCCCGGGGGCCCCATGAGTTGTCAGTCCGCCCCTGTGTGTGATTCAACGGATGTTCGCTCAAACTTGTCCTGCATACACACGGTCGACAATTGTTGTCATAAATTCCGAAAGTGAAGAATGCGGTGACGTACAAAACTACAATAAGCCGAGAAAAATTAAGTTCAATGATTCCGAGCATGCGTAGAATTTTTGTGCGTTGAATTGTGTACACTTGGTCGAAATTTCCGACAACAACTTCTGTCGTCTGAAAATTTAAGGACCAGCTCTCAAATTTTTGTTGTTGGAAATTCTGACGGCAAATGTCCGATGGAGCCTACACACGGTCGGATTTTCCGACAAGCTCACATCGAGCATTTGTTGTCGTAAATTCCGACCTTGTGTACACGGCATAAGTATATTAGTAGGGATGCCACAGACTAGACAACGGGCTACATATAACTTTAACAGAAGCTCTGTGCACTCTTGGAACGTATTAATTACAAGAGCAGGATTGAGGAGTATGAGAAATCTTATCTACAATTTTGATACTACTGCCATGGCAACAAGGAAAATAAATGAGCAACTTTTCTTGTCAGTTGCCTAATGTTATGGCTAGCTACAGACTGAACTGGAAAGGAAACTTTTAAAGGTTTTCTAAACCAAGTGTACCTTTTTCTCACAATTAGCGCTACACATTTTTTTTCCCACATCTCACGTTAGACTTTGTTTCAGTGTTAGCGGCTTTTTTTCTTACCACTGTCTCAGTCTAGTGCAGTATTTTCCCCCCTTCCCCTGCACATAGAAATATGGCTAGTTGCATGCCTGTGTCAAAAATGCACATGTGTGGGTACATGTCCACAATCAGTATTGGTGCCAGATTGCCTATTTAAAGGAGGCTTTAATGCACCATCAAGGCTAACTGGTCTTCTTGTGCTCTTTTTTTACGACTGGTGTCCTGCAACTGATTCCCATCACTGACTTGGCTCTCAATCAACCTGATCTTGGATTCTGCATTATACCACAGCTTACCAGTTCCTAACCTTGGTTTCCACAACTCTGAATCAGCTTATGACAACAGCTCGCTGCCCACTCACAGTTGACTCTGGCCACCTCTGGGGCTCAGCTACTATCTCTAGCTTCACGTTATTACCCAGTGTCAGCCTTGGACGCATCTCGAATAAGCTCCAGTTATCTCTGTGTGTGTGCTCCTGTCACCTGCATACTGGGATTGCTTTTTGAATCTGCCTTCCCTGATCTGCCGGAGTTCCTCTTTAACCTCTGCTGGTTCCTATTGTACTGCATCTCCAGTCCAGGGTGCTGCTATCATCATCTACCAGCACTCGTGTTCCTCCTATCGCTTGCACTTTCTATTCCGCTTACAGATATGCTAGGGACAAAAAGAAGAAATTAGTCCAACCTCATCATTTCAGTCTTTTTTTTAGGTATGTGATAGACCCCTTCCAGTGCTTGTCACCTAACAAAAGCTTCCATATTATACATGAATATAGCCATGTGACTGCTGCCATCAGGGAAATTCAGAGATTGGAATGGTTGATCTCACAGAAAAAGATGAGCCAATTGACCTTTGATTCTCACCTTCTGCAGAGGTTATGTGAACATCTTTATGTGATGAGCTCTACAGGGAACATTCCTGCATGTTTTTTCCAGGAAGGATAACAAATTGTACTGTTGTAGCTGTGTAGCGCCTGGTTATTTTTAGTACTGGTTTTATTTAAATTTAGAGGGAGATCAGAGTGTAGTTGAACTCTGATCCAAATTGTTATGTGCAAAGCAGGGTCTCTGTCTCAGCTTGGCTGTGCTGTGGGATCATTCTGTTGTGCTGGGGTGTTCCTCCCACCCCTATGCAGTAGATGGCAGCAGTGGAGTCAAGGTTTGGGTGCTTTTCCCCGGCGGCCAATCAGGAGGGTTGAGCCTCGCTGTGCATGCTAGGAGAGGGTATTTATGGGGCAGACACCATTGGTTCTGAGGTTCTGCTTCATCCAGTGTGGCACCCACCTTATGGGTTGCCACATCACAGCCACCCAGCGTTATGGCCTACCTGGCTGTGGCGTGCATGTCACGCAGTGTTCCTGGTTTCCTGGAGTCATGTTGGCCGGGAACATTTGAGCAATGACGGGGACCCAGTGAGCGACTGGGTTCCCACCTTTGAGGATCCCAAGCGGTAGTGCTGTTCGGTGGGGAGTCCGTCTGAGGAGCGCCATTAAGAGGCTGGCGGTCCAAAAGGATTTCGACAAACCACCGGGGATCAAGGTAGCCAGACACTGAAGGATTTATCACCTGTCAGTCGGTACCTGGGCGACATAACGAAGGAGATCCAGGTGTAAGTTACCTAAGGAGGATTGCCTCCATAACTACAATCAGAAAAGGCCTGTGGCAGAGGTGTCTCCCTGACGTTCACCAAGGAGGGTCTGTGGCAGAGACATTTCCTCAAGTTCAAGTTCACTAAGGAGGGTCTGTGGCAGGGACTTTATCCTACAAATGTTCGAGTGTTACTCCGGCTGCCAGGTGTGTGAGAGAGGCCTGTCCGGGTACGCTAATTCCACTCAAGCAAGAGTGGCACAGAGAAGCGTTATATTTGGGAGCAGGACTGTTTCCCTATGATTACGCCTGAATTTGCTATTCTCCTTTCTTCCTTCAACTGTACTTTCCTCATCACCAGTTTTTATTGTTTTTACCTGGCTGGGTAATAAAGAGCACAGCAAAGAGCACCTGTTGCGGACATTCCTTTACTTCTACTAAATGCACCATTCAATCCTAGGAATTCGGAAGAGCCACGAGGTAAATGTGCCACCCAAAACAACCAGCCGCTCCTCGGGGGGTAGTGCTACTCATACAAAGTGCCTAGAAGCACCACACTCAAATGAAATTGCCAAAAAGTACTGGCTTGTCACTTGTGTGGTTTATGCCTAAGATATCTTTTTTTTTTTTTTTTGTCTTCTGGTGATAGTTTCTATTTGGGAGCACAAATGCTACTTAAATATGAAAGGCAAGTTTAAAGGATTGCAAAGGCAGAAGTTTTTTTTCCTCTTAATGCATTCTTTGCACTCACCCTCTACTACCCATTGCTGATCATCTGAAGCTTTCAGTGGGAGACCGAGGGGGCCCCATTTTTACAGCGAGAGGTCACAGCATTTCTGGGACTGGTGAGGGGGCTATTCCCCATTGCTGGTAATGCTAGCCATGGCTGAGCCACTCAGAGCAGGACACCAAGTGTACACAATCCATACTGCACCCTATATCGCAGTTATTCCAAACCTAGACTGCACCAACGCATTCTAGCAAACATTTACTGCATCTGAACTACATCTACCTTGCGCCTCTGCTGAGATCTATACCTATGCTGCACCTATACTGCATGCAGGTTGACTGGGATTGTTGTTAAAGGTCCCCAATGATAGCCAGCAGAAGAACATGTCAAAAGACTGTCCCTCCCATATAAATTATTCTGCAATCCCCAATAGTTCCCCTGCCCTCTCCACTATTATCCTCCTTTTCTTTTGGACAGTGCATACCTAGTCAGTCTAGGACTGGCATCACCGCCATAAATGTGCTGTGGCAGTATAGTTCCAGCATTTAGTGGATTAAACTTTACTATTGCTCACTAGTAAGAAGGGGAAAGTACATTGTATAAATTCTGTCCACACAGAGATAAATATTTACTTATTTCACACTGCTCCTCTAAAGCTGGGCATAGGCATGTTATGTTACATTTATGTCTATAATACAATAGCAGTGTAGTGTACGTAACTTTTTAGGCACACACAATGATGTTTCTGAACTACAACATGCTTTTTTGCATTATTTTGGTCTAGTGCTAAAGAAGTTTCTGCATGCTATGTACAGGAGATAATTCTGAATGTGTTAGGCGACAACACTACTCCTGCATACATGTTCAAATTGCAGCATTATCACCCTATAACAGAAAGTTGCTGAGTAAATATTTTGTCAGTTTACCTAATAATTCAATGCTTGCCTCCACAGAAAAAATCCCTACACACATTTGTATCTTAATTTCTGTCAAATTTTTACTTCTGTCTGTATCCCAGTTGAGGTTTAATTCTGCTACATACGGCCACATCCCTATATTGCTATAGAGGACATGTTTCCCCCCCTGTGGGCCAGATTCAGAGAGCCGTAACTCCTGTCTAACTGGTGTTAGACTGGAGTACTTTCTGATTACGCGTGTTTTTTCACTAGTTTGAATCCTCAAACCATGAAAAGACGGCTTTGCGCTTCAATCCGACTGGCTTACGTGTTCGTACACCTTCGGATCTACTTTTTGCTGCGTAAAACTATACCAGCTTTTTTTTTATTAGACAGCCCATGTTAAGTATGGCCGTCGTTCCCGCGTCGAATATGAACGTTTTCCAACGTCTTTTTTGATTTTTGACGTAAAACGTCCGGGAATAGGAATGTCCGTAAACGACGCTACTCAAACAACGAATGACGTATCGACGTTATTTCGCGCAATGCACGGCGGGAAATTTCTGAACGGAGCATGCGCAGTTCGATCGCCGCGGGGACGCGCCTCATTTAAATGCTTCACGCCCCCTAATCGCGTATTTCGATTACGCGGCGAGAAATAGACTACGCCGCCGTATCGTACGGGCAAAAATCAACCAGGATTCGGTGTAGAGGCTGGTAAAATACGGCTGCGTAGCGTATCTCGGATACGCTACGCAAATGTACGTGTACCTGAATCTGGCCCTGTAGTTTTATTATTAAAGAATAACATACAAAAAGGATAATACATGTATGAAAAATAGTACACAGTAAAAAGAAAAAGTACACAGTTTCACAATGCAGAATCACACAGTATCAGTATTTGTATCTACATGCAGAGGTTGCAGAGGCATATCCGATGCATTTCAGAGTCACCTGGCTCCTTCCTCAGGGTTAGCTCTGTAGCTAGTGTGGTTATAGTCTATAAATGAAAGTCATATCATATTAAACACACACACATATATATTCATATTAAAACACACACACATACATATATATATATATATATATATATATATATACAGGGCTTTTTTTTCAGGGGGAACTTGGGGGAACTCAGTTCCACCACCTCTGGCTCAGACCCTTTGGTGCCCGCTCACCACAATCACTTGTAAACACAGAAGTCTGGTTTCTGTGTTTACAAGTGACAGCTCTGCACTCTGTGTGTAACTCCCCTGAACTCTGCGTTCTGTATGTAATGCAATCCTGGTGTTTAATGGTCCTTTAAGACCCTCCTACTGTTTGTGAAATCTGAACGGGGTGGTGGTTGAGTTCCTGCGCCTATTTTCGGAGAAAAAAAGCTCTGAACACCAGGGTTCTGTCAGGGCTGGACTCAGCCCTTCCCTTTCTGAGCTGGCCGCTCAGCTGTCGGCTAATTGCCAGCTCCTTTCTCTCCGCAGTGACTCACCTGTTGATGATCCTGCTCGTCAATCCTGCCTACTTAAGCCTTCCTCAGTTCCTCTCTGCTTTCGCCTTGGTCAACATCACAGAGACTATCTCCTGTGTTCCTGTTGAAGACTTGCTTGGCTGACGTCCCTTCTTGCTCCTGATCCCGCTTGCTGTTCTACACATTCTTCTCTGGCTCTCTGACATTTGGCTTGGCTGACTATCTGATCCGGTTCCTGAACTCTGGCTATGTTTTGACTACGCTTACTTTGTTTATCTTTTTTTATTTTTATTAAACAAGTGTGATTTAACTGTACTTCTGTCTACTTGCTAACATGTTAGAGATTAATGTTTTCTAAAGTATAGTTTACTATCTACTCAGAGTATATGTGAACCCTGACCCTGTAAAACAACCCATTTGATTTAAAATTGAAGTAAAAGGCAAAATATTTGTATATATATATATATATATATATATATATATATATATATGTATATACATACCTTTATTTAAATGTTTTCTATGTGATTAAATAGCCTGTTCTCAGCTGCATAAGGGGCTTGGAGAAGTAGGGTTGGAGAAACATCATTACACCAATCTTTGCAGTGCCATTGTAAGATATGCAGGCTGCGCGCCCAGCACAGCCATGAAACTGACAACACTGAGATGGTGTGCTCTCATGCCTAGCATGGTCAGTTTGAAGTAGAAAAGCAGGGGGAATGTCAGGAACACCAGGTATTTCACACAAAGGAAGCAATACAAAGAGAACAGGATACTTTCTAACACAAGCACATGGTACAGATACAACAGATACATATCAAGAATATAAAAAGTTGGGGTAACATATTCTTAAAAATCTAGACAAATAAAAAAAAAACAGTCAATAGCTAATGAGTTAACCTGACTAAAGGAATAACATGTAGTCCATCATGCATCAACAACAATGATTGTTTATATAACTTAATAATCCATGAGAAAAATACAGCTTCCTTCAGCAAGCTGATTCTTATTAAATTATCTGAACTATTTGGAGGATTGGCAACCATACTAGCTATTGAAGAAAAACTATGTCAGAATAATGATAC
This sequence comes from Rana kukunoris, assembly GCA_029574335.1. NCBI lineage: Eukaryota > Metazoa > Chordata > Amphibia > Anura > Ranidae > Rana > Rana kukunoris. The sequence goes on along the minus strand of CM056059.1, from coordinate 222,758,893 downwards.
ACATATTTTAGCATGTATAATTCAACTAGTCATAGTATATTGTAAAGGAAATCTGTTCTCTGGTTCTGAATATGCTAGTTATTTATCAACCCTCTGGCTTCATTGGGGTGATTTATATTCATTGGGCAAATAGACTGTATACTTTGCAAGTGTAGTTGCACTCTGCAAGAGCATTTGCTCTAAAGCTTACAATATGAGGGGAAGCTCTGCTGACTTCTATCATCCAATCATCTGTAAGCAGAATGGTGTTTTTTTCTTGCATTTGAATGGTTATTCTTTGCAAAGTGAAAATCCACCTCATTTACTAAGCTCTGGTACAACTGTACTTGCAAAGTGCAGTCTATTTGCCTTTAGGAAATAAACTCGGTGGTTTGTAGACTAATGGGCATTAATGTTGGGTGAGTTGTTGATTCTGTGAAATGCTATGAGGGTGGAGGGGTGGCTTTGATACCAGACTAGAATTTCTGTGTTTGTATTTGACGTTGTTCCGTTTTATGTCCCCGCAATGTTTAGGGGACTTTGTATGCCTTGTACCTCTGAAAGCTAAATAAAATGTTGTTGGATAAAAAAAAAAGGAAATAAACTCCAATGTAATGCAGTAATGTAGCATTTTTCGGAAATCATCATACCTTTGTTAAATCTGTATTTTTTTACTGGTCTTAAAGGCTAAGTTCAACTTTTTTGATATTTTTTTCTAAATTCCAGCTCCCCTATATAGCATTAATGTACTTCCTTTGCAAAAATAAAACAGCTTTCCATTTATTCTACCCACGCTTACCTCAATCTTTTCATGGATGTTTAAAAACCATGCTCAATTACATCTGTCTTAGTTTCTGAACATACTTTAGGTTATGACACAAGAAGGAGTTGACCAATTTATCTCATTAGCACACACCCTGCATCATCTACCCTCAGCTGGTCAACTACTTCCTGTGTCATGACCTAAAGTCTGTTCAGGAAGTAAGGCAGAACTAATGGAGCGCATTGTAGCCTCAGTTTCCTGTTCTTAGCTGACAGAAGTCGCACCCGGTGTGGTGTTCTGCTGCTTCAAGGTCCGATGTGCTGTGCGTTCAGAGATGGTATTTTGCATACCTTGGTTGTATAAACTTGTAATTTGAGTTACTGTTGCCTTTCTATCATCTCAAACCAGTCTGCCCATTCTCCTCCGACCTCTGACATCAACAAGACATTTTTGTTCACACAGCTAGCGATAATGCCACAATACTGATGAATTTCGATCTCTGGGTGACAGAGGAACAAACTTCTTTAAAACTCTCACTGTTAACAATCCCATAAAAAAAATCTTAATGTATTGTATTCTCAAATTGCTGTAACAGACGGGAAAGAGGTGAGTGAAGACAAACGCTGCAACAGAATCACCCTGTGTCAACAGCCTTAATGTTCAATGTTTTCCTTTAACTTATGTAGCGCCCTGCTCCCAAATGACTGGGCGTTGTGTTAAATTTAGTGGGTGTCTGAGCCGATAATATGGCTCAGACTGTGATGATTTATACTAAATTAGCCTCTGTCCTGGCAGTGGCTGTGCCTCATAGCATTTTCCCACTGTTGCCTGTAGGTGGCAATACCACCACAGGCCAGTGTTGGAACATGGGCAAGCCATAAATTATTGAGTATCTTTCCTTGAGAACAGCCCAGTGGGAGTGGTGCCCTGCTGTGCATGCCGGGAAGGAATACTTAAGGGGCAGACGCCATATTTTGGGGTCTTTCGCCTCGTGGCCCTCCTGGCGCGAGGTATGTGTTGATTGATTTCCAGCCCAGGACCACGTTGGCCCGAGGCTGCATCTCTACCAGTAGGCCAAGTTATGCTGACTGGGGCCTAGGAATCAAGAGGGATCTCAAGCTGTCCATCTAAGCGAAGGAAACTATACTTAATAAAATAAACCAGGGGAGGACCTGCCCTGGAGGAGACCAAGCGGAAGGCTTATGTCTCGGGATAGGCCTGGTGACCTTATCAAGGAGGGATCCACAACTCAAGTTGTCCTACAGTTCATTGGGTCGGCTTAAAGGCTCTTTAACTGTACAGCTGGAAGTTCGGGTGTTACATCCTGTGGCAGAGTATTTTGGACAGAGCAATTTGCTCTCAGTCTGTGGCAGAGACTGTTATCGAACTGGTTCGTGCATCATTCCGGCTGCTAGGCCAGATGAGAGGGGTCTATCCAGGTGAGCAATACCCACTCAAGAGGAAGTGGTAAATGACTTTGGAGTATAGAGGTTTCTCCCCAGTGATCTGTACCATGTACCTGAACCTCCCCCCCCTCCCTTTCATCCTTCTACCTTCATCACAGGTTTTGAGCAAAAGAATAAAACCTGACAATAAGAGGTTTAACTTCTTGTGTGGACATTGGAGTTCTTTCAGACTTTCTTCCCCTAGACGACAAATGTTGAGGTAACGTGCAAGGCCCAAATCTAAACCATCAGCTCCTACGGGGGTAGTGCTACACTTACATTACTTGACTTCCCAAATAAATTCTTACTGCTGAAAATGTGTAAAAAAAAACTACTGTGTGATTTTGGCCAGTAGCAGCTTGTAGGCAGGTGTAGTTCTCACTCTATTCAGCAGGTGGTGTCTTGCTACTTTGCAGGAATAATATTTCTCTGCAACCTTCATAAACTGTCTCTGCAGCCATCTTGGAATCTTGGATGAAGCAGTCCTTTTACATTGGAACATTGGAACATATTTGCAGTTGGACTGAGTAGGGAAAGGAACCTACTTGTTAGGTATAGCGACTTAGGGACAGGTTTCAGTATGAGTAGGGAAAGCACAGGGACACTCCTGTATACCACTCAAGCCACCAGTCCCTGGAGCTGCTGAAGCAACCTTCTCGAAAATCTCTCAGAGCTGCTAGCTGAGTCTGCTACCCTGCCAATCGGCCAACCCTCCTGCAGATGCAATCGTGGTAAAATAGGCCTTGTCAGTCTATATTGTGCTTTGCTGTGCTTGAAGAGATGCCTCTACATATATGTGTTATAGCTGTGGGACCTGTAGGTACCAACGGCGGATCCGGGGGGGGGCAACAGGGAAATTGCCCCCCCCCCTGAGGCAATCATGTCACATTGGCTTTAAAAAAAAAAACTGCTTAGCGGTGCCTGCAGCCAGGCCCGGACTGGCCCTAGGGCAAACCTAGCAAATGCCTGTGGGCCGCCTACGGCCCGCTAACGGCCCCCGGCGGCCAGCGGGCCGTATGTCACGTCTCCCCAGGGGTGTACACCACCAACACAGCGCCAGATAGAGAGAGATCAGCTGGGGTATCATAGCCAGCTCTGACACTTCTCCCCTCCCCTTGCTGCCCCCACGGCCAGTTAGAGGAGAGGAGCTGCTTCTACTCCTCCCCCTCCTCTCTTCTTCTCCTCCCGTGTCTGCCCCACCCACTCTCCCGACGGACACTGTTCTGCTGCCTAAGGGATGTGGGCGGGAAGATTCAAGCCCAGCAATCAAAAAGACAAGATGGAGTCTGATATCCATCCAGTCAGTCCCTCCTGCCTCTGAGTGAGTACTGAGAGTATAGTACACTGATGTATGGGGTGCCCTTCATTCCCTTCTCTCTCGCTCTCTCTTCACCTTTCTTTCTTTCTCTCTCTTTTTTTTTTTTTTTTCGTTTGCACCCCCCCCCCCCCCCCCCCCCCCCCCAGCTGCCACTGTAGATGGATAGATAATATATCTAGCTCTCTATCTACAGTGGCGGCTGGTGCTCAAATTTTGGTGGGCGCAAATGAAAAAAAAAATTGCAGCCTCACTGTGCCCATCAAACGCAGCCACTGGGCCCATCAATTGTTACCACTGTGCAATGCCATCAAACGCAGCCACTGTGCCGTCAAACGCAGCCACTGTGCCATCAAACACAGCCACTGTGCCATCAAACGCAGCCACTGTGCCATCAAACACAGCCACTGTGCCATCAAACACAGCCACTGTGCCATCAATTGTCACCACTGTGCCATGCCATCAAACACAGCCACTGTGCCATGCCATCAAACACAACCACTGTGCCATCAATTGTCACCTCTGTGCCATGCCATCAAACACAGCCACTGTGCCATCAATTGTCACCACTGTACCATGCCATCAAACGCAGCCACTGTGCCATCAATTGTCACCACTGTGCCATGCCATCAAACACAGCCACTGTGCCATGCCATCAAACACAGCCACTGTGCCATCAAGTGTCACCACTGTGCCATGCCATCAAACGCAGCCACTGTGCCCTTCAATTGTCGCCACTGTGCCAATTGATGCCCCTGTGCCCTTTAATTGTTGCCACTGTGCCCATCGTCGCTACTGTGCCCATCGTCGCCACTGTGCCCATCGTCGCCACTGTGCCCATCGTCACCACTATGCCCATCGTCACCACTGTGCCCATCGCTGCCACTGTGCCCATCGTCGCCACTGTGCCCATCGTCGCCACTGTGCCCATCGTCGCCACTGTGCCCATTGTCGCGGCTGAGCCAGAGGGGGCGGCACTCCAGCGCCCTCTATAGACGCACCGCCACTGTCTATCTATATCTATCTATCTATCTATCTATCTATCTATCTTTATCTATTTTCCTTCCTTCTCCTCTTTCTTTCTATCTTTCTTTATCTATCTTCCTTCCTTCCCTTCTCTATCTATCTATCTATCTATCTATCTATCTATCTATCTATCTATCTATCTATCTATCTTCCCTTCTTTCTTTATCTATATTTTCTTTCTTTATCTTTCTTCCTTTCCTTCTTGCTTTCTATCTTTATCTATCTTTCTTGTTAATCTATCTATATTTCTTTCTTTATCTTTCTTCCTTCCCTTTTTGCTTTCTATCTTTACCTATCTTTCTTGTTAATCTATCTATATTTCTTTCTTTATCTTTCTTCCTTCCCTTCTTGCTTTCTATCTTTATCTATCTTTCTTGTTAATCTGTCTGTCTTGTTAATCTGTCTGTCTTGTTAATCTGTCTGTCTTTCTTGTTAATCTGTCTGTGTTTCTTGTTAATCTGTCTGTCTTTCTTGTTAATCTGTCTGTCTGTCTGTCTTTCTTGTTAGTCTGTCTGTCTATCTTTCTTGTTAGTCTGTCTGTCTGTCTATCTTTCTTGTTAGTCTGTCTGTCTTTCTATCTTCCTTCCCTTCTTTCTTTTTATCTTTATCCATCTTTCTCCCCCCCCCCCACCTGGGCTGCTCAGTCTAAAATGCCCAGGCCTATTTTTTGTCCCAGTCCGGGCCTGCCTGTAGCTGCCGCTGCCGAGTCTCTCACTCTCTCTCTCATCACCAGGGCCGGTAGGCTGCCTGTCCTGAGGCTGCTTTGAGCTGTAGCTGACTGCAGCGCTTCCCTCTCTCCTGCGTGTATAACATTGGGCATCTCTGGCTGTGTGTGAGAGCTGGATCTGTGTTCGGCTGTGCTGCCTGTGCTAGACCTGCTCGTGTGATAGTAGATGGAGATGGAACACTGATTGAATCAGTGTTTTGTCTATCACACAAGCCCGTCTAGGGGGAACTTGCTAGAGCACACTGCCCTGCCGAACACAGACCTACAGCTCCTGTTTGTTCCATGACACACGTCGGGAGAGGAGATACCTGCTGTGTGTGATCGAGGTAATGCCATGGTGAGTTCCATGCACAGTGGGGCTGCATTAATAGACAAAAGTGGGGATGCATTAATAGACAAAAGTGGGGCTGCATTAATAGACAACAGTGGGGCTGCATTAATAGACAAAAGTGGGGCTGCATTAATAGACAAAAGTGGGGCTGCATTAATAGACAAAAGTGGGGATGCATTAATAGACAAAAGTGGGGGTGCATTAATAGACAAAAGTGGGGCTGCATTAACAGACAAAAGTGGGGCTGCATTAATAGACAAAAGTGGGGCTGCATTAATAGACAAAAGTGGGGCTGCATTAATAGGCAAATGTGGGACTGCATTAATATACAAAAGTGGGGCTACGTTCATATGCACAGTGAGGCTGCAATGATGGGCACTGATGAGGCTGCATTGATCTATTGTACCATGTCTTCAGTCTCTAAACATCCCTTGTACCATGCCTGCAGTCTCTGACCATCCCTTGTACCACGTCTGCAGTCTCTGACCATCTCTTGTACCATGTCTGCAGTCTGACCATCTCTTGTACCATGTCTGCAGTCTCTGACCATCTCTTGTACCACGTCTGCAGTCTCTGACCATCTCTTGCACCATGTCTGCATTCTCTGACCATCTCTTGTACCATGTCTGCAGTCTCTGACCATCTCTTGTACCATGTCTGCATTCTCTGACCTTCTCTTGTACCATGTCTGCATTCTCTGACCATCTCTTGTACCATGTCTGCATTCTCTGACCTTCTCTTGTACCATGTCTGCATTCTCTGACCTTCTCTTGTACCATGTCTGCAGTCCCTGACAATCGTCTAGAACAGGGGTGTCAAACTGGTGGCCCTCCAGCTGTTGCAAAACTACAAGTCCCATGAGGCATTGCAAGGCTAACAGTTACAAACATGACTCCCGCAGGCAGAGGCATGATGGGACTTGTAGTTTCGGAACAGCAGTTTGACACCCCTGGTCTAGAAACTATGGGATAGATTTATGGCATTTATATTTAAATAATTTTTACTAGTAATGGCAGCCATCATTGATTTTTTAGCAGTACTGCAACATTGCAGCGGACACATCGGACACCTAATTGAGTTCTGTAAGCAACACCTTATTTTCTGGCAGTGCCCCTCCCGAGACTAGACTCTGGATCCGCCCTTGGTAGGTACAGACCAACACAGAGTGGCACAAAATTGTGAAGTGGACGGAAAACGATAAATGGCTTTTAACAATTTTACAAATAAATATCTGAAAAGTATAGTGTACATTTGTATTTAGCCCCTTTACTCTGATACCCCTAACTAAAATCTAGTGTCTTCAGAAGTCACCTAATAAGTAAATAGAGTCCACCTGTGTGTAATTTATTCTCAGTATACAGTGCCTTGCAAAAGTATGCTCCCCTTTGACTATTTACCTATTTTGTTGCATTACAGCCTTTAGTTCAATGTTTTTTTTTATCTGAATTATATGTGATGGATCAGAACAAAATAGTCTAAGTTGGTGAAGTAAAATCAGAAAAATATATACATAAAACTATTTTTCAGAAATAAAAAAATTACAATTGGTTGTTATGAACCCCATAAAAAGCTTCAGAAGTCACATAATTAGTGAAATGATGTCCACCTGTGTGCAATCTAAAGCCTCGGACACACACGATCGGACATCAAACAAACTTTCCCTTGGATTTTTGTCCGAAGGGAGTTGTCCGGTCACACCCATAGCATACACACGCTCTGACTTTTTCGGCAACAAACACGAACGTAGTGACGTTCCAACGTACTGACGAGAGTTTAAAAGAGTAAGTTCAATTTTCCGGCGTCACCCTTTAGGCTCCTTCTGCTAATCGAGAGTTAGTAGAGGTTTCGTCTGGGTGCTTTCGCGATTTTCAGTTTGCAATTTTATTTGTTCCTGAACGTCCGTTCGTCAAGCAGACATGCTGCGCAATGGGGTTGTGCTAACTTGACCCACAAAATAATATAGAAATATGTTTGATTCATATAACCAAAATACACTAAAGCCCCGTACACACGGTCGGACTTTTGCCCAACCAACATCAAAATCCGACACTTTTCGCATTTGTCCGACCGTGTGTATGTTCCATCGGACCAACTTTTTTGGCTTTCATCGGACAAAAAGTTGGGTCTGCGAACGGACCAACTTTCAGGCAACAAAAGTCCGATGGTGCAAAGTCCGATCGTGTGTACAGCAAACCATCGGACTTTTGGACAAATTACAAATGCGCATGCTCAGAACCAATGTTAAAATCAACCAACAATAGCAGAAGTTAACCAAAGGGTGGCAGTAAAGAGCAGAAAAGAGCAGAACAACCACGTGATGATGGGAAAGTTTTAGAAAAGTTTGCAGAAAAGTCCGAGCGTGTGTATGCTATGGGTGTGATCGGACAAATCAATTAGGACAAAAATCCAAGGGAAGTTTTGTTGGATGTCCGACCGTGTGTACAGGGCTTTATCCAAAGTAAAGACATTTGTTTTTACTCCGTCAGTATCACCAGCAAAGCCGCTTTTAGTATTATGACATTATAAAGAAGAAGAGAATGTGCGCTGCTTTTCTTGATTTTAGAACTTGCTGAATGTGCTCTTTCAAATACGAACGTTAGTTTTACCAGACATAACGCTTCAGGCTGGTCTTTGCTTCTAAGTATGCGCATTTGTACTTTGTACAAAAGTTCGATTGCTTGCTGTACACATGGTTGGACTAGGCACCATCGGACTCTTGTTGACGTAAAGTTTGTCCGTTTGCAGACCGAACTTTTTGTCTGATGAAACCTGAAAAAGTTTGTCCGATGGGGTGTACACACAGTCGAACTATTTTTAAAACTTGCTCATTTTGAAGTTTGTTGGCAAAAAGTCTGACCGTGTGTATGGGCCTTTAGTGTCACATGATCTGTCATTACATATACACACCTTTTTGAAAGGCCCCAGAGGCTGCAACACCTAAGCAAGAGGCACCACTAACCAAACACTGCCATTAAGACCAAGGAACTTTCCAAACAATTAAGTGACAATGTTGTTGAGAAGTACAAGTCAGGGTTAGGTTATAAAAAATATCCAAATCTTTGATGATCCCTAGGAGCACTATCAAATCTACCATAACCAAATGGAAAGAACATGGCACAACAGCAAACCTGCCAACAGACGGCCGCACACCAAAATTCACAGACTGGGCAAGGAGGGCATTAATCAGAGAGGCAGCACAGAGACCTAAGGTAACCCTGGAGGAGTTGCAGTGTTCCACAGCAGAGACTGGAGTATTCTGTACATAGGACGACAATAAGCCGCATGCTCCATAGAGTTGGGCTTTATGGCAGAGTGGCCAGAAGAAAGCCATTACTTTCAGCAAAAAAAAAAAAAAAAATGGCACATTTGTCTGCCGCAAACCTAATATGGTGGTGGCAGCATCATGCTGTGGGGATGTTTTTCAAGAGTTGGGACTGGGAAACTTGTCAGAGTTGAGGAAAACATGGATGGTGCTAAATACAGGGATATTCTTGAGCAAAACCTGTACCACTCTGTGTGTGATTTAAGGCTAGGACGGAGGCTCACCTTCCAGCAGGACAATCACCCCAAACACACTGCTAAATCAACACTTGAGTGGTTTAAGGCAAAACATGTAATTGTGTTGGAATGGCCTAGATAAAGACCAGACCTCAATTCAATAGAAAATCTGTGGTCAGACTTAAAGATTGCTGTTTACAAATGCAAACCATCCATGCCAAACGTAGCCACTGTGCCATCAATTGTTGCCACTGTGCCATGCTATTGTTGCCACTGTGTCATGCCATTGTCGCCACTGTGCCCATCAATTGTCGCCACTGTGCCATGCCAAACACAGCCACTGTGCCATTAATTGTCGCCACTGTGCCATGCCATTGTCACCACTGTGCCATGCCATTGTCCCAAAGTGTGCCATGCCAAACGCAGCCACTGTGCCATCAATATTTGCCACTGTGCCATGTCAAACGCAGCCACTGTGCCATGCTATTGTCGCCACTGTGCCCATCAATTGTCTCCACCAGTGGCGGCTGGTGCTCAAAATTTTTTGGGGGGTGCAAACAAAAAAAACAAGAAACAATTGCAGCCTCACTGTACCTATCAATTGTCACCACTGTGCCATGCCATCAAATGCAGTCACTGTGCCATCAAAACGCAACCACTGTGCCATCAAAACGCAGCCACTGTGCCATGCCATCAAAACGCAGCCACCGTGCTATCAAAACGCAGCCACTGTGCCATGCCATCAAAACGCAGCCACCGTGCCATGCCATCAAAACACAGCCACTGTGCCATGCCAGGCCAGGTGGGCATTATTTTTCTCCAGATTTTTGTTACATGTAACCTATAGACCTGGGTCAAAGAACACCAAGCCTGATGCATTATCTCGTATGTTCAGGCATTCTGAAGAAACTACATCTCCGGACACCAGCCTGCCCTCAGGAAACGTTCTTGTACTACAGGAATACTTACTGTCCCGGATCCAACAAACCTCCTCTGAAACTGTTTTCCCCTTTGATGCCAATCTTCAGATGAAAGAAGGCCTGTTATGGAATTAAGACAAGATCTTTGAACCTAGGCACATGAGGATCACAGTACTGGAACTATGCCATGATCACAAGTTGCCTGGACACTTTGGTGCCTTGAAGACTACCAAACTTGTGCAACGCACGTTCTGGTGGCCCCAGTTGGCAGGTGACTGTAAGAAATACAGTATGTGGAGTATTGCACCATCTGCATCCAAAACAAAAATATCAAAGTCAAGGCCTGGGGTCTGCTGAAACCATTGCCTGCCACAGACCTCCCCCCGACAGAAGGCTTTACTACCATCTTTGTGGTGGTAGGTAGGTTGTCAAAGATGGCCCATTTCATACAAATGAAGGGGACACCTTCAGCTACGGAGACAGCACAAGTCTTCATTAAAGGGGTGTTCCAGCCAAAAGTTTTGTTTATTAAAAGTCAGCAGCTACAAAAAGTGTAGCTGCTGGCTTTTAATAAACAATCACTTACCTGCTCCAGCGTTCAAGCGACGCACCGGGGGGTCTCCGCTCCTCTCCCCCCCCCTCCCCGCCCGGCGTCTTCATTTCTACTGTGGTCACCTGGCCGTGACAGCCTTCGGCTTTACGGCCGAGCACCCACTGCGCAGGCGATCGTCTAGGACCTGTCAGTGTCCTAGATGAACGCCTACAGGGAGGGGCTGCAATAAGGCGATTAAGCCTAATCGCCTTACCAGCCCCTCAGCGGAAGGAGGAAGTGGGACAGGAAGTCCCACTCCTCCTGAAGCCCCCACTCTCCCCCCCAAAAAAATTACATGCCAAATGTGGCATGTATGGGGGTGAGGAGTGGGATAAGCGGAAGTTCCATTTTTGGGTGGAACTCCGCTTTAAATAAGTCATTAGGCTTCATGGAGTCCCAGCCAATATCGTATCTGATTGTGGGGTGCAGTTCACCTCCAAGTTCTGGAAAGCCTTGTGTGGGTCCCTGAAATCGAGCTGTCCTTCTCTTTGGCATACCATCCGCAGACAAACGGGCAAACAAAGAGAACCAATCAGACCCTGGAACAATACCTTCTCTGCCTTTCATCCTTTTCCCAGGATGACTGGGTCTCCCTGCTCCCCTTCGCCGAATTTGCCTATAACAACTCCTCTCATTCTGCTACTAAACAAACCCAATTTTTTTTGCCAACTATGGCTTCCACCCATCATTTCTACCAGGTAACATTCCAGAGTGTTCAGTTCCAGCTGTCTCTGAAACAGTACATTTTTCAATGATAAAATAAACTACTGCAGGAAATCATGACCAAAATCCAGGAGTATAACAAAAGGATTTACGACAAAAGGAAACAGGGAGAATTGATCTTGGAACCAGGCAACCAAGTGTGACTATCCACGGCAAATCTAAAACTAGCATGCCTATCAATGTTGAAGTTGGGTCCAAGATTCGTGGGACCCTTCCTTGTGAAAAGAAAAATTAATGATGTAGCCTACATTCAAAATTAAAAAAAATTCCAGTCAACTTACTTAAACCTGTTATCCCTGATCTTCTTCCTGAAGGAAGCATCAGTCCGCTGGAACCCGTAATAATCAACGGAGAGGAGGAATTTGAAGTCGAAGCAATCCTGGACTGCAGAAAAAGGTCAAATCAAATTCAATGTTTAATTAGGTGGAGAGGTTATGGGCCAGAAATAATTCTTGGGAGCCTGAAAATAATATCCATGCCAGAAGATTGATGCAGGCGTTTAAGAGAACAGTTGGGCATCCGGAGCCTGCCCTTTAGGAGGGGCAATGTCCCAACTGTCTCTGCGTCTACGCCTGTCCTGGTCTCTCTAACCAATGTGTGACTGTGCATGTCTATGCTCCAAACCCCTCAAGACTGTTCTGCTGTGCACTACCTGCTGTGCTGACCCAGGTACTCCACTGCCTGCTTTGCTGACCCAGCTCCGCTACTACCTGCTGTGCTGACTCAGTTCCTCTACTGCCCGCTGTGCTGACCCAGATCCTCTACTGCCCGCTGTGCTGACCCAGCTCTGCTACTACCTGCTATGCTGAATCTCATCCTACCCATCCTCATTCCTGTGGCTCATCCATAAGATACATGGAAACATGACATGGACATGGAAAATCTCCCATTTACTTTCCTGCTGCCCTGGTCACCCAGTAAAGTGAAACAAAATGCAACGTGCATCCAGGTATGAAGAACATGTGACTGCAGTCCTGCAGCCCTGGTGTGCTTGAGCAGCCAATCACCAAACCTAAGTGATGTTGTGTAATCATTCTGGTTAACACTAACCATACTGACTTACACAGGGCTTTTCCTGTTCACTTAGGCAAGAGAAATGGGCAGTGGTAGGGAAGGGAACATTAGGATAAAGAATGTAGTTGGGGTGTAGTGGGCAATGTTATCAAACCTGTTACTATGACCTGCATGGGCAAAGGACAGGTACACCATAAACAGCATCGTCAACAACTGTGCTTTGGATATTTTTCAAAGTATTGATTTTTTACTACTTTGTGACATAGTTAATTGTCAAAAGTGAGTATCTAAAAAGCTATGTAGCGCCACCCTTACTTTCAGTATGGGCACTACGCTAAAGTTTTTTTTTTTTGTCAATTTCTTTTTATTAATTTTGACAACATACAAAAAAACAAAAAATACAACAGAAAAACAAAAAAGGACAGCCGACCCAGCACAACACTGGGTCAGTAACCGGCCAACAAGGCCTAAGTACAAAATCCGTACAGTACAAAAAAGAAAACCAGTAAAGAACTCAAAATTAACCCACCCACCCCCCCACCCGTTTGCTCAGCCCCCACTCTCTCTCCCATGAAAACACCGGAAAATCTCTAACAACAGCCCCACCACCCCTTCTGCCGCAAAACTCGAGCATGTCACCCCCTACCACCCGGACATTGTCTTCCAACTACAGCATTGAGAATTATGAAGAAGCCCACTCACGCTATGAGACCCTATCCAACAGTCAGGTCAGAGTTATACCAAGCCTGCCATACCCTATCAAATTTTTTGCCACACCCCCTGCAAAGGTACTTCGCCTTATAGTATGGCATCATTGAGTTGACCAGGCCCTTCCAGAAGCCCAGACTAGGTGCCCCCGGTTTGCGCCACTTTAACAGAATGGCTTTCCGTGCATAAAACAAAAGAATGTTAAGCAAGGTCCGATGAGCCCTGGACGGTACAACATCTTCCACCAACCCCAGTAAGCAGGTTCTAATCGTCAACGGGATAGGAATCAACAAAACATCTGATATGCAAGAGGTGACCTCCGACCAAAATTGCTGGATCCAAAGGGCAACTCCAAAACACATGTTCTGCCGCTGCAGGAGCAAAGGTGCACCTCCAGCATTCGGCTGGCACCGATGGATATATAGCCGCCAGCCTGGCTGGCGTATAATAGATCCTATGCAAAAATTTGAAATGGATCAACCTATCCCTGGCTGCCACCAGGTGCTGAAAAGGATGCGTCCATATCTCATCCCAGTCCTCCCCCTGAATATCAGGCACCTCAGCCACCCACCTGTCTCTGCACCTGGTAACCGCACCTGGGCTGGAGGCGAACAGTTTTTTATATGAAACCGAAAGAATCTTGGGAAGGTCTTCCGTGGAGAGTAAGTCCTCCAAATCCGAGGGGACCGACGCTATAGACATTGATTTAAATTGAGACGTGAACGCATGCCGCAATTGAAAATAACGAAAAAAGTGCGTGTTCGGTAAATCATGCCTAGCCTTAAGCTGGTCGAAGGTTAATAACACTCCATCCATCGTGATATCTTTAAGTGCTTTGATCCCCTTTGACGCCCAGCACATAGGGTCTTCAAACGAGTAGAAGTGTGACAATTTAGGATTCATCCATAGTGGGGTGGATGGAGACAAACCCCTGTAACTGGGGCTTGCCAGCTCAACCGCCTCCTCCCATGCCTTAATCGAGGCCCTCATAGAGACAGTAAGTGGAAGGTCCATCTTAACTCCCCTATGAATGGCCAACCTCAGGGTTTCGTAAGAACCAAAATGCGCCGCCTCCAGCACCGTGGCCGAATCTCCTCCATCCGACGTTAACCACCTATGAACGAAAACCAGTTGCCCAGCCAAGTAGTATTTCCTCCAGTCCGGCAGAGCCAGCCCCCCTCCCCCCATGGTTCCTGTAAGGTCTTCAAACCTATCCTGGGCTGTTTGGGTGCCCACAAGAAGGTGCTTGTGAGCCCATCAAGTTTCCTAAAAAAGGATTTGGGAATCCAGATGGGAGCGTTCCGTAAAAAGTATAGTATGACTGGGAGAATTTTCATTTTAAGCAAATTAACCCGCCCTATAAGCAATAACAGGAGTTTCTGCCAGGCCTGTATCTTTTGTTTAAAGAAAACCAGGAGCGGCATCAGATTCAGGGGCATGTTATCCCCCACCTCTGCCGTAATCTGGACCCCAAGATACTTAAGCTGTTTCACCCACTGCAACGGCAAGGCCGGGTCCGCAACGTCCCTGGCCCCAGTGTCCAGCGGCAAGATAGATGATTTGGACCAATTCACTCTCAACCCAGAAAACTGTGAAAATGTATTTAGAATGCCCAGCGCTGCCTCTAAAGATTCCTTGGGGTCTTGCAAAAATAGCAACATGCCGTCTGCATATAGCGCCAGACTCTCATCTATGGACCCTACCCTGATCGCCCTTACCTCCCCAGCCGCCCTCAATGCAACCGCAATAGGTTCCATCATAAGCGCAAATAAGAAGGGCGACAGAGGACAGGCCTGCCTAGTGCCCCTGCCTATACGGAAAAAGGAAGAAGTGTAAGGACCTATGCGAACTGCCGTTCTGGGATTACTGTAGAGCATCAAGATCCACTTTCGAAAGATTGGGCCGAAACACATTTTCTCCAAGACTGCCTGCATGTATTGCCAGTCAATAGAGTCGAAAGCCTTCTCAATGTCTATGGATACCACTATCCTAGTGGGAGAGGCTAAATTTGGAATCTGCATGTGCGTGAAAAGTCTTCTTAGATTGGTGTCAGTAGACTTACCCGGCATGAACCCTGTCTGGTCTATGTCCACCAGAGAGGAGATAACGCCCGCCAGTCTCTTGGCCAAAACCTTCGTAAGGATTTTCAAATCCATATTAAGCAGAGCGATCGGCCTGTATGAAGCACAATCTAGAGGATTTTTACCTGGCTTGAGGAGTAAAATCATATATGCATCCAGCATTGAAGGAGGCAGCCGCTGATCTTGTACACAATACGAGAGCAGGGTAGTAAGCCTGGGAGCTATCTGATCCGCGTACGCCTTATAAAATTCCGCCGGAAAACCGTCGGGACCCGGAGCTTTATGCGGGGGAAAAGCAAAAATTGCTGCCATCACCTCCTTTTTAGTGATCACAGCCTCCAGAACCCTCCGGTCCTCCTCAGAGAGCCTCGGAATGGAGAGACCACCCAGTAGTGCCTCCATTGCCAAACTGTCATAGGGAGGGATGGGAGCATATAAGGCAGAAAAGAAGTCCTGAAACTCAGTAAGGATATCGCTGGGGTCACTGGCCATACTGCCATCCCTACGACGAATAACCGGGATATTTGTAAGTTGCCGGGAGCCAGCCACCAGATTCGCTAAAAGCTTCCCATTCTTATCACCCTCTGCAAACTGCGTATCAGCCCTGTGCCTTGCTTCGGTATGTGCCAGATTGTTAAAGTGCAGGGTGAGCTGTCTTTGGGCCTCTAACAAGGCCGTATACGAGGAGGCTGAAGGGTTGTTGGCGTTATCGTCCGCGCACTCCCTCTCCCTGTCCTGCAACAACGTGACCTCCTCCTGTTGTTCCCTCCTCTCTTTTTTGATTGCAGAAATACATTCCCCCCTCACTACCGCCTTAAAGGCATCCCAAACTACAGGAGGATCGGCAGTAGCAACACTACGCTAAAGTTAGTGGGAGAATGGGAGAGTTACGTTGCTCCCATTCTTAATTTGTTAAATTTTGGGCTGCCGTCATTCCAGAGCTGTCCTGTGGGTCAGTCTGTGCTTCGGGGGTGTGGTTCCACCCCCGGAGGGCAGATAGCGCCAGAGGGGTTCTGGGGGAGTTACTTTCCCCAGCAGCCAATTGGAGGAGTTCCCCTCCCGCGGGGCATGCTGGGGGAGGATATATCTGGGGCGGACGCCATTTTGAGGGGTTCTTTGCGGGTTTTTGGTTCGGGGTGCGGCACCCACCTTTAGGGTGTGCGTATCCAGGGGACCCTGGCCTGGTAGGCGGACGCCATTTTGAGGGGTTCTTCGCGGGTTCCTGGTTCGGGGTGCGGCACCCACCTTTCGGGTGTGCGTATACAGGGGACCCTGGCGATATGGCCTACCAGGCTGGGGTCCTGAACTGCGCGGAGTTCCACACGGATGCTGCCAAGGGGCCTCAGTGGTCTATTGGGGTCCCTAGTTCCATGAAGGAGATCTTAAGCTACAGAGCATACCAGATCTCAATGGATGTCTTAGACAAAAAAAGGGCCAGGTCCATGAGGGGAACCTGTACCTTCTGGAAATCCTAAAGTGACTTTTCTCGGCTGCCAGGCTGGTGGCAGAAGTCTGTCCGGGGGGAACACTTCACCCACTCAATCGGAGTGGCGACAAAATTCACTGATACTGAAAGCAGGCTTGCTTTTATCATTTATCCCAGCCTGATGCCGCCAGGTTTTCTTCATTCATCAATCTGTCCTGTCTGCCTCCTGTTGATGTTGGTCGTGTTGGACCTCAGAAATAAAGCATTGGAAAACTGTAACTTCTGGCTGGACATTCGCTCACTATTTTTACTCACTAACTTCACCCCTAGACAACATCTGAGGTAACTAAAATACGCCGATCCCAATTTAACCAGCGGCTCCTGAAGGGGGTAGCGCTACACGTGGGGGCTCGTCCGGGATTCGGCTGTTACCCATAGCAACTGAGAAAGTGCGTACTCGATTTACTAAAGAGCAAAGAGTGTTCGGTATCATGTTTTTGAACTGTCCGGCAACGAGGGAGTTAACCTCGCACCGCTAAGCCTGGGCATACGTGCAGTACGGCAAGCGCCTACAACGTGCCTGGACAAGTTCTTCAACTGGAAGGAGTCTCCCACCCCTGTGTGAGATGTATAAGGGAGTTTTCGCGCCATTTCAGCAGAACGCTGCCCACCCACGAGAGAGAGGGAGATTACGCGGTGATGCCTGCTTTCTTGCCACCGAGTATTGCTGCTCGTCGATTGAGGCCTCCTACTACCATACCAGAGACCTGCAGCATGTATGCCTCATCTGGAGTAGCAGTGATGGACACCAGAGTCCGTATGTCCACTGAGGGACAGTTTGTACTCCTATCGAGCAGAGGGACCAAGATGTTGGGACTACTTTGCCCTCGTTGCGGAGAGTTGTCTGTGAAGGTCCAGCCATTTGCCCGATGCCAAAAATGTCGGGCCTACCTGTTTGTCGCTGCATCGCCCGTTACAACTCCAAGGGAGTATCGGGTGAACTATGTGACGGCTGCCGTCACCGCAGAGGAGGAAGATGCATGGCCGAAGCCTTCCCCGTCAGTGGAGATCGTGGACCAGGAAGCTTCTACTGTGGAAATCATCTTGGTCTAGTCCACACAGTCCTTGCTTTTGGCTGCCTCGCCACCTCATTCACAAGAGGTAAGCCCAATGACCGAAGATGAACCGACCAGTGTAACCAGTGTCCAGGCCCAAACCATATTGGAGACTACCACTTCTACCACGGTCTCTGCGTGGTATGCCTCTATCGTAGCAGGACCTGCTCCATCCTCCCGCAGCCACGGTCGAGGCCTACCGCCTCTGCGCTCCTTGCCGCATTGGCCCAGTGACCCATCCAAGGTTTGCGGTTAAATGCCGGCCGAGGAACTGAACTTCTCAGATGTTGAGATACTCTCGGGGGGAGATGATCTCTCGAATTGCCTTTTTGAACCGCGGTTCCCAGAGTCCCAAGGGTTTCGGAGGATTCCGCACCGCCAGCAGGACCAGGAGGAAGAAACGTTATGGCCGGAGTGCATCGCGTGGGTCCCACCAGCCGCCCGTGGACGTCCCGCAGCAGACCTGGGGGTCGGTGAGTCAGATCCTTCCCCTGTTGTTCCACTCATCACCCCTGTGCTCCTTGTTTCTCCCAGTTTAAAAAGGGCACGAAAGAGGTTTCAGCAGTTTGGCCATCAATGGCAACCACAGGAGAACTCAGCTCCGGCACGTGCGCGGTGAGAGCGTTTGGCACCAAGACACGCTATTTAAACAGCCTGATCCCTCACCTTCTTGCTGTCCAGTCTACAGCGTATCCCTGGAGAATCTGCACCTGTTACCTGTTTACTTCCTGTTTACCTGACCCGGCCTTTCTGAGTCCTTAAAAGATGAACTGGCTCGAGTGGGCATCCCCGGAACGCTTGAAGCTCTAATTCATCTATCAGTCCAGATCTACAGGCGTTTGAGGGAATGGCGAGCTGAGCGTACGTCCGGCCCTGCACGCCCAGTATGGATGATGCCACGCATACCAAGTTCTCCTTATTTACCTCCTCCGAATCCTGTACCAGCCTCTGCCGATACCAATGGAACTAGGCCTACTTTGGCCATCTCTGACTCCGGAAGAGCGCCAACAGTGCCGGCTCAACAACCTCTGCCTGTACTGCGGGGAATCCGGGCACTACGTGAGGATTTGCCCCGCCAAGCTTCGTAAGTGTTCAGTCCTCCCATCTGCTCTCTCTTCCACCTTATGTAACAATGACACTCATCTGGCTATCTCCATCTCTCTGCAGCTCCCAGGAAGGAACGTCCAGGCCCCTGCCATTATGTCAGGAACACAAGTACTTACCGAGGCCGAGATGCTGAGGACGGCTCACCTTTACGACCAAGCGCACCTGCCCCCTGGAATTTGAGACAGGAGGCAGAGGCACAAGGAGGTACCGGTACCGGGGGGGGTAGGTAGATAGGATGCAGGCACTGGAGGGTCACCAAGGCAGGTGGAAGTGGTAAAGTCCCAGGGCACAGTTCAAAAGCCAGCAGACGAATGGAAGCAGATCCGGGTACAGGTAAAAAGTCCGGGTTCCGGGTAGCGCTAAGACAAGTCCAGGTATGTAAGCCGAAGTTCAAGGGCAGGAGACAGAAGCAAATCCAGGTCACGGTCCGAGGTCAAAGGGGTTCAAGAAGGCAGGAGAGTTCACAAACAGGCCGAGGTCAGGTTTCCAGGTGAGAGCTGAGTCGGGAAGTAAATCCAGGTCAAAGGGCACAAGTCAAATTGTCAGAACTTTACTCAGAGCTGACGATAAACCAGCAACCTGTGCAAAGACAGGGGCTGGTTTAAATAGGCCTGTCAGGTCTGTGATTGGTCCCGGGAGGAGGCGCGCACGTCCGCGCGCTCGTGCACGCGCCGCGCCGCTGCGCCATGCACGCGCGCGCGCCCCAGATGCGCGGGCACGCGCCGTGACGCGATTCTAACGTGCCTGTGCACGGATTGAGCGCTGTGAGCGCTGGGACCCTGACAGTGCCCCCCCCAAGGGGCGGACTCCGGACGCCCAAGCTGGACATCAACTCTGGGTGTTCCTGATGAAAAGTTCGGATTAGACGTGGAGCATGCAGATTTCTTGCGGGTTCCCATGAGTTATCTTCCGGGGGATAGCCCCTCCATTTAATCAAATACTGAAGCTGTCTACCTCTTTTCCTACAGCTGATGATGGACTCAACTTCAAATTCTTCCTCTCCCTCGACCTCTACTGGTGGAGGCGGAGGTCTTTCTCTTCCTTGGAAAGGATCAGGGGTAACAGGTTTCAGGAGAGAGGCATGGAATACTGGATGGATCCTGTAGGAATCCGGCAACGAGAGTTCAAAGGCCACCGCGTTGATCTTGCGCTTGATCCTGAAAGGGCCAATGAATCTTGGACCCAACTTTCGAGAGGGAACCGGTAATTTTAAATTAGTAGCAGATAGCCAAACCTCTTCTCCGACTTCAAAAGTAGGACAATCTTTCCTTCCTTTGTCGTAAAATCTTTTGTAGTCCTCCTGGGCCCGTTGCATCACTCTTTGTTATTGTAGAAAGTTTAATTGTATAGCTGTTAAATGCTCTTGGGCCGCCGGAACAGGTGTTTCTGGGAGGGCATCAGGAAGAAAGGGCGGGTGAAAGCCATAGTTGGCCCAAAAGGGTGTTTGATTCGTGGTGGCATGGACGGAATTATTATAGGCGAATTCAGCGGAAGGTAAGAGGGACGACCAGTCATCTTGAGAGGCGGAACAGAAACATCGGAGGTACTGCTCCAGCGTTTGGTTAGTCCTTTCCGTTTGGCCGTTACTCTGGGGGTGGTAGGCAGAGGAAAGGCAGGTCTTGACTTCCAAAGATTTACAAAGTTCCCTCCAAAATTTTGAGGTGAATTGAGAACCCCTATCTGAAACGATGCTCCTGGGCACCCCATGAAGCCTGACGATTTCCCTGAAGAAGACTTTGGCTGTCTCTAGGGCAGAGGGAGTACCGATCATGGGCACAAAATGTGCCATTTTGGAGAGACGATCTACTACGACTAGGATTGTGGTGAAGCCTTCAGAAGGTGGTAAGTCGACAATAAAATCCATACAGATTTCAGACCAAGGCCGTTCTGGAACTGGTAGAGGCTTGAGTAACCCCCAGGTCTTGGTTTTAGGACCCTTATTACGTTGGCAAGTGGTACAGGAGGCAACGTAGGCTTTACAATCTTGTCTGCAGCTTGGCCACCAAAAGTATCGTAGAACCATCTCCGTGGTCTTCCGTGCTCCAAAATGACCTGCTAGTTTACGGTCGTGAAAGGTGCTCAAGACCAGTTGTCTGGATTCTGATGGAACGAAAATTTTCCCTCGGGACAAAAAGATATCGTAATGTTTTACCAATGAAGACACCTCTGGATCAGAACATTGTCTGGATGAAGCCTTAATAGAATTTAACAGGTCGATTTGAGAGACTAGCAGAAAATTCCGAGATGACAAAATGGTGCTCGGTTCAGTTGTGGATGGAGTTTCAGGGAACATTCTAGAAAGAGCGTCTGCTTTTCCATTCTTTGAACCAGGCCTGTAAGTGAGATGAAAATTAAACCGAGAAAAAAAAAGAGCCCAACGGGCTTGCCTGGGCTTTAAACGTTTTGCTGTCCGCAGATATTCAAGGTTTTTATGGTCGGTAAAGATAATTATAGGATGAGCCGATCCTTCTAGCAGATACCTCCACTCCTCTAGGGCAAATTTGATAGCAAGCAGTTCCCTGTCACCTACATCATAATTCTTTTCGGGTGGAGTTAGTCTCCGAGAGGCATAGGCCACAGGGTGTAGTAGGGACTTTGGCCCTTGTCTCTGAGATAGCACGGCTCCTGTAGCAGTCTCAGAGGCGTCTACTTCCAAGGTAAAAGGCAACATTGGATCGGGGTGTCGCAAAACAGGAGCGGAAGAAAAAACTAATTTTAGTTTCCTGAATGCTTCTTGGGCCTCCGGTGACCAGCAAAAAGGATGACCTTGGCGGGTAAGCTGAGTGATGGGGCTCACGATGGAGGAGAACCCCACAATGAACCGTCGATAGAAATTGGCGAAGCCGATGAACCGCTGCACCCCTTTCTTGTCCACCGGGGCTGGCCATTCCTGAATAGCTTTAACCTATTGAGGATCCATGGCGACGCCACTGGTGGATATAATGAATCCCAAGAATTGCACGGAAGATTTCTCGAATTCACATTTCTCAGCTTTTAAGTAGAGTCTATGTTCTCTGAGTATGGTAAGCACTCTCTTTACATGGCACCTATGTAGGTCTAAGGAAGGTGAGAAAATAAGGATGCCGTCCAGATACACGACCAGGAAATCGTCCAGGTGTTCACGGAAAATGTCGTTAACTAAATGCTGAAAAGTGGCTGGGGCATTGCAAAGTCCAAAAGGCATAACAAGGTACTCAAAGTGCCCGAATCTTGACCTGAAGGCAGTTTTCCACTCGTCTCCTGCCCTAATTCTGACGAGATTGTAAGCACCCCGTAAGTCCAACTTAGAGAATACATGAGCTGATCGGAACCGCTGGAATAATTGTGATATGAGGGGAAGCGGGTATCTGTTTTTAATTGTAACTTTATTGAGCTCCCGATAGTCAATACAAGGTCTAAGAGTTCCATCTTTTTTCTCAACAAAAAAGATTCCCGCTCCAGCCGGGGAAGACGAGGGACGAATAAATTTCTTTTGCAGATTTTCGTCAATATAGGCCTTGAGGGCCTTTAATTCTGTCTCGGACAGCGGAAAAATGCGGCCAAAGGGAATCTCGGCGCCGGGTAAGAGGTCAATGGGGCAATCATACGGTCGGTGGGGCGGAAGGCAGTCGGCTTGCTGTTTGTCGAACACATCCAGGAATTCCAGGTAGACGGAGGGAACATTCCGGAGAGTTTCAGGCGAGGTTGTCACGGCAGAGCAGGAAACAACTGGAGGTGGAAGGCAATTCTGTGAACAATATGAGGATGTAAAGTTGACCTCTTTCTTTAGCCAGTGTATGACCGGTTGGTGTGCTTGTAGCCAGGGAAGACCCAGGATGATGGGAAACAGTGGGGAAGGAATGAGGTCCAGACGTAGAAATTCCTGGTGGCCGGAGTCGGTGGTGGCACGGATAGGTGCGGTTTCTTGCGTGATAAGTCCAGATCGGGGTAGAGAACCGTCAGCTAAATGAATTTGAAAAGGATGGTTTTTGTTGCGAAGGGGTACATGAAGCTTTTGAGCCAATGTAGCGTCCAAGAAACAGCTGCATGCCCCGGAATCAACTATGGCCGGTAGACGAGTTGCCCCTTCCGGTAACTGCAAGGAAATGAAAAGAACAACGTGAGCCTGAGAAAGGTTTGCAATATTGTAGCTGAGAGTAGGTTGTAGTTTGGACTTACGAGGCCTTGTTGGACAGGAGTGAAGGAAATGACCGGCTTCCCCGCAGTACAGACATAAGTTGTTTTGACGTCTCCGCAGTCTCTCCTCGGAGGTAAGCGGGGCTCGGACCAATCCAACTTGCATAGGTTCAGGATCCGGGAGGTTTATGTTTTGAGGAGCTGCAGGTGGCTGTGGAGCCAGAGTGGGCCTTGGATGGGCCCAGGTAGAGCGTGGAACTTGATATCGTTCAGAACGACGTTCTCTCAGGCGTCGATCCAGCTGCGTGGCAGTTTGAATCAGGTCTTCAAGAGTGGCCGGGACTTCTGTCCGAGCCAGCTCGTCCTTAAGAGACTCCGACAAGCCTTGGCGAAACTGGTATTTTAGCGCAGCCTCATTCCAGCCTGTGTCGGCTGACCATTTTCGGAACTCGGCTGTATAGTCCTCGATAGGCCTTCTACCTTGGGTAAGGTTATGGAGAATAGTTTCGGCAGTGGCCGTACGCTGTGGGTCATCATATAACTTCGCCATGTGTTCAAAAAAGGTATCTATGGTGTTTAGGATTGGGCTCTGTTGCTCCATTAGAGTGTGAGCCCAGGCTTGAGGTTCCTCCGAGAGAAGAGAAATGACAAAACCCACTTTCACAGTCTCTGAACAAAAGGTTCTGGGCTGAAGAGATAAATATAAGGAGCAAGCATTTTTAAACGCCCGGTATTTCCGGCGCTCACCTGAAAAACGTTCTGGGATAGGCACACGTGGTTCCGGGTGGGTCACCATTACGGCCGAGCTAGAGGCGACTTGAGGTGCTGCAGCTCCAGAGGATGGTGGTGCAGGTGGAGATGAGGGTCCAGGAATCACGGCCAGCTGTTGGAGACGGCCATCTATTTGGAGGTAGCCATCTTGCAGCTTTTGAACTGCGTCAGTAAGTGCGGACACTTGCATGCAGAGTGTTTCAAATGGTGAGCGCGCCCTGTCGGCCTCAGACATCTGGCTGGTTTATACTGTCAGGAACACAAGTACTTACCGAGGCCGAGATGCTGAGGACGGCTCACCTTTACGACCAAGCGCACCTGCCCCCTGGAATTTGAGACAGGAGGCAGAGGCACAAGGAGGTACCGGTACCGGGGGGGGGGGTAGGTAGATAGGATGCAGGCACTGGAGGTCAGAGGCTGAGATGTGCTGCAGGTGCTGGAGGGTCACCAAGGCAGGTGGAAGTGGTAAAGTCCCAGGGCACAGTTCAAAAGCCAGCAGACGAATGGAAGCAGATCCGGGTACAGGTAAAAAGTCCGGGTTCCGGGTAGCGCTAAGACAAGTCCAGGTATGTAAGCCGAAGTTCAAGGGCAGGAGACAGAAGCAAATCCAGGTCACGGTCCGAGGTCAAAGGGGTTCAAGAAGGCAGGAGAGTTCACAAACAGGCCGAGGTCAGGTTTCCAGGTGAGAGCTGAGTCGGGAAGTAAATCCAGGTCAAAGGGCACAAGTCAAAGTGTCAGAACTTTACTCAGAGCTGACGATAAACCAGCAACCTGTGCAAAGACAGGGGCTGGTTTAAATAGGCCTGTCAGGTCTGTGATTGGTCCAGGGAGGAGGCGCGCACGTCCGCGCGCTCGTGCACGCGCCGCGCCGCTGTGCCACGCACGCGCGCGCGCCCCAGATGCGCGGGCACGCGCCGTGACGCGATTCTAACGTGCCCATGCACGGATTGAGCGCTGTGAGCGCTGGGACCCTGACACATTACTGATTCTGGCACCTGCAGCGGTTTTATGGACGCTTCTTTTGCCATTAGACATGGAGTTCCTCTCCGACCTAGACGCCAGGAACTCGCCGTCCATTTAGCCGATGAATCAGCCATCAGATCTGGTCTTGTTACACGGAAAACTGCCCCCGTGTATGCCCTCATCCTCAACAACCATTGGGAGCTTCTATGCTTAGACATTATTGAATCCCCTATGTTCCCCATCATTCTGGGTATGCCCTGGCTCACAACCCACAAATCGATTGGGTGTCTGGGAAAATCCATTTCTCTTCTTCTTACTGTTGCCAACATTGCCTCCAAGACTCTGCAGTCACTTCGTCCCATCTGCTGTGTTTGGAAACCGAAGCCGAAAATCGTCAGTTGGTCCCGGAGGCCTAACACAGTTTTTTGGACGTTTTTAGTAAAAAAAGTCGCTGAGACTTTCCCACCACATAGGTCCTATGACTGCCCAATTGAACTTCTTCCTGGAGCAGAAATCCCGTTAGGGAGAATATTTCCCTTGACCGAATTGGAACTAGGCACCCTAAAGTCTTACATAGATGAAAATCTAGAGAAAGGCTTCATACGTCCTTTCACATCTCCCGCCGGAGCTGGAATATTCTTCGTAGAGAAGAAGGACCATTCCCTTCGCCCCTGCGTAGATTACCGGGATTTGAATAAGATCACGATTAAAAATAGGTACCCTCTTCCTCTGGTCCCCGAAATATTCCAAAGACTTGGAGCCGCTATCATCTTCACCAAGCTTGATCTCTGCGGGGCCTATAATCTGGTACGCATTAGAGATAGCGACGAGTGGAAGACTGCGCTCCGCACCCGATTCGGACATTTTGAATACCTGGTCATGCCCTTCGGTCTTTGCAATGCTCCCGCCACTTTCCAACACTTTGTAAATGACATATTCAGAGACTACCTCGACCTGTTTGTCATAATCTACCTGGACGACATTCTGATCTTCTCCTCGTCCCTGTCAGACCATCGGAAGCATGTCCTAAAAGTATTAGCCCGGCTCCGTCATTATAGCCTATACGCCAAAGCGGAAAAGTGTGAATTTGAACGAGAGAGCATTCAATTCCTGGGACTAATCATCTCGGTAGAAGGAGTCAAAATGGACCCCCAGAAGGTCACTGCTATTATGGACTGGCCTGCTCCCACCGATAAGAAAGCGGTTCAACGCTTTGTGGGATTCGCAAACTTTTATTGGAAGTTTATCAAGGGCTTCTCTTCCATATTCACTCCCATTACAAGTTTAACCAAGCAAGGCACTCGGTTCCAGTGGTCTCCCGAGGCCCAGGCTTCTTTTGCTACCTTGAAGGATCAGTTCACCTCAGCTTCCATCCTGAAACCCCCCGATCCGGCCCTGCCCTACCTCCTGGAAGTCGATGCCTCTGAGGTGGCAGTTGGAGCGGTGCTCTCTCAGAGACAGGGACCCAAGGCCCTACTACACCCACTTAATTCATACAAATACATATAAACAAACCAAAAACAAAAAGACAATAGTATTAAGTTAATTTACACATACCATACTTTATTCCCTGAAAGACAGTGTGTCTATTACTTTCCTGGGGCACGGACGCACCAAATGGGGTTATTTTATTTTATTTCATGAAATCAGGGAATCGATACATTATGATAATGTTACCTATCCTATACTATAAAATTTCCGCTTTTTAATTTTACTGATTGTCTGTATGCAACTGGGGTCTCTGGCCCAGATTCACAGAGCGATTACGCCTGCGCAACAGGAGATGCGCGTGCGTAAGTCGAAATGTGCGCGTGCGTTTCGATGCACGGCATCCCCAGAACGAGATACGCAAAAAATCTACTTTTTTTTGTCCCGCGTAATTTCGTAAGACTGGCGCATCCGTCCGCGCAAAAGTGCGCTAGACAGACCATTGATTTGCTAGTCAAATATGCTAATGAGGGACTTACAGGGATCCACAAAAGAACGTTGGGGCAGCGCAGGCGACGCAGTGTGCGCAACAGCAAAATGTCCTGTCTAAAATTAGACCATATAAAAGCTGGTCTAAAAAGAGAAAAAAAGTCTACTTGTTAGATAAAGCAACACTGTTAGTGAGGAGCTCAGCAGTCACACGTGTTGCACAACAATCTGTATGCCAACATGCCAGGGGCATCGTCGCACATAGCTATACTACTGACTTTAGATGAACAAAGAAGGATGAGGGCACGGAGGATGGCACGGAGGATGGCACGGGAGAGGAAATACCGCACCCGCATAGACCTGTTTGGCATGAGTGATTCTGAGGTGTTTCGTATCTTCAGATTCACCCCTCATGTCATCCTGGAATTAACCACAACCCTGCAGGAGGACATCACCAGCCCAACACACCGCTCACATGCAGTGCAGCCACTGGTCAAGGTCATGGCAACACTCCATTTCCTTGCCAGTGGCTCTTTTCAGCGTACAAGTGGAGTGGTGGCTGGGATGTCACAATCCTCCATGAGCAGATGTGTGCACCAGGTTGTCCCTGCAATCCTCAGACGCATGGCCAACCAAATCATCAAACCCACCACTGAGGAGCTGCGACTGAAGGCAATGACAGATTTCTACAGAATTGCCAGATTCCCATGCACTGTGGGGGCCATTGATTGCACATATGTGGCAATCCAGCCCCCCCCAGGAGACAGAGCACATGTACCGCAATCGGAAGCATTGGCATTCCATCAATGTACAGGTGATAGTCGATGCCCAAGGCCTCATATGGCACGTCCGTGCCAAACACCCAGGGTCCAGCCTGAAATTTTCCAGCAAAAAAAAAAAAAAAAGGGGAAAAAAAATGAATGCCCTTTGCGTGAGCCACGCCTGGGGCGCCCCCGGCCACGGCCCCGGCTTCTCAGGGGAGACTCATGGGGAGGGGTAAAACCAGGGAAGTAGGAGCAGCCCCTGATCTCTGCCCACCTGGCGGCCTGCCCTCCAAGGCCACGGCTATTCTGTCCAGGGCAGCACCAAGTGTTGCCGTGTTGGCCTGGATAGCCAGGGTAAGGGCCCTCACATCCTGCCCAACGCCTGCTGATGTCGTCTGCAGTTCGTTTAGGCAGGTTGTGAAAGCCCGGGAGTGGGAGTCCAGGTTCCCCAGCGTATCCTTGATGAAGGACAGGCTCTCCTCCATCCGCACCAATGTCTGGCTGACCTGTCCCAGATGGCGGGTCTGGAGGAACTGGTCCCTTCTCAGAGTGGCGGGCAGGAGATCGGCCAACCCCCTGGTGTTCTGGGATGAAATCCTGCCTCCAGCTGATGCTTGTGGCCGGGGAGAAGGGGAGGACCTTGTGAGGGGAGCCATGTTGGGGGAGGAGGGGGGGGCTCCCCCTTAGGGAGGGCTGCCTGCTGCCAGCTAGAGGGGAAGAGTCCTCAAAAACCAAACGTCCAGTGCCTGACATGGACTCCTCCTCCTCATGATTCTCCTCATCGTCATGATTCTCCTCCTCCTCTTGAACCTCCTCTGCGGACTCCGGCCTTGTTGGGGGGGCCTCATTAGGCTGCTGTCCTGGGGTTGGTGCGGTCAGGCCAGATGGCCCTGCACCCTCCTGCACATCTGTGGATGACACAAAACATTCACAGGTTGGAGGATCCACACACTTGCCACATATTTCCTTTCACCCCCTCCCCCACACATGCTACACACCTGATATTAAAAAAAATACTTACCTGGCACCACGGGCTCCGGACTTGAGTCAAAGCCGGGCAGGCCCTCAACTTCATGCCGATGAAAGGTCAGGGCCACCGCACGCTCCTCCGCTGTCAGCCTAATATGGCATGGTGGGCCCCCTCCTGTGCCCCTGGCATGGGCATGCATTCTGGCCAGCTTCTGTTTGACCAGACGCCGGAGGTCATTGATTTTTTTGTCAATCCCAGACCGGGTCCGTGTCTCCCCCTGCCCCTGCTCAGTGATCATATCCAAAATCTCCCTCCTCCTGGCCGGGTGGTGTTGGCACTGTCCGGGCCGTGGAGGAAACGCCCATACTCGCTAATGGCCCGGGCAAGAATTTGTTTTTCCCCAACTGTAAAATTGAGCTTTCGTTTTCTCTCTGTCATACTTCCAAAAAAACTCACTCCCAGTCAACAAAATTCACTCACAAAAACAAGCACAACCAAACAAGCAAGAACACACACAAAGAGAAAACTACTCAGCAAGAAACAGTCACAAAAAAAAAAAAAAAAAAATACAGCAGGAAAACAAACGAACAGAAATATATCAATCAAACAAACAGTCTCTCAAACACTTATCAAAAAACACTTTCTAAGATCTACTAACAAACACTTGATCACACAGAACACTAATCTGACAACTACAAAACACACCGCAACGAACAACAGGACAAAAGCACTTGGTTAAATGGGAAGGGGCAAAGGGATGTACTTTTGCAATGCAAGTGCGTTTGTGTGTGTCTATTTATGCTGTTTGCGTAGTTCACAACGTTGCCCTAGTCCATTTCCAATTTCACTGATTGCGCCGCTCCCGAGTTGTGAGCATGCGCACAGCGGAGCTGACATGGTCTGCTTCAAGCGCGCATGCGCGAGCCGGCCGGCCCTTCATTTGCATGGGGTCACGGCTCATTTCAATGTAACACGCCCACGTTCTTCCCAATTTGTATTACTCCTCCTTACGCCTCTGAAAAACGTTACGCATGCGCAATTTCCTGCGCAAAAGCTACGAGAATAGGGTGATTACGCGGCAAAATTGCGCAAGTCTAACGTAAAGGCGGTGCGCTACGCCGGTCCAATAATGCGCAGATGTACCTGAATCTGGTCCTCTGCAGTTGCAGTTCACGTCAAGATTCTGGAAAGCACTGTGTGGAGCCCTAAAAATTGATCTCTCCTTTTCTTCTGCATACCATCCGCAGACCAACGGCCAAACTGAGCGCACCAACCAAACGCTTGAGCAATACCTGCGTTGCTTTTCTAGTTTTTCTCAGGATGACTGGGCCTCTTTATTGCCCCTTGCAGAATTCGCCTACAACAACTCTGTCCATTCCGCTACCAAGCAGTCTCCATTTTTTGCCAATTACGGTTTTCACCCTCTGTTCCTATCCAACAACATTCCAGAATGCTCAGTACCGGCTGCCCAAGAAACCCTGGATTTCTTCTCCACTAACAATAAGTTACTCCAAGAGACAATGGTGAAAACTCAAGAACATAATAAGGAGGTGTTTGACAGGAGGAGGAGAGGAGAACTTGACCTAGCACCAGGAGACCAAGTTTGGCTGTCCACCCTGAACCTAAAATTAGCATGCCCGTCCAAGAAATTAGGTCTCAAGTTTGTGGGCCCCTTCCAGATACTCAGGAAGATCAACGAAGTGGCCTATGAACTAAAATTACCTGCTTTCTTCCGGATTCATCCAGTCTTTCACGTGGCATTACTCAAGCCCACAGTCCCGGATCCCTTCACCAACCGGAATGCTGGTCCTCCTAAGCCAGTACTTATTCATGGCAAAGAGGAATTTGAGGTGGAATCCATCCTGGATTGCAGGAAGAGACGTAACCAGGTTCAATTCCTGGGAACCATGGATCAACATTCATGCTGAGAGACTGATCCTGGCTTTTTCTCCCATAGACATTTTTTTTTTAAGTGTATTTTTTGTGCGTGTACTCGAGAGAGGAGCCGGACTGCAGGAGTTGGGAGTAGGCAGACCTCCCCCAGAGGCAATCTGCCATCTTTCTCCATGCCCCCAGGTGGCAATGGTGGGTGTGAGTGGGTCCTCCCACACAGCCCGCCCTACCTGCTCCGCTTTGAAGCCCAACGGGGCAGAGGGACTCCCCTATGAGGGAGTGAGAGGATCTAGCCCGCTTAGCCAGCCCCGTTAGTCCTTCGCCTCTCTTTTTTAGAGACTGGGTGGCCAAAGTGAGTGCATGTTAACCCAATTTCGAGTGCGTGTAAGTGTGGTGGGTTTTTTTTGTGGGAGGGGGGTGGGCGTACTAAGCGCAGGCTTACCTCGCATAGCACACCCACCGGGAGCCGGGCTGAGACCACCAAACTCAATTCACATGCAGCCGAGACCGGGATCCGAACCCTTAGCTGCAGAGGTGAACGGCTTGTCAGCGCAGTGCCAATCGCATTAAGCCACCGCAGCTCCCCGATCCTGGTTTTTAAGAGAGTGCACCCAAGAAAGTTGGCCCAGTTGGGCATCCGGAGGCTGCTTGTAGAGGGGGGCAATGTCATGAAAGACGTTCCAGCAGTTTGGCCATCAATGGCAACCACAGGAGAACTGAGCTCTGACGCGTGCGGGGTGGTGCGCTAGTGCGCACGGGTGCGCGTCAGGAGCGCGCACGGTGGCAGCGTTTGGCGCCAAGACACGCTATTTAAACAGCCTGATCCCTCACCATCTTGCCGGGCTGGCCTAACGTTTCTCTTTTCAGAAGTTTTGGACAAAGGTTCTCAACCCGACTCAAGTTGTTTTTTTCTCCTAGTTTCCCCCTGCTTCTCCAGATTCACATGGGTGCACGTGTGAAGAACTCTGGGAGGGGTGGGTTCAGTCAGAGTGGAACTTTGCCAACGTCTTTGCAGCACTGGAAGACTCAGGAAAAAGAACTGTTGTATTCTCTTCCTACTATTTTTGCACTTAACTTGGAGTGCCGCAGTACCAGCGCACTGACCGCTAGGGGCAGTGTTGTGCAACTTTCTTATTGCAGGACTTACATGTAAATATTCATGCCAAAGCACTTGTGGTTTAACTCCTTGGGAGGAAGGAAAATTTAAGGTTCGGGCCCGAGTGTGCAGTTTCAATCCTGACCTTGTGTCAGCAAAGGTTCCACTCGCTGGTGATACCATCCGATATTTGGTGTGCAGTACTTATGTCCACCAGCAGGTGTCTCCTGGCAGTTTGGAACTGTCAGGAGAGCCTTTCCCTGCTGGTGTTATGTGATCTTTGGGCCGCAGTACTGGCGTCCACCAGCGGGTTGATCCTGGTAAGATGGAGCAGATATCTCCTGCTGCAATTAGGAATCACCTGAACCTGATAGCAGGT
Source organism: Rana kukunoris (assembly GCA_029574335.1). Taxonomy (NCBI): domain Eukaryota; kingdom Metazoa; phylum Chordata; class Amphibia; order Anura; family Ranidae; genus Rana; species Rana kukunoris. Next base: position 222,727,254 of record CM056059.1, on the reverse strand, counting down.
AATGGTATAAAGACCCTGCAAGCTCATCACACCTTGCCTTGGCTTTGTCTTGTGCCCTGATTTTAACCTGTTACCAGAACCTGTTACCTGATCCTGACTCTGATCCTGACTCCTACCCATTTGCACCTGTTCCTGTCAGTCCTGCATCCCTGGATCCCTGCCCTGATATCCAATCCCTTCCAGCCTCTCCCTGTCCATTGCTCCTTGTCCCCCATTTGCTGACCTCTCGTTATAACCCTGGCTTGCTAGACTACGATTCCGGTATTCCCTTTGGCTATACTTATTTATCTGATTATTGTTATTTTTGGGTCTTGTCTATATTGGTTGTTGTGCACTGTGTATCATTGGAGGTGGTTGTGTTTCTTATTCACATTTTCATTAATACATTATTTACTTTCTTCACCTATATAAGTTTGGTTCACTTGTGCAGTCCACGTAGTTCTGATCGCATCTGATTCATGACAGAAAGCCAAGGCCATTCCCTGATCAGACGTGGCTGCACAAAGGAACCATATCGGTTCCGTTGGCTTACTGAAATGAACCCTAACGTGATTCCCTATTATGCTTTGCTGGCATCTAAAAGTGGTGACTATCTACGCCAGACACTAAAAGAGTGGACCCATGACCAGCTGCTTGAGATCATCCGTTTGGCCCACTCCCAGGTTGACCAAGGTTGTGTTTTGTTTGGAGAGGTGCAGCCTTTGATACAAATATGTGCTGAGCTAGCCCTGTCCTGTGTTCCGGGGAACTGTGATGATTTTTCTCCCCCTTTCAGTGCTGATCAGATGGAATCTCTGGTGTGGCTTCTAGAGGATGAGCCCTCATGTTTCTGTGAGCACTATTCAGTTTGCTCCCGGCAAAAACTTTTGGAATGTATCCACTCAGTACAGACCCTTGTCAGACAGGCAGCATGTGATTCATTCTTTGTCCAACCAATACTCTCTGCATGGTCTGATATGTTACAGTCAATCCCAGCCATCCCACAGCAAACCACTTCTACCATTAGACACCTACCTGTTCAAAAGTCTTTTCTCCCATCACCCATGGCAACCCCAGTCGCAGCTCAGTATACACTGCTTCCCACCAGATACCAATATCCAATCTCTGCTCCCTGTACCCATCCTGCATTCAACCCACCTGTCTCTTCTCAGCTGCCTACAAACCCACAAAAACTTCCTCCAGCTACTATTACCTCTTCTCTGCCATATCCCGATCCTTCTTTCCAGTCTGCTGCCCCCCTTACCTACAGAGCCTCTGTGGATAAGCCCAAGAAAAGATTAAAGTTTTTTCCAACCAAGACAATCCTGCCAGTAACCCAACCCGCCTCCGCACCAAACAACCTGCTCCAGCCTGAAGTTCCAGTGCCAGCCACCCAGCCTGATGTCCATGTGCCAGCCACCCAGCCTGACGTCCCTGTGCCAGCCACCCAGCCTGACGTCCCTGTGCCAGCCACCCAGCCTGACGTCCCTGTGCTAGCCACCCAGCCTGACGTCCCTGTGCCAGCCACCCAGCTTGACGTCCCAGTGCCAGCCACCCAGCCTGACTTCCCAGTGCCAGCCACCCAGCCTGACTTCCCAGTGCCAGCCACCCAGCCTGACGTCCCAGTGCCAGCCACCCAGCCTGGCGTTCCAGTGCCTGACGTTCCAGTGCCTGACATTCCAGTGCCTGACATTCCAGTGCCAGCTACCCAGCCTGATGTTCCAGTGCCAGCTACCCAGCCTAATGTTCCAGTGTCTGACGTTCCAGTGCCAGTTTGCCAGCCTGAAGTTCCTGTGCCAGTTTGCTGGCCTGAAGTTCCTGTGCCAGTTTGCCGGCCTAAAGTTCCTGTGCAAGTTTGCCAGTCTGAAGTTCCTGTGCAAGTTTGCCGGCCTGAAGTTCCTGTGCCAGCTTGCCAGCCTGAAGTTCCTGCGCCAGTTTGCCAGTCTGATGTCTCAATAACTGCCTTCCAGTCTGATGTCTTAGTACCTGCCTTCCAGTCTGATGTCTCAGTACCTGCCTTCCAGTCTGATGTCTTAGTATCTGCCTCCCAGCCTGATGTCTTGGCGCCTGCCTTCCAGCCTGATGTCTCGGCACCTACCTTCCAGCCTGATGTCTCGGTACCTACCTTCCAGCCTGATGTCTCGGTGCCTACCTTCCAGCCTGATGTCCTGGTGTCTGCCTTCCAGCCCGAGGTGCCAGTGTTCCAGCCCGGGGTGCCAGCATTCCAGCCTGAAGAGCCAGTGCCAGCATTCCAGCCTGAAGAGCCAGTGCCAGCATTCCAGCCTGAAGAATGAATGAATGAATGAAAAACTTGTATAGCGCAACACATGCGAATTTAATCGCCTCTGGGCGCTTGTTGTTCCTTTCTCTTTTGAAATCAAAAGAGATGAGTCTTGATCTTTCTCCTGAATGCTAGGTGGTTCTCCTCCAACCGAATACTGGTCGGTAAAGCGTTCCATAGTCTGGGACCTTGGAGCGCGAATCTTCTTTCTCCTTTGGACTTAAAGTTGGCTTTCGGAATCTGGAGCAGATTTTGATTGGTGGATCGCAGAACGCGATTGGGATTGTGAGCTTTTATTTTTTCACATAGATAATGGGGGGCATTCCCATGAATACATCTATGCGTTAGGCAGAGAGTTTTAAAAACAATTCTGTCTTTTACTGGCAACCAGTGAAGGGATCTCAGAGAAGGTGAGATTGATTCCCATGTTTTTTTTCCAGTCACAAGTCTAGCGGCCGTATTTTGCACGACTTGAAGACGAGCGATTTGGTACTTGGGGAGTCCGAGGTAAAGAGCATTTGCATAGTCTAATCTTGAATTCACAATTGCTCCCACCACAACTGGTACGTCTTCTTTGGGGATGAAAGGAGTAAGTCTGCGTAGTAGGCGTAGCAGATGGTGAGATCCGCTGACTACAGACCCTATTTGTGCATCCATTGTCATGTAGGAGTCAAAGATGACCCCAAGACTTTGATGATGATTTTGCCCAAAATGGGCGGGGGTATCCAAGTTGTCCCCGGGTGATTCGTGCGCTTGGCGTGAAACAATAGAAGTTCTGTTTTTGCTCCGTTGAGTTTTAGGTAACTCTTTGTCATCCAGTTCTCTATCAAAGAGAGGCATGTCTCTAGATTGAGGTGATGATCCTTTTTATTGCATATGCGGAAATACAGTTGCGTATCGTCTGCATATGAGTGATAAAGCAGTTTTTGGCTGCTAATTATTTCAAAAAGGGGACGAAGATAGATGTTGAATAACACCGGTGACAGAGGCGATCCTTGGGGGACTCTGCACGATACTGTGCGTTTCTCGGAGGTGAAAGATCCCAACTTCACAGTTTGCGATCGGTTTTCCAAAAAAGAGGAGAACCAAGATAAGTCGCTTTCTGCGACTCTGGCTACTTCGACTAGTCGAGTCAGTAATAGCTTATGGTCTACAGTGTCGAAGGCTGCGCTTAGGTCCAACAGGACCAGAAGACAGGATTCGCCTTCGTCTGCGGCCTCGAGGGCGTCGTCCCATATTTTGAGCAGTGCTGTTTCCGTCCCGTGTCCAGGACGGAAGCCAGATTGGTATGGATCTAGTAGGTTGTGGGTATCTAGATGCTGTTGCAGCTGTTGTACCACTACTTTCTCCATTACCTTTGAGAGGACATTTAGGCCTGTTATGGGACGGCGGTGAGTTGGGTCCTTGGGGTCAAGGGTAGGTTTTTTCAGAATGGGTTGAATTATGCCCTCTTTCAACTGGGAGGGCACTATGCCTTCCTTGAAGGATTGATTTATAAGCTGCGTGATCGGAGGTGCCAGGATGTCGGCGCATTCCTTCAGCAGTTTAGTGGGGATGATATCATTTGGCGCTGTGCCGTTACGCAAAGAATCAATGATAATCTTTGTGGCCTGTATAGTAATGGGTTCCAAGGTGAACTTACCTGATTGTGGCAAAATATTGATGGTGCTGTGTGAAAGATTACGGGAGGGATTAGGGGGGGTTTGGTTCTGCTGAATGCTTTCCCGGATTGCCTCAATTTTATTAATGAAGTAATCCGACAATTCATCGCAAAATTCTTGGGTGTCAGAGTTGGGGGCTTCTAGACATCTTGGATTCATGGTCTGATTGACCAATCTGAAGAGCTCGCGGGGGCGATTTAGGACACTGTTGATAGCCTCGGAAAAATAATTTTTCTTGGCTTTGAAAATGAGCTAGATGACCCGGAGCCTGCTGCCCAGCCAGATGACCCGGAAGCCTGCTGCCCAGCCAGATGACCCGGAGCCTGCTGCCCAGCCAGATGCCCCAGAGCCTGCCACCCAGCTCGATGACCCAGAGCCTGCCACCCAGCTCGATGACCCGGAGGCTGCCGCCCAGCCCGACGAGCTTCTGTCTGCCTCATGTGACTTTGTCTGCTGCTTGGCTTGATATTATGGACCTTCCCCAGCAAAGGCTAGTTGGAGCGTCCGGAGGTCGCTCCTTTGAGGGGGGTACTGTCAGGAAAGGTTCCACTCGCTGGTACAGTAATACCATCCGATATTTGGCGTGCAGTACTAATGTTCACCAGCAGGTGTCTCCTGGCAGTTTGGAACTGTTAGGAGAGCCTTTCCCTGCTGATGTTATGTGATCTTTGGGCCGCAGTACTGGCGTCCACCAGCGGGTGGATCCTGGTAAGATGGAGCAGATATCTCCTGCTGCAATTAGGAATCACCTGAACCTGATAGCAGGTAATGGTATAAAGACCCTGCAAGCTCATCACACCTTGCCTTGGCTTTGTCTTGTGCCCTGATTTTAACCTGTTACCTGAACCTGACTCTGATCCTGACTCCTACCCATTTGCACCTGTTCCTGTCAGTCCTGCATCCCTGGATCCCTGCCCTGTTATCCGATCCCTTCCAGCCTCTCCCTGTCCACTGCTCCTTGTCCCCCATTTGCTGACCTCTCGTTATGACCCTGGCTTGCTAGACTACGATTCCAGTATTCCCTTTGGCTATACTTATTTATCTGATTATTGTTATTTTTGGGTCTTGTCTATATTGGTTGTTGTGCACTGTGTATCATTGGAGGTGGTTGTGTTTCTTATTCACATTTTCATTAATAAATTATTTACTTTCTTCACCTATATAAGTTTGGTTCACCTTGGAGATTTGTATATATCGAGAAAGAAACTTTTTTTTACATATATTAGGATGTATATTTTGCATATGTTCTCTCTTTATATTTCCTATGCATGTTACTGGACCCACCTACTATCAAAACTGCAGAGAATGGTCAGCATAGATAGCTAGGGCTGTGTATGTTTGTATGTCATGTGTTATTTAAATTGCAAATGTTGTACTTTTATGTTTCTTCTCTTTCTAACTTTTTCTGTCATTAGCAGGTATCAGGCTAGCATTCAGGTTTGAATGCTTTAGGACACTAGGGACAGTGTCTTTTTCAATCGGGGGAGTATATAGCGCCCCCTTACTTTCAGTATGGGCACTACGCTAAAGTTAGTGGGAGAATAGGAGAGTTACGTTGCTCCCATTCTTAATTTGTTAAATTTTGGGCTGCCGTCATTCCAGAGCTGTCCTGTGAGTCAGTCTGTGCTTCGGGGGTGTGGTTCCACCCCCGGAGGGCAGATGGCGCCAGAGGGGTTCTGGCGGAGTTACTTTCCCCAGCAGCCAATTGGAGGAGCATGCTGGGGGAGGATATATCTGGGGCGGACGCCATTTTGAGGGGTTCTTCGCAGGTTCCTGGTTCGGGGTGCGGCACCCACTTTAAGCTGCCAGTCTTGTGACAGAGGTTTGTCCGGGGAACACTTCACCCACTCAATCGGAGTGGCGACAAAATTCACTGATACTGAAAGCAGGCTTGCTTTCATCATTTATCCAAGCCTGATAGGTTTTCTTCATTCATCAATATGTCCTGTCTGCCTCCTGTTGATGTTGGTTGTGTTGGACCTCAGAAATAAAGCATTGGAAAACCGTAACTTCTGGCTGGACATTCACTCACTATTTTTACTCACTAACTTCACCCCTAGACAACTTTTTAAATGACTCTGACATGTACCTTTTCAAGTTTTGTTGCTATGTTACACATTCGTTTTGTATCATTGTTATTGCATGACATACTAGAACTGCCATTGTTAACTGTTTTGCTAGTAATCGATGCCCCCTTGCTGTGTCTGACTAAGTGACATGGAAGAGATAAGTAATGTTAGTTTTGGGTGTGTCTCATTCACAAGAAAACCATGAACTGTTGAAGGTGAATAATGTTGACTCCTTATTTTCTTTTTTTTGTTACTAGTAGAGATGAATGCAGAAATTATTCTGGGCACAAATTAATGTGAATTTATAGATTTTCCTTCTTTGATTATGACTAATAAAGAGTAAATATAAAGCATGTCATATACAATTTGGCAGCTCATTTCTCTCCACTTGATCAGTACACCCATGCAGAGGGCTCTGTTTATGTGCCCAGGAGTAGAGTTGCAGTTTGTATGCTGACCTGAAAGTGGCAGTGTGCTGCTTCTTCAGGCTTGCAGGAAACCTTTGGGGACTAATTTGTCCCCTAATATGAGCTCCAGGCAGCCATCTTGGAAAGGTCAGGATCTTTTTTTGAATGCCAAAATCCACCAAAAGTGCTTAAATATTGGTTCCTGCATCATTTGGTGCCCTGCAGTATGGGAGAAGGTCAGGGATAGAGCCCCATATTGTTAGGGAGAGAGTAGGAGTAGTGGAGAAAAAGAGTAGGCTTCCCCTACAGGTTATCTCTTCTGCAGGATTCTTGTTGGAAAAAGACCAACAAGGCTGTGTGTCATGACCTTGCAGTAATACTTTCATGACCTGTCTGTCTCTTACCTTGTCTGTGTATCAGCCTAAGGGTTTGCTTTCTCACACCTGCATGGTTAAGTAATCTTTCCTCAGTGTGGCTCCACCCTAGCCTCAACAGGAACCATTATTTAACACTGTGTTTTCCAAGCCTGCCTTGCCGTGCAATATTGTATGTTTGGTTTCCTGTTGCCTAATGCTCTACGTTTGTCTCTGTTACCGATCTTGGCGTGTTCCTGACCATCCCTGCCTGCTTGTGATCCTTGACCTTTGGCTTGTTCACCATTCTTCCTTGTCTGCTTGTCGCCCCGACCTTTTGCTTATACTCCTATAGCCTACCGTGAGCGTGAGCTGGGAGACCCTTGAGGCCGCAACCTGCAGTCAGCTGCAGCGAAGTCCATCCTAGCCACTAGAGGCTCTGGCGAACACCTGCTGGCTCTTAGACTCTGTGCCCTGGGGAATTTCATGTTCTAGCTCCCTGTGGGATCCGTATTGGCGCCCCAATGCACCTGCCTTCCTGCACCACCCAGAGTTCCATCCACAGCAGTCAGCTGTGGGGTCCACTATCATAGCGGTGCACTCCTGACCCAACAGTGTGCATCTGTCACCTGGCCTCAGGTGACCTGACAGTTTTCTACGGCCATGGACCTGGCTGATGTGCCACTACCTGCCGATGATCAGCTGCAGGGCATCTGTCACCTGGCCTCAGTGACCTGACACTGTGCCAATATTGGCACTCCATATCAAGTGATGTAGGATGTAGTTTCAAGGTGCTCACCTCAAAAAGGTCTCTAAAGGATCCTGTGAAAGCTGATGCAACTGTAAAGCTTAATATTATGCTTCAAGATGCAGTAGAGCAAGAGCTAGAGGAGACAAAAGCCAGAGTGATGGTCACTAAGGGAGATGTATGGCCACTGTTGAGGGAGGAAACTAATTCTTCCCTACTTCTATATCCATATTAGAGAGTGCCGCTAGATGTTTGACTGAGTCAACCCTTTTTATTATAGCAGGAAGTATTTACTGTCAAAATGGTATTAGGTTAGGCCCCGCCAGGTGGTAATCTTGTTTGCAAGGACCCCAACACAGACCGGAAATGTTGCCTTTGACTATCCCATAAACACTAGGGATGCCACTTAGAGAGAGGATTAGAGAGAGATACTGAAACATTACTCCGGCTTTCTGTCAAAATGTCAGCAATCTGTTGGATATCATATTGCAGAGTAGGGTCATACAGGAAGGCAGGAGTCCCTGGGCTGCATCCATAATCCTTGTGAGAAAAAAAAAGTCTAGTCTCCTGTGTGGGATACAGAACATTGCTTGCACCTATGGCAATGCTTACAGTTTGCTCAATTGGTTAGGTGTTGAATGGCTCTGGGACAAGACTTTTGTTATTCAACGTTGGATCTAGCTAGTGGATACTGGCAATTGCCCATTATGGAACAAGTGTCTTATAATGGAAAGCCTAACACAGTATCTGGGCCAGCCATATCTGGAGGAGTATCTCCTGATTCCACAAAACCAGGCGGTATGAGATTGGACAGTTCCAATCACAGTTACCAAACATCACTTTGTTCTGGTGCTGGTAGGGTGCTACAGTGGGGGTGCGTCCATAGAGGGCGCAGGAGCGCCGCCCCCTTTCGCTCCTGCACCACCACTGAAATACAATACATAGTTTTATGGCATAGCATGAATCTATGTATTGTCGCCACTACCCACTATTCAGATGGTCGGCCCCCTGGTGAGCGCCGGCCATCTGAATAACGATAATAATTGATGGGCACAATGGAGACCATGGCATGACACAGTGGCTGCGTTTGGCATGGCACAGTGGCGACAATTGATGGCACAGTGGCTGCATTGGGCATGGCACAGTGGCAACATTGGCATGGCACAGTGGCAAAAATTGATGGCATGGCACAGTGGCGACAATTGATGGGCACAGTGGTGACAATGGCATGGCACAGTGGCGACGACAATGGCATGGCACAGTGGCTGTGTTTGGCATGGCACAGTGGCAACAATTGATGGGCACAGTGGCGACAATGGCATGGCACAGTGGTGACAATTGATAGGCACAGTGGCAACAATGGCATGGCACAGTGGCTGCGTTTGGCATGGCACAGTGGTGACAATTAATGGCACAGTGGCTGCGTTGGGCATGGCACAGTGGCAACAATGGCATGGCACAGTGGCGACAATTGATGGCATGGCAGAGTGGCAACAAATGATGGGCACAGTTACAACAATTAATCGCACAGTGGCTGTGTTTAATGGCATGGCACAGTGGCAAAAATTGATGTCACAGTGGCTGCATTTGATGGCATGGCACAGTGGCGACAATTTTATGGCACAGTGGCGACAAATTTTTGTCATAGTGGCTGCGTTTGATGGGCACAGTGGCTGCATTTTATGGGCACAGTGGCGGCAATTGATGGGCACAGTGGCTGCGTTCTATGGGCACAGTGGCGGCAATTGATGGGCACAGTGACGGCAATTGATGGGCACAGTGAGGCTGCAATTGATGTTTTTTTTTTGTCGTTTGTTTGCGCCCCCCCAAAAAATGTTGAGCACCAGCCGCCACTGGGTTCTAATCATGTGCATTGAACATTGAAATTCATGCGCCCGATGCCCTGCATAGAGATTAGGGGTTGGGCGCATGAATTGGGGGGGAGCCCCTGTGCCCCTTATGGCCAGGCCGCCACTGGTCTATTGGATGCTGAAATCCTGCAACCTGCACAGACAAGTAGTGCTTAAATAGTAGTATCTGTACAGGTTTGCCAATAGTGTTAGTTCAGAAATAGAGACCCACTTGTTAAGGAGAGAGTAGGAGCAGTGTTAGATGAGGGAAAGAGTAGAGTATCTCCTCTGCCAGCTTCTTGAAAGTCTCCCTTCATCAGCCTGATAAACTTCATAGAATTAGGGGATCTCAAAGTGATTCAGTAATCTGGATACCTACTCCAAAGTAAGCCCTCCCCAGGCATTCTGTGGTCTGTAGGCTCAATTTACTGTATATTGCCATTGAAAAAATTCCTTGTCATTCCTTAAAGCAGATAAAAAATATTAATAGCCAGGAGCTACAAATACTGCAGCTGCTGAATTTTAATATTAGGACACTTACCTGTCCTGGATTCCAGCGCCATCCGCAGCAGAGGACAAGCGATCGCTTGTCACTCTGCTGCCCCCCCGCCATCCTCTGTGAGGGAACCAGGAAGTGAAGCGCACCGGCTTCACTGCCTGGTTCCCTACAGCGCATGCGCGAGTTGCACTGCGCCTGCCGATTGGCTCCTGCTGCGTACTGGGAGCCGAGTGTTCCCAGCACACAATGGGGGGGGGGGGGGGGGATAGACGTCATGCCCGCAGTCTGTGTGGCCGGAAGTGGGAGCAAATACCTGAAAGGTGTCAAATGTGATACCGGAGGGGGGAGGGTTCCGATCAGCGGGAGTTCCACTTTAGGGTGGAGCTTCGTTTTAACCACTTGCCTACAGGGCACTTTCGCCCCCTTCCTGCCCAAGCCATTTTTCAGCTTTCAGCGCTGTCACACTTTTATCGACAATTGCACAGTCATACTGTACCCATATGAAATTTTTATATTTTTTCCCCACAAATAGAGCTTTCTATTGGTGGTATTTGATCACCTCTGCGGGTTTTATTTCTTGCGCTATAAACAAAAGAAGAGGGACAAAAAAACCAACAATATTTTTAACTTTTTGCTATAATAAATATCCATTTATTTATTTTTAAACACATTTTTTCCTCAGTTTAGGCCGATACCTATTGCACTATAAACAAAAGTAGAGGGACAAGTTTGAAAAAAAAAACACAATATTTTTAACTTTTTGCTATAATACATATCCATTTATTTTTTTTAAACAAATTTTTTCCTCAGTTTAGGCCGATACGTATTCTTCTACATATTTTTGGTAAAAAAAAATCGCAATAAGCGTATATTGATTGGTTTGCGAAAAAGTTATAGCAGCTACAAAATAGGGGATAGATTTATAGCATTTTTATTTTTTTTTTTTTACTAGTAATGACGGCAATCAGCGATTTTTATTGTGAAGGACACATTGCGGCGGACACATTGGACACTTTTGACACATTTTTTGGACCATTCACATTTATACAGCGATCCCTGCTATAAAAATGCATTGATTACTGTATAAATGTGACTGGCAGGGGTTAACACTAGGGGGCGAGGACACACCATCAGTCTTCTCTCCCTGATAGGAGGTGGATCTGTGTGTTTACACACACAGATCCACGGTCCTGCTCAGTTACTGGGCAATCGCGGGTGCCCGGCGGGCATTGCGCCCGCCTGGTATGCGCATAGGGTCCCTAGCGACGCGGCGGGCACACGCCCCTAGTGGCTTGTGAAGGCACGACGTCATATGACGTCCGCCCAGAACAACAGGGTCTTCCTCCCACCGTCATTTGACGGCAGGTGGATGACAAGCGGTTAAAGACGTGCGTAACTTGCAACATATTTGATGCCATTTCTGTAAACTACCTAATTTCTGTGATCACTGAATTTTTTCAATACAAAGTATTGTTTAACCTCCCTGGCGGTATGATTCTTTAAGATTTTAGGTGCTAAAAGCGGTACCATTATTTGCAAGGGAATTTGGCGTTTTATACTGTAGGCTTGTAATTCTTAGGAATAACTCACTGAAATCTATTCAAACAAGAGTCTAATAGGCATCCCGGGTATGATTTTTTTTTTTTTTTTTTAATTAAAAATTATAATATAATAAATAATTATAAAAAATGATCACAAATGATAATATAATTATAGTAAAAATTATTCAATAATGTAATCAAATCAAAATCACTGAAATTTGCTCAGTTGCAGAATTTTTGCTGTCATTTTTTTTTTTTTTTTATGACGAATTTCCCCATAAATCGCTATCGCTAAATTCTGCAAGTGATTCTGATTTATTATCGCTGTTTTTTAGCTGCTCTAAAACAATTTTTGCCATAAAGGGACACTTTTGGTTGCTATGGGCAATCTACAGTTTGCAGGGAGAAAGAACAGTTTTTATTATATAAAAGGACATGTAGTGTACAGGGCAGACCACTAGGGACATGGGGGGTGTGTATTTTTTACATACAGTACTGTAATCTATAAGATTACAGTGTACTGTATGTATAGTGTTTGTTTACATTTTTGAATTTGGCGCCGTTCCCCCCCCTACGTCGCGACGCTCGCAGGGAAGGGAATCGGCGGAACACACAGCATCAGGCGGACATCCGCCCGCCGTGTACTGCGGGGATTCATCGCTGGATCGCAGAGAAAAGGTAAGTAAACTTTTTCTGCATCCAGCGAGGTAAGCGCGTGTGTGGCACGGGGTTACCGATATTAGCTTAAAAATCTCACCCCGTGCCACACACGTGAAGACCGCCAGGGAGGTTAAGTACCAATGTGTGTTGACTCCTCACAATTTTTTAGTATACTGGTAGCCCCGCAAACATGCAAATATCTATGTGAGAATGGGACATGGCTCAAAACATCCTCATGAATATTGGGACACCTACTTGTTTTTAGGAAATTCTTCAGTTAACTTGCCTTAATTCCTCGCTTTTTCATATACCGTGTTTCCCCAAAAATAAGACGTACTCCGAAAATAAGCCATAGCGGGATTTCGACACAAGATCGAAATATAAGACACCCCTCCGAAAATAAGACGTAGCGAGGCGTGTCGAATCTCCGAAAATAAGACGTAGCGATGGCGTGTCGAATCCCTGAAAATAAGACGTAGTGATGGGCGTGTCGAATGCGTAGCGGTGCGGCGTGGAGCGGTAAACAACACGTGATAGGCGTACGGTACTGTACTGGTGCGGAGCTCAGGAGCTGAAGTGAGGAGAAGAACGTAAAGCTGTAAAGCTTCTACCAGCACTGACCAGCAAACCCCTCTCTCACCCCACACAAACACCAGGGAATAGGGGGAAAAGATGCTACCGTACTGAGCCCAAAGAGATCACCCCAGCTCCACTTTGCTCCACATCAGCTTTGCTGGCCTATCTTTCTGTACAGCCAGACAAGATGAGTGCAAAGAGAAGAAGTTGGATATCCGAATGGTCCAAAAATGGCGTGCAGAATACGATAATCTCAGTCTACAGGTGGACAGAGGAAATGCTAAGAAGCGCAAGTGTTGTTCAGGTAGGCAACCTTTATTTTCTGTAATAAAAATAAGACACCCCCCCCGAAAATAAGCCATAGTGTGATTTCTTGAGAAAAAAAAAATATAAGACGGTGTCTTATTTTCGGGGAAACACGGTATACTGTCTGCTGACTATTCTGCATGGTATGCCATGATTCAGCAACATATAGCCACTTTAGTTTGGACTGTAAAAAAGGGTCAACCGTGGAAAAAAATGTGGGTAAACATGGACATAATAGGTTACAATAAGTAATGAGCATACCAAGGCCTTTTTTTTTTTTTACCTAAAAAAGCCTGACAATGCTCTAAAACAGGGGGTCGCCAAACTGCGGCCTGAGGGCCAGATGTGGCCCTTTGCTAGCCTTTAACCGACCCTAGGGGCTTTATTCCTTCCACTGATATGAGGCACTATCCTTCCCACCGACACCAACAAGGAGGCAGAATTTCTTTCACGGATACCAATGATGGGATACAATTACTCCTACTAATATAGGCACTACTCCTTATCCTACTGACTGACTTATCCTAGGACATATTTATTCTCACCAATGCTGGGCCCGGGACATTTTCCACCCCCGCTGGTCACAATCCGGCCCTCCTAAAGTCTGAAGGACAATAAACTGGCCCTTTGTTTGAAAAGTTTAGAGACCCCTGCTCTAGAAGCACAGAGGCTTTATGGTACATGGGGTAAGAATTTCAGCTATTCATAAAGTTCAGAGATCCACTACTTTCTGTGCTGCCCTGGATTACAAATGTATTTACATAAAGTTTTGCTCACTGTGGAAGGCAGAATTTACACACACATGTTTTATTGGGAAAAAAATGTAATTTAATTGCCCTTCATACTGTTATACAAGTGACTTGAGCCACTCCTTATTGCATATTTGCACTTTGGTACTCCTTCTGCTGATTATCGTGATCAACATGTCATTGCCTTTTTGTATCATCTTTACAACCTTTGGCTTAAAAAAAATGTAACCTTTGGTAGGAGTTTAAGTTTATTTTTATTTTTTTTATTCTACAATAATTTAGCATGGTTTAGCTTGGTTTGCTGTATATATTCTAGATAAAAAAGTAAGGATAATTCTTCATAATACCAGATTTCCCATTACATCACAACCTGCAGTTACCTTCTTTCTGAGGCCTCGTACACACGAGGCAATCTATTTGTTCAAATCGGTCGGACCGACCGATTTGAACAAATCTGTTTGTTAGGATTTTGGTTTGCTCGCGTGTACACACGAGCAAACCAAAATCCCCGCCAGCAGACGGCGCGCTGACGTGTCGGTGACGTGGCGGTGACGTTGACGCCGTCACGTCACCGCACCAGGAAGTAAAACACTTCCGCGCATGCGCCAAATCCATTCGGCGGCGGTGCGAGGCGACATGTCTGCTGGTAAGTGTACTAACCAGCAGACATGTCGGGCGGACAGATTCCCACCCGATAGATTTCAAAGCATGCTTTGAAATCTGTCGGGTGGCCAAATCCGTCGCCTCGCCCGTACACACGATCAAATCTGTCTGCTGGGACAGTCTAGCAGACCGTTTCCAGCAGACAGATTTGATTGTGTGTACGCGGCCTGAGAGTTTCACCAAATGTCCTGACAATGGCGCAGATGTTTAATACTTGGAGGTAAGGATTATATGACCTTTACATCATGCCTAGACATTGTACAGAGTACAGAGTCAGTGTATGACCACCTAATGTTGACCTTCAGACTAAAAACGATTAAATGTATATTTAAATTGCAGCTTGTGTACTTTAGGTTATTCAGGTGCAGCATACACATGTACTGTTTGAGGGCAAATGTGAAAAAAGAAGGAGAAAATGGCATGATGACCCATCAGTGTGCTTCTGTTCTTTTACTGTCCAATCACAAGCTTGGGGCAGGGAGGTGACTATGTTGTAGTGTATAACTAATGCAAAGAAAAGGCAGGGGTATGCAAATCTGATCCAGACATCCCAACCTGCAAAAACTAATTTCAGGGAGGTGGAAAACTCCTTTCAGGAAGGTGACGATTAGCGCATGCGTCCTCCCCCATGAGGGCTGCTCAAAGATTCTGGAACCCACGGGTTGCCCTGACCTTGCAAGACCTCTAAAAGCAACAAAGTGTTTGAAACATACAGTGGATAAGACACAGTTAATAAACAGGGTGGCAAAACCAATTAAGAAATAGGTAATTATAACCATTCAAGAATATTTATATATCAGCAGAATTTATTCCTGTATGGAGTCTATGGCTACAGGCCAAAAAGGGCCGAGGAATAACTAATCTTCTGTCAGACCTCTCCCTTTATTATCCTGATACCACAGCCCCCGGCAAAGTAAAAACGCTAAATTCACAATTATCCATTGTGGGGGGGGAGGGGAAATTCTGTATTACTTTGAAGAGGAAAGCTTGTGTCTTCAGCTAGCTTTTTAAGATGGGCAAATGGTGTCCTCGCAAGTAGGTTGGATACTAGATTATCTCAGTGTGAAGTAAATAAGTCAACAGTGTCTGCATTCAGGGTCCTTTGGTGAGAAATCCCAGCGACCCTCTGCTTTGAAGAGTGAGATGAGGGCTTCGCAGCAGGCCTCTGCAGAGTCTGGCTCAAGGGACATCGCTTAACTTTGCGTTGCACTCAGTGGCGGTGCGTCCATAGTGGGCACAGAAGCACCGCCCCCTGTGCTGCACCACCACTGAAAACAATTCATAGATTCATGCATTGTTTTTTCGCCGGCGCTGCTGCCGCCCACTATTCAGATGGCCGGCCCCCTGGCGAGCACCGGCCATCTGAATAACGGCAGCTGGTTGGCTGTGAAAGTGTCTATCAGAGCCAGTGAGCTGTAATCGGCTTCCAAATAGTTAACCAGAGGACGCACGGGGTGTGCGTTCCCTGGTTAACACTGACACGCATCTCAACCAATCAGGCTCACTGGATCTGGTTACTGGTAACCTGATTTGCTGAAGCGACATTTTTTTTTAAAATCTTAAACCTTTACAACCACTTTAAGCTTTCTTTCTTCTATTTTCAACTGGTGATCTGACTAGTAAGTCTGTTGTTTTTCAAAGAACAAGATCTGTCAGTAGCTGAACAACAATGTATCAGCTACTCACAGTGCTGAATTTAGACCTTAGGGCCCAGGCACTTAAGGTGATACTAAAGCTTTGAATATAAAAACAAAAACAAACATGTTATACTTACCTCCACTGTGCAGCTTGTTTTGCACAGAGTGGCCCCAATCCTCATCTTCTGGGGTCCCTCGTGGCTGTCTTGGCTCCTCTCCGCTTCTGATAACACACTTTTTTTTTTTTTTAAGTGTATTTGTGCGTGTACTCGAGAGAGGAGCCAGACTGCAGGAGTTGGGAGTAGGCAGGCCTCCCTCAGAGGCAATCTGCCATCTTTCTCCATGCCCCTGGGTGGCAATGGCAATGGCAATGAGGATCTAGCCCGCTCAGCCTGCCCTGTTAGTTCTTCGCCTCTATTTTTTAGAGACCGCGTGGCCAAAGTGCGTGCATGTTAACCCAATTTCGAGTGCGTGTAAGTGTGGTGGGTTTTTATTTTGTGGGGGTGGGCGTACTAAGCGCAGGCTTACCTCGCATAGCACACCCACCGGGAGCTGGGCTGAGACCACCAAACTCAATTCACATGCCGCAGAGACCGGGATACGAACCCTTAGCTGCAGAGGTGAACAGCTTGTCAGCGCAGTGCCAATCGCGTTGAGCCACCGCAGCTCCCAGTGATAACCCACTCTGGGAAGCCCTCTTCCAAGGGGGTTACCTTTCGGGCGTGCTCCCGAATCCTGTATTCGGTGCCAATAGCCTCCGACTACAGGACTCTGATCCTGCCCCCTGGCCCTCGCGTCATTGGAGTTGATTGACAGCATTGTAAGCCAATGGCTGCACTGCCATCAATCTATCCAATGAAGAGCAGAGAAGACCGAGCAAAGGAAGAGCGCATTCACGACACAGGACTTTCCAGGGCTCAAGTAAGTAAAGGGGGGGTCTGGGGGACCGGCAATCATCAGATGTTTTTTCACCTTAATGCATAGGATGCATTAAGGTGAAAACACATGAACTTTTACAACGCCTTTACAGTTTAGGGGGCCCTTCTACATAGAAATTCAATCAAACAACTAATTAAAAAGGGAACTGAAATTAATGATAAACCACATTTGTTATGCATCACGCTACACAATTATACAAGATGTATTTTTTCTTGCACTTAGCATCTGCAAAATCTTTAACTAACGCATCAAGCTATATCATCTTGTGGACTCTTTTGTTTTCAATTTCTCTTGATTAGTTTATGCAAAATGTTTACAATTATCCAAGGTTCATTACAATACGCATTTGTTTCTTCTTGTTATGTATTAAAAATAAGACAGAACCTTGATTAATATCTATTAGCTTCTTTATTATAAATAACTACTATATTCACACTAACTTATTCTTTCTCTCTACCATATCCATTCATACCTGATCATGTCAATCACACAAACCAAAAAAAAAGGGGTTACCTGTTCTTTTCCATTTATTGATATTCTATCATATTTGTTGAGGATTTTGCTATATTCCTGGCATTTGATTCTTTATATATCCTTCTTGTCTTATCTGACTATATTGCATTTCGTTCATTTCACATATCCATTCTATTATTGCAGGGCTTTTGGTTTCTCTCCACTTACAAGCTATTATAGTTCTGGCTGCTGTTGTCATGTGGTGAAGAATATCTGTTTTAACATTCTTTATTATTTCTGTCATCAGGGATAGCAGT
This sequence comes from Rana kukunoris, assembly GCA_029574335.1. Lineage (NCBI taxonomy): Eukaryota > Metazoa > Chordata > Amphibia > Anura > Ranidae > Rana > Rana kukunoris. The sequence continues at coordinate 222,709,566 of CM056059.1, read as the reverse complement.
AAGATCTCTATACTTGGAGTCCTCTCTACTCCTGATACTTTCTGATTTATCTCAAATACTTGAATCCAAAAACTATTCACCAAATGACATCCGTACCAGATATGGTCTGTAGTCCCAAGTCCTGCCATACATCTCCAACAAGTCTCTGTATTAACATTATTTATTTTATTTAACGCTGGTGACTCCCCAGATAACGACTTGTTAGTCGAAATGCGTTGGTTGGACCTACCTACAAGCATTGCTCATGTACCTGTTACGATAAGTCTATTTAAGACCATCTAAATGTGAGTGTTCTATTTTAACTTTATTAAATGACTACTTTTTAAACGGTATCACGCTATGCAAGTGTTTTCAATATATTCGGCATGTCACGTGGATACTGAGCCTTTGCTCTCTACATGAGTGTATGCTATACACCTCTACATTCCATTAAAGTCTTGGTTGGTTGATATTAATGAGCAGGTTTGGATCCAGAATCTGCTGTACCCATCAGGTCCATTTAAAGCGGAGCTCCTTCCTGATATATATTTTTTTTTTAAAAATCTGAAAAAAAAAAAAATGAAATGAAAAAAAAAAAAAAATACTCAAATAGGCTGTTGCAATGCGGAAGTCCCGAATCTGCCCTCACGATCCGCGGTGCTGTTTTCTTCCTCCTCCTCTTCTGGGTTTCTTCTTGTGAATGGGCCGCGCTGCATTCTGGGAACTGTGTGTATCCCAGAAAGCAGCCGGACCATTCACAAAGCGCCGCGTCGCTCGCACATGCGCAGTAGGAAACGGGCAGTGAAGCCACACAGCTTCACTGCCTGTTTCCCTGACTGTGGATGGCGGTGCCGGGATCGAGGATCGGCATCGGCGGGGGCCGTCAGCGTGGGTGCCTAGGACAGGTAAGTGTCCTTATTCAAAGTCAGCAGCTACACTGTTAGTAGCTGCCGACTTTGAAAAAAAAAAATAAATGCGGGTGGAGCTCCGCTTTAACAACATGCCTTTTATGACTTGGGCAGCATATCCTTTACCACTGACATCTGGTAAGCCTCCTCTGATCATCGGTGGTGGTTTACATATATATCCAGAGGGTCATACCTATATTTGAACTGTGTCCATTATTTTGGATCATTTTTTTAATTTCCTGGATTGTATCAGTCACTTTCATTCACTATATGGACAATTAATGGACAATTCATTTTTGTGCACCCAATATTGCTACGTTGTTACTATATTTAAAGAGACATTTGTTGTCACAATCACATTGGGTGAAGAATTAATATTGTCATTATTTTATGTGTATGTTCATTCATTTTTATCACATATATGATTACACTTTGTTCATTAATAGCGCTGCACTTTTCCACATCCACCAATATTATCTCATGAGACAAGCACAAAAACAATTCACGTACAATAACAGATCGTATGCTTTTCGCTTAATTAGTACAGATGTCATTTGAATACAACACATTACGTCACTTCTGAATTTTTATTCTGTAATACGAGAATTTTTGTAACTTTAGTAAACTCTTCATTTTTGATATGAGATTACCATGAAAAAAAAAAATGGACAATCATTCATCCGATAATTTCATCGTGTGTATCAGGCATAAGCATTTTTCCTTTAAGACGTGATTGAAAGCACCTACTGCTTTAGAAGATCCAGTGTGTGACACATTTCGTTAAAAAAAAATCGCAATAAGCATTTATTGATAGGTTTGCGCAAAAGTTACAAAAGCGGTTACAAAATAGGGAATCGTTTTATGGCATTTTTATTAATATTTTTTTTTTACTGGTAATGGCGTTGATCAGTGATTTTTAACGTGACTTTGACAATATGGCGGACACATCTGACATATTTTTGGGACCATTGTCATTTTTACAGCGATCAGTGCTATAAAAATGCACTGATAACTGTGAAAATGACACTGGCAGTGAAGGGGTTAACCACTAGGTGGCGTTGTAGGGGTTAAGCGTGACCCAGTGAGTGATTCTTACTGTAGGGGAATGGGCTACGTGTGACAAGACAGTGATCGCTGCTTTCGATTACAGGAAGCGGAGATCACTGTCATTGTCACTAGGCAGAGCGGGGAGATGCTTGTTTACATCAGCATCTCCCTGTTCTTCCTCACCGTGAGACGATCGCGGGTATCCCCACGGCGAACGAGTCCACAGGACCCGCGGTCGGGCTCACTGAGCCCGCGGCGGGCGGGCGTGCGTCCACAATGCCGCGATCTTAAAGGAGAACGTATATATACATCCTTCTGTCTGTCCATGCCATGCTGCCGACATATATAGTCATGCGCTGGTCAGCAAGCAGTTAATGTCCAGTTCACACAAATTGACAAAATAATTGTCATGTCAATAAATACCTTGAAACTTGCACAGAAGACAAATGTCTTTCTTTACTTCTTTAATTAATAAAGTAATTGTTAAAATAGCTGTAAACCCAATCACTAAAATATCATATTATCTTTAACATATTAGATTAATGTAAAAAGTTATTCTTAAAACTTTAGAGATTTCATTAAAAAAATACTCATCATGCAATCCTGCTATGAAGGTTCTTGTTTAGGCACTTCCTGTTTTGGGGTGACAACACTCTCCTTGTCACCTAATTTCTGCCATGCGTTGTCACTCTCATTGACTTCTGGTGGAGACTATAGGTGTTGTTCCAATTCTCATTGCACAGGCATCTTCTGCCACCGTCAGAAAGCCTGTCCTGGGTGGTAACACACAACTGCTGCTGAAGCACATGCATGTAGACAGGAAAAGGCTGCAAAGCGACTTGAGATCAGCTTCATTAAGAAGAAAAAAATTGTAACTAAAACAAAAAAACTTTTTGTTGTATCTAAAGCAATAATCACATTCCATTATTTTTGCCATCTATGTCGCATTGGGAAATTTTTTCCCTTCATTTTCTGTCCCATTGCCAAAATAGGAAGTGAGAGGAAATCCCTCCAAAATGAGGGAATATTGGTTTGTTACCCGGGTTCCCATTGGAAGATTTCCCCTCTGTTAGTATTCTGATGTCAACCCAAAATTTGGGATTTATTTTACTTCCAATTTCAATGATAACAGTAAACAGGACAAACAGAAAGGGTGTATCTCTAAAAGGGACATAGACAGCAATAAAAACTAACAGGTGTTCTAATCCTTCTCCAATCCAAACATAAAAAATAAAATAAATTGCCTCTAACCATTTGCTTACTGGGCACATATACCCCCTTCCTGCCCAGGCAAAGTTTCAGCTTTCGGCACCGTCACGTTTTAAATGACAATTACGTGGTCAGGCGACGTGGTTCCCAAACAAAATTGGCGCCTTTTTTTCCCCACAAATAGAGCTTTCTTTTGGTGGTATTTGATCACCTCTACGGTTTTTATTTTTTGCGCTATAAACAAAAAAAGAGCGACAATTTTGAAAAAACTCAATATTTTTTATTTTTTGCTATAATAAATATCCCAATATTTAAAAAAAAATAATAATAATTTTCTCTCAGTTTTGGCTGATATATATTCTTCTACATATTTTTGGTAAAAAAAAAAAATCGCAATAAGCATATAATGATTGGTTTGTGCAAAAGATATAGTGGCTACAAATCAGGGGATAGAATTCTGACATTTTTTTTTATTATTTATTTTTTACTAGTAATGGCGGTTATTTGTGGGACTGCAATATTGCGGCGGACACATCGGACACTTTTGACACATTTTTGGGACCATTCACATTTATACAGCGAACAGTGCTATAAATATGCACTGATTACTGTATAAGTGTGACTGGCAGGGAAGGGGTTAACACTAGGGGGCGAGGAAAGGGTTAAATGTGTACCCTGGGAGTGATTCTTACTGTGGGGGAGGGTGACTGACTGAGGGAGGTGACCGATGGTGTGTCCTTATGTAAAAGAGACACAACATCGGTCTCCTCTCGCTGACAGGACGTGGATCTCTGTGTTTACACACAGAGATCCATGTTCCTGCTCTGTCACTGCCGATCGTGGGTACCTGGCGGAAATCGGGACATTTCAGTGATGCGCCGGGTACATGCGCACGCCCCCCAGTGGCTGGAGGACCTGAGGCCATAAAAAGACGGCCTCCCGGCATTGTAGAGCCGCCTTGTGGCTGTCTTTTTACAATGGCCCGGGTCTGAAGTAGTTAAAGGAATTGAAAAGGAAAACATATTTTTTCCTAAATAGCTTCCTTTACCTTAGTGCAGTCCTCCTTCACTTACCTCATCCTTCGATTTTGCTTTTAAATGTCCTTATTTCTTCTGAGAAATCCTCACTTCCTGTTCTTCTGTCTGTAACTCACCACCATAATGCAAGGCTTTCTTCCTGGTGTGGAGAAAGCCTCTTGAGGGGGGAGGGGGCGAGCAGGAGTGTCAGGACACCCACTAACATACAGCTCCTTTCTCTATCTGCAAAGTAGAGAGTGTCCTGACTTGCCTGCTTGCCCCCTCCCCCTCAGGAGGCTTTCTCCACACCAGGGAGATAGCCTTGCAATTTAGGGTTTAGTTACAGACAAAAGAACAGGAAGTGAGTATTTCTCGGAAGAAATAAGGACATTTAAAAGCAAAATGGAAGGATGAGGTAAGTGAAGGAGGACTGCACTAAGGTAAAGGAAGCTATTTAGCGGAAAAAAAATTCCTTTACAACTCCTTTAATTACGCTTTAAACATTGTGAAAATATAATTTCTCAAAGAAATACACAGAAAAAATGTTTCATCAGTAAACAGTATTTTATCAAACTAAAGTGATTGACTTAGGCTGGCCATACGCTATGCAATTTTCTTGTTCAACTTTTTTTTAGATTTACCAAAACCATATAATTAAGGTGACCAGATTTTTTAAATGAAATCCGGGGACATATTTTTTCTTTACTAGTAAATGGCAACAATCAGTAACTCTCTGCCTGTCGCCGCCCGCCTCACAGCCGGTCTAGTCTTACTTTTTGGGCCCCCGGCTACTACTGGATGGGGAGCGGAGGAAGATTACTCCACCAGGGAAGGCAAGGAGATAGGCAGGTGGCTGGCCAGGATTTGAGCCAAGGCAGAAGAACACGCGAGCGAAGCTGAATGGGCATGCGCCCGAAACTGAAGAAATATTCCTTCCGCTCAGCACATGATCATCAGTAGGGGGCACAGATAATTGAAAAAAATAAAACCCCTATTGCTAGTAGGCACGGCGGAGCGGGGTGTGCAATTCTATTTTTTCTCTTCGAAATTGCCCCTGCCCCCTATTAAATCCAATCTGGGGACAAAACCAGGGACAGACTTGATCCGGGGACAGTGTCCTCAATCAGGGGACTGTCCCCTGAAACTGGGGATGTCTGGTCACCCTACATATAATATGAGATCAAACCTAAACCCTTTCAATGTGTATGCAATCAGCAGGCCTTTGTACTACATTGAAGGTAAATCGAAAGGAAATTGAATAAGAAAATAGTATAGCGTATGTCCAGCCTAAAGTTTACATCTACTTTCATTCCTTGTATATTATTGTTATAAACAAACAGTCATTTTGTAAATTATGTAGAGAAAACAGTGCAGGCGTATTGTAAGAGGAACAACAGAAAAAAAATCTGAAAAATCACATGGATATCAGGGGAGGGTTTTTGCAGGATTAATGGTTAACGCCCATAGGAACCCCCTCCCCAAGCATATTGCCTATGTTATCTAGGGGTTGAAGTTCTGGATGCTCTGTCACTAATTAAAGTATATGGCACCAGTGATAAACACAACCAAAGGTTGGTGTCATAAAACAAAAGCACAGGACAAAGTCACGCAGGAATACACACGCTGGCATCAACAGCAATAACGTGTATACATAGGTGCCATTTTAGAGTCACTATAAGACCCATACATTTGGTTAGCACAATTTGAAGGAAATGGAAACAAATATGAAATTACTAGCAGGTGAAGAACAAGAAATACGTTTTTTTTTGTGATAGAAAGTTCAACAATTTACAGGTAGAAATAGCTTGATACAGGTTTATCCTAAAAGACAGTTTTGCAATCTACATGTACAGTGGGGAAAAAAATTATTTGATCCCCTGCAGATTTTGTAAGTTTGCAGACTTAAAAGAAATGAAGGGTCTATAATGTTTATCATAGGTGTATTTTAAATGATAGAGACAGAATATCAACCAAAAATCCAGAAAAAAAACATGATACAAATGTTATCAATCGAGTTGCAGTTCGGTAAGTAAAAGAAGTACAGTATAACCTTGGATTGCGAGCATTATTTGTTCTGGAAGCATGCTTGTAATCCAAAGCATTCGTATATCAAAGAAAATGTTATATTAAGAAAAAATGGAAACTCAAATGATTCGTTCCACAACCATTTTTTCATAAGTTCTCCAGTTTATAGTCCATATAAAAAATATTCAATAAAGGAAGCAATCAGCGCACAAATAATACAATTAAACTAAAATTTAAAATATTGCAAGCTGAACACAAAAAAGGTAATCACGACCTCAAATGTAACAAAATGAAAAAAATATGTAAGTGCAGCGCAATAAAAGTCCATATAAAAAATACTGAAGATGACACCCAGTGATACGGCGAAAACTTTTTAAACGAAAGTGATGTAACTTCCACCAACAAGAGAAATGCTTCCTTACCAGGTGGGATGGACCATTTGCGTTACAACTGGTCAAAGCAGCTTGGTCGCACCATGGGAGAGAAAATGTGGATAGATCCAGCAGAGTGGTAGGTAATCCGATCGGATATGAAAAACAACAGAAAACACGATCTCATTGTGGACTGTTTGTGTTTTATTCCAAGGATAAAAGACGTTCACTATACAGAAAAGGTCCTGTACTGGAAAATATGCACAGAAAAATCCACTGAGGGATTACCGTCTGGTAAAAATATTATAGCAATATGACCAGGTTGTGTAATCATAAAATGTCCATCCACAAATGGCAGCCTCCCCAAGTATAAAAGAGAAGAGAGATGCCACTAAGTGTAGCAATATGGTTACATTTAATGAAAGTACAACATTTAGCAACTCACACGATTGATGAATAAAAGAGGCACATCTAAGTATGCAGGCATCTGGGGTAAAGCTGTCCACATAGACCATCCCCAGCACAGCCCGATCTCACCAATGTCAGTCTGCAATTGTGACCGGGAAGTCTACCCTGCAGTAGAGCGATCTAAAAGCGAGGCTTTAACCGCTCGTGAAATGGTGGGGATGGTCTATGTGGACAGCTTTATCCCGGATGCCTGCATACTTAGATGTGTCTGTTTTAATTATCAACCATGTGAGTTTCTAAATGTCGTACCTTCATTAAATGTAACCATATTGCTACACTTAGAGGCGCCTCTCTTCTCTTTTATACTCAGTTGTGACTTGACGCTACTTCTATATCAAGACATTGCTTGTATATCAAGTCAAAATTTATTGAAAAATTTTGCTTGTCTTGCAAAGCCCTCTTAACTACTTGCCGACCGCGCACCGTCGTTTCTCGGCGGCAGGTTGGCTCTGCTGCGCGAGAGCCCATAGCTCTACGTCGACTCTTTAAGCAGCCACTAGGGGGCTCGCGCGCCCCTAGTGTAAACACACAGCTCCCGGTCCTGTCAGCGGGGGAAATGCCGAACTTCTGTTCATACAATGTATGAACAGAAGATCAGTGATTTCCCCTAGTGAGGCCACCCCCCCCCCATACAGTTAGAACACACCCAGGAACATACTTAACCCCTTCCCCGCCCCTAGTGTTAACCCCTTTACTGCCAGTGGCATTTTTATAGTAATCCAATGCATTTTTATAGCACTGATCGCTATAAAAATGCCAATGGTCCCAAAAATGTGTCAAAAGTGTCCGAAGTGTCTGCCATAATGTCACAGTACTGAAAAAAAAATCGCTGATCGCCGCCATTACTAGTAAAATAAAAATATTAATAAAAATGCCATAAACTACAATCTATTTTGTAAACGCTATAACTTTTGCGCAAACCAATCAATAAACGCTTATTGTGATTTTTTTTACGAAAAATATGTAGAAGAATACATATCGGCCTAAACTGAGGAAAAATGTTTTTTTTATATATTTTTGGGCGATATTTATTATAGCAAAAAGTAAAAAATATTAAATTTTTTTCAAAATAGTCGCTCTATTTTTGTTTATAGCGCAAAAAATAAAAACCGCAGAGGTGATCAAATACCACCAAAAGAAAGCTCTATTTGTGGGGAAAAAAGGATGCCAATTTTGTTTGGGAGCCACGTCGCACGACCGCGCAATTGTCAGTTAAAACGATGCAGTGCCGAATCACAAAAAGTGCTCTGGTCATTGGGCAGCAATATGGTCCGGGGGTTAAGTGGTTAAACCAAGTTACTCTCAAACCAAGGTTTTACTATATTTGATCCCCAAGCAAAAAAAGACTCATGCCGCGTACACACGGTCGTTTTTTGCGATGAAAAAAAACGTCGTTTTTTTAAAACGTCATTTAAATTGATCGTGTGTGGGCAAAACGTCGTTTTTTGTCTTAAAAAAAACGACCAAAAAAAAATTCCAACATGCTTGAATTTTTTGTGTCGTTTTTCAAAACGTCATTTTTTGTTTCACAAAAAGTCACCGTGTGTAGCAAAAACGTCGTTTAAAACGACGTTTTTCAACCCGCGCATGCCCAGAAGCTAGTTATGAAGCGAGCTTCAATGGAAAAGTGTGGTGAACGTAACCTCGTTTTTTGTGAAAAAAACGATGGTGTGTATGCAACATCGTCTTTGAAAGTGACGTTTCAAAAACGTCGTTTTTTACTTCACAAAAAACGTCGTTTTTTTTCATCGCAAAAAACGACCGTGTGTACGCGGCATTAGTACTTGGTGGAGAAACCCTTGTTGGCAAGCACAGAGGTAAGACATTTCTTGCAGTTAGTTACCAGCTTTGCATTCATCTCAAGAGGGTTTACAGACCTTCTCGAAATTCTTAAAGAGGAAGTAAACCCCGGATTTTTTTTTTAAATATTGTCAAATAACTAATTTTCCTGACAGACTCCATGGCAGTCTCCTTTCCAATGCTATAGAACCCCATTCCCATAAATTTGAGCTTACAGACAGAGAGTGTATTTTTTTGTCCCCCTCATTGGACCTACAAGCAATGCACTTATGTTTACGCTACGACCCCCATGGTCAAATTGTCCCTGTGGAGGCTACGCCCTTTTCAGATAGGGTTTCTCCAGCAATGGAACTCGAGAGACGGCAACTTACATAATGACAGTAATGCAGGGGTGTATTTAGGTTTTGTGCTGCCCTAGGCCTGACGAAACCCGCACACCCACTACTTTATTTATGACGCACCCCTTCCTGTCAAGACTACATCCCTTCCTTTTTAAGACCCGCCATGTCATTTTTTTAATGGGAGGAGGACAGAGGGACGCGGTGGGAGGGGAACAGGGTGGGATGAGGACTGGAGGACAGGGTGGGATGAGGACTGGAGGACAGGGTGGGATGAGGACAGGAGGACAGGGTGGGATGAGGACAGGAGGACAGGGTGGGATAAGGACAGGAGGACAGGGTGGAATGAGGACAGGAGGAAAGGGTGGGATGAGGACAGGGTGGGATGAGGACAGGCGGACAGGGTGGGATGAGGACAGGGTGGGATGAGGACAGGAGGACAGGGTGGGATGAGGACAGGAGGACAGGGTGGGATGAGGACAGGAGGACAGGGTGGGATGAGGACAGGAGGACAGGGTGGGATGAGGACAGGGGGACGCGGTGGGATGAGGACAGAGGGACGCGGTGGGATGAGGACAGGGGGACAGGGTGGGATGGGGACAGGTAGACAGACTTTTTTGCCGCCCCCCCCCACAAAGTGCCGCCCTAGGCCTAGGCCTTGTCGGCCTAGGCCATAATACAGCACTGCAGTAATGTGGAACAGCCTGTTTTGGTGGCTTCAATGCAGAAATCTGCTCATATTCTACTTCATCGCCCCTGTTTCATGGGTCATGGTCATGACCGATGCCAGCGGTGCTGGATGGGGAGCCCTTTGTGGGTTAGAGCTTGCACAGGGCAGATGGGATGCCTGTCTCCACAACCCGGTCTTGAATGTCCTGGAACTATGGGTAGCCTGGTGTGCCCTTCAAGCCTTCAGTAATCTCCTGAAAGGCAAATCAGTTCTTTTGAGAATGGATAACACTACAGCAGTCTCCTATGTGAAGAGACAAGGGGACACTTGGAACTCCACCTTGCTCCAAGAGGTCGAGCCCATCATACCATGGGCCCAGAAAAACCTGATAGATTTTACAATACATGGCCCTGTCCATTGGCCCTTCAATATGACAAAGTCAGCCTCTACCTTTAGCAGAGGAAGAGCCCTAAAGCATAATGTTTTCACCTCTGTGCTTGACTGTTGGGATGATGTTCTTAGGGTCATATCCAGCATTTTCCTTCCTCCAAACACGTCAAGTAGAGTTAATGCCAAAGAGCTAAAATTTGGTCTCATCTGACCATAGCACTTTCTCCCAATCCTTCTCTGAATCATTTAGAAGTTCATTGGCAAACTTCCTGTATACGTGCCTTCTTAAGGAAGGGGACCTTGTGGGTCCTGCAGGATTTCAATCCATGGCAGCCTATTGTGTTACTCACAAGCTCTTCCCGTTTTGTTCTGGGCTGATCCCTCACTTTTCTCATGATCATCCTTATCCCATGAGGCGAAATCTTGCAGGGAGTGCCAGACCAAGGGTGATTGATGGTTATTTTGTATTTCTTCCATTTGCGAATAATCGTTCCAACAGTTGTCTCCTTCTCACCAAGCTTCTTGTTGATGGTCTTGCAGCCTATCCCAGCCTTGTGCAGGTCTACAATCTTGTCACTCATGTCATTTGACAACTCTTTGGTCTTGCCCATGATAATGAGGTTTGAATGGAAGAAAGAGATTCTGTGGACAGGTGTCTTTTAGACACATAAAGTTGTCTTTAGGAGCACCTTCTTTAATTGACTAATCTGTGTACCACATGAGCACATAATGTAGACAGTCTCTCGGAGCCAGAATTATTATTGGTTGGTAGGGGTTTACATATTTCACTTAAACTCAATTTGTAACATTTGTGTTTTTTTAATGGATTTTTGGTTGCTATTCTTACATAGCTACATAGTAGGTGAGGTTGAAAAAAGTCCATCAAGCCCAAACTATTCTGTCTCTATCATTTAAAATACACCTATGATAACAAATATAGACTCTTCATTTCTTTGTAAATGGGCAAGTTTACAAAATCTACAGGGGATCAAATAATTATTTTCACGACTGTATACCCAACTCGGCTTTATCACGAATCCTGTCACACAACCTATGTAAATGAGATTATTAACACAGTGTTTCCAATGTAGACCAGATTGGACAATGATGTTGATCTCCCCTCTACATGTTAGGCAACATAATTGCATAAACTTGGAACAATCCTTTGACAATGACCTTAAAAATCATTATGTTTGGAGGTTTCATGTCATCCACTTGGACTCTATAGCTAGCTTTTTTTAGTCTCATATGGGCTGTCATCCATGGCAACCAATCAGAAGTGGGCTAACAGAAGCTTACAGAAGTCAGATATGTGATTGACTGGTGTGGATTATTGAACCAATACTATTGCACCAGGTTTGGGAAGGGCAGTCCCTAGTACATAGTAATGGTTCTGGGCTCAGTAAAAGGTGATATTTAGCAACAGACACATATAGTAAGTGGCAGCATGGAGACCAAGGAAGCTGCAGAGTGCCTATATACTTCTACTTTTCCAAGATGTGTGCAGTAATGTATTTGGATTTCCTTTGCTGGTGATGATGTCATTGTGCTAAACATGGTGACATCATTATGTGTCAACCAAAGTAGCGGCATAGTGCAAATGTATCCCACCATGCTTCAAGCTTGGGAGCCAAATGGTACACTTGTGTATAGCTGGTCTCTATGTAGAATCATCAAGTAATAGATGTTATTAGCTTGTAATCATTGCATCTTGCATGCTAAACATATATTTGTATTCTTTTCAAACATAAATAAGATGCAAGCCAACTGAGATAAAGAAAATAGCCACATTTTGAGGTACACCTGCTAAATAACACAAGACATGGTCAAAAGGTTGTGTTGCTATTCAATACAACATTATGGGAAAGATCCATGAAATTAGAACATTATTTGAAGAATAATTGTTGGCAACAGGCACAAAATTACTGATAACCGGTGTAATGGTATGGGGTCCCACTGTGCACCTAGAGTGGACTCCATGCGTGCACCTAACTCACCTAACTCTTCCGTACCTGTGCACAGGTTGGGGACCTCCGTGGCGCGAGTCTGCTCCCATTGCTATGGGAGATGGACCACTCACAGAAAGAGCGCCTACAGCAACTTCCTCCTGCAAGAGGTTATCCCACCTATTTCAAGCACATGCTTATGACAGACTGCTTAGTAAATTTCTGTTTTGACAAGTAACCACTTGTGTCTTCACGCTGCTCTTTGTACTAATGTCTTCATACCCCAGTGTACCCTAGTGACCCCTGAACTGTGGAAATATGCTGGTTAGTTGTATTACACCCCTTTAGTAAGTTCAGTCCAGGCAGGAACAAATTTTTAAACCTTTACTTAGAAAAAAAGCAAAAGATTTCTCAAAGTCCAACATGTAAGCACAGTGGGCCAGATTCACGTACATTGGCGCATTTTTTGACCAGCGTAGCGCACCTCCTTTACGTTAGACCGGCGCAATGTAGAGGCACAATCAGCGTATCCTCGTAGTATTTGCGCAGAAATTAGCGCCGGAGTAACGTTAATTCCGAGGCGTAAGGCGGAGTAATTCAAATTGGGAAGGACGTGGGTGTGTTTCATTGAAATGAGCCGTGCTCACTGGGCTCGCGCATTGCGCACATGAAGCAGACCATGGTCAGCACCTCTGTGCGCATGCTCACAACTCGGGAACGGCGCAATCAGTGAAATTGGAAGTGGAGCCGGGCTACTTAGTGAACTACTCAGACAGCTTAAATAGACAGAGACAAACGCCCTTCCTTTGCAAAAGTACATCCCTTTGTATCCCTTCCTATACAGCAAGGTGCTTTTGTTCTGTTGTTTGTAGCGTTTGTTTGTTTGTTTGTGACGTGTCTTTGAGATATTTGGGGACTGTTTTGCAAAGTGATTTGTGTCTTTTTCTTTTCCAATATTTTTATTGAGTTTTCAAAAAAGGGAAATGAAACAATAAGACAGGAACATCCCGTCTACACACTTAAATACCAAATAACAGATAGCAGTAATATTTATTAAGGGCACAATAATAAAATCAATAGAAAACATCCACCTAGGTCCCCGTCTGAGGGTCTTCACCCGCCAGCAAAGAGGGGGCTAGATCAGGACCACCAGAGGGGCTCTCGGCTGAAAGGTCCCCTGGTCTCAGGAACCGTATCCTCACTGAATGGCAAAAGGTACATAATAGTAAAAAAGGAAAGAGAGTGACCATACATTAGAAGAAGAGACCAGGTCAAAATGTCTTAAATCTAGCAGCACCCTGTAAGAAAGGAGAAAAGAAACAAAAAGAGCGAAATAAGAAGGGAGAGAGAAGAGAGAAAGGAGCACTCCAATCAGGGGGGGGGGGGGGAAGAAATTCGCTCCCGCAACAAACTAATTGGTCATGTGGTCATAAGGTAATTGATCCATGGGTCCCAAACCCTATGAAACCCCTCAATCTTATCTGCTAAAATAGCAGACAACCTCTCATTCACCATTATCCAGGACAGCTTGTTCTTCAACAAATGAAATGGGACAGTGGGAGACCTCCAGGACCCTGCAATGGAGATCCTGGCCGCCACAAATATATAGGCTTTTTCGTGGATTTCGATGCTCCCTCGACCGGACGTGATTTGTGTCTTTTATGTGTTTTCTTTGTTGTTATTTTTTTTAAATTATATTTTTGCTGGGAATTTTTTATTTTTGCTGGTCAATTTTTTATTTATTTTTGGTTCTGTTTGTGAATGATTTTGGAATGTGGGGGTGACATTCCTGCCGGAAAAGGGGTGTCACCCTCATTTGTGGTGGAGAAGTGATCCCCAGGTCCGTGTGAATGGTGTATGAATGTACAGTGACATAATTGGAGCCGTGGCATGGCGTTGCTGCTCACAAGTCCTGCATGGTGGGCTTGTGCCAATCCAATGTGATGAGGATGTGGTGTGTGATCTAGGGACCACAGTGGTGTGCATGCATGCATTCTCATTGTGCCATGATTAATGTGTGTGTTTAACGTGCAAAGATGCCTAATGTGAGCTGGCTCCTGGCTGTTCTTCCCTCAGAAGACGGGGTAGCCTCGGTTAGGGGGGGATTGTCTGGTTCAGGGGTCAGGTCATCACTTATGTCAATCTCCAGGCCCTTTCTCACTGCGAAGTTGTGCAGCATGCAACATGCACCGATGATCTGGCATACAAAGTTTGGGGAATACAACAGGGTACCATGGGGGGTTCCGTATAGGAGTCATGAGATGGGGTCCCAGTGCATATGCAGAGTCACCCTGAAGGGATACGACAGGAGGATGTTAGTAGTGCATGTGCCCCTTGTGATTTCAGCATCATGGGGGGGACAGTCATGCCTGCCACCCATGTCACTCACAAACCAGCCAGCTGTCCCCATACATGTTCTGTTCGAAATCTGTGAGGATGGGGCTAGGATTGTATATGTAGCTGTCATGGGTGTAATGGGTGGTGTCATGTGTTGGGCTGGTGATGTCCTCCTGCAGGGTTGTGGTTAATTCCAGGATGGCATGAGGGGTGAATCTGAAGATGTGAGACACCTCAGAATCTCTCATGCCAAAGATGTCTATGCGTGTGTGATATATCAAGTGAAGAGTGAGGGGCTTGTATCAGATTAGATTATTATATCCATCAAGGTTTTAAAGGGCTATTGAAAGATAGTGAGACCGTGTTTGTAATTTGTATGTATGTTATGTATTGATGTATATATGCATGTATATTTTTTGTAAATTTTTTTTATAAAAGCAAAGAACTTTTTTTTGGAAAAAAAAAAAAAAATCCTCTCCCGTGCCCTCCTCCGTGCCCTCCTCCGTGCTCTCCTCCTTCTTTGCTCATCTAAAGTCAGTAGTATAGCTATGAGCATGGATGCCACTGGCATGTTGGCATACAGTTTGTTGGGCAGCAAGTGTGACTGCTCAGCTCCTCACTAACAGTGTTGCTTTAGCTGACATGTAGACGGATTGTCTAATTTTAGACCACCTTTTATATGGTCTAATTTTAGACAGGACGTGCAGCTGTTGCGCACAGCGTGTAGCCTGCGCTGCACCAAGGTTCTTTTGTGGATCCCCGTAACTCCCTCATTTGCATATTTGAATAGCAAATCAATGGTGTGTCTAGCGCAGTTTTGCGCGGACGCATACGCCGGTCTATCGAAATTACGCCGGTCAAAAAAAAGTATGCGCAAATTTAGACTTACGTCGCGCATCTCCTGTAACGCCGGCGTAATTGCTCTGTGAATCTGGCCCAGTATTTTTCCTACATCCCTAATCCTAACTCCGGCTATGTGCTCCCCTGGCATACCTGCAAAGGTAGAGTCCATGAACAATTAATAACATGTATTAGCGGCACTTCCCAGTGGTGGATTCTCTGGAGACAAACTCCAGTTTTTGAGAACCTTCTACATTATGACAGTAAAATGACATTCCTTGGCTCTTTCCAGGTGCGGATTTCTGTTCTTCTCCCTCACGGAGTTCTCTTACGGGCTCTCAGCTTCCACCCACACCTTTGGGCTCACAGGACCAGGGGGGGAATGCTCTGTTCCGGACCACTGTCCCTCTTTTATATCACAGGATGAGTAGGTTAGACTCAAAGCAAACCCGCCAAAAACCAAAGAACTAGGAAAACATTAACTCGGACCCTCCCATCGGGGACAGCACCTAACTGGCATATTTTCAACCCACTTGTAAATTGGTTGCAATAGACCAAGTAGAGAGGTTCAGATAATCACTCTTTGCTACACTTATGTCCAAGAGAAGTTTCTTTGAATGCACAAAACATTGAATCTTAAGGAGATTGGGTGGTTACAGCAGCGCAAGATTCACCATCACTGCTCTACATTGTTTTTCTCCTGCCAGATAACAACATGAAATCAGGCTACAACAGGCATTGGATCTCCAAAAAGAGACATATGAAACTCAGAAAATTTTCCCTGTGTGATTACTGTTTATGCGACTCTTAGGGCACAGAAAATCACTTGCAGGCACTGCATGTAGTATTGTGCTCACTGGTGGCACTGCCTGTCCTTAAGCCACAAGAATAGAGTGAATAGATTCTGAATATGCTTCAGGTATAGACAGAAATAGTGTGCTGAAAGTGTAGTCATTACTTGAAGTGCTGCTTGGCTATGTTCAGTATGATGCAGGCAGTAAACCCTTTTCCAGGGACTCAGCTTTTGCTGCCACTGGGCCTAAAATACCCTAGGCACTGTACATGTTTCTTACTGAAAAGGATAAGGTCAAATATGGTTAGAGACCAGGTTTGGTAACGACAAATAAATTCCTTTTTCACATAAATATGGAGCTCATACAAGCCAAAAGGCTTTAGAGTTTTGTTGTTAATGGCGCTTGCATGAATGAATCTGCAATGACACATCTGTGCAATTATACATGTTTGTTAGAGATTTCAGTTTTATCTCAAGGCTTTAGAGCAATAAGGAAATAGAATGTCAGCCACCTTTGAAACATAGAGATCATGAACTGTACACTCAAAAAAAAAACTCTGCCAGAGCTATGCAACCAGATTACCAACTCTATGGGTCATTCCTCAATCATGCTTTCTACCAGTATTATAGCTTTATACTATTGTGAAATTGAGAAAATAACCTATAACTGTTTGTATTCCAAGGGACCAACCTGGTAAAATACATTTGTGTGTATACACATTTAAAACAAAAGACTGGTAGAAAATAAATATGTGAGGTTTTAGGTATTGTAGAAAACAGACCCACTATACATGAATCATAATTCAGATGAACCACCTTCCAATCCATTAATCACAATAAGAAGTTGACACCCAAAGGACAACTTAAAGGAGAAGTCCAGCCTGAGTGTTTTAGGCTGGGCTTCTCCTATTGGTCACAGGAGTGCAATTCGTTTTGCACTCCTGTGACCCGTTTTCAGGGGAGAGTGGTCTGAAGTCCGCTCTCCGCTGACGTCACTGCCATCAGTCGGGGCAGTGCGTCATCACGACTTCCAAGTTGGGATCCGCCAGCTGCCCTGATTGATGGCTGTCTCAGCATATCAGTGAGCCGCTGAGATGCCGAGACGGCCGCTCCCCGCCCCTCCACTGCTTGGCGCTCCAATGAGCGCTTAGAAGTAGAGCAGAAGCCATGCTGACTGAAATTCAGCATCGCTCTGCTTGGGGAGGAGTGAGAACCGAGCCATCGGCGGTGTTCGGTTCTCAGTGCAGAGACGCCAGGGGACAGCTGTATCCACTAAGGTAAGTATGGATTGGGTAAAAAAAATAACTTCTCCTTTAAGCTTTCTGTAAAAGGCTTTGATGCCATGAGGAGAGTTTATCAAAACTGGTGCAACCAGAATCTGGACCAGCTGTACATGGAAAACAATCAGCTTACATCTTCAACTTGTTCTGTTAAAGAGGCGGTCCATCCTCCTTCAGAAAAAAATAAGTCAGCAGCTACAAATAGTATAGCTGCTGACTTTTAATATTAGGACACTAGGGATCCCACAATGTCAGCACCTCAGCGGAAGAGAGGGCCAAACCTCCGGGTAATCTTGCCGCAATAAGACCACCCGGAAGTAGGTGCTGATACCTGTTAAAACAGGGCCCCGCCCCCCCAAAAGGTGTCAATAGTGGCACTGGAGGGGGGAGGAGGCCAGGCATGTACTGGCCATCGGAACTACCGGGAGTTTCCCGGTGGGCCGATGGCTCAGTGGGCTGGTCAGGCGCAGTTTTGTAGCCACTCTTCACTGATAGGAATGATCACGATTTCATTCCTGTCACCAAGGAGCAGCTGCCAAAATTGCTGGAGTGAGGATTAGGCATTCTGTTGTAAGGGGGTGCTGATGGGGACACTCATGTAAGGGGGACGCTGATGGGGACACTCTGATGTAAGGGGGTGCTGATAGGGACACTCTGATGTAAGATGGACGCTGATGGGGACACTCTGATGTAAGGGTGTGCTGATGGGGACACTGATGTAAGGGGGTGCTGATGGGGACACTCTGATGTAGGAGAGATGCTGTTGGGGACCACTCTGATGTAGGGGGGATGATGTTGGGGACCACTCTGATGTAAGGGGGTGCTGATGGAGACACTCAATTTTAAAGTGGGCCGGTCTGGATGAAGTCTAGGGCCAAATTTTTGTTTCAGTCCAGCCCTGGAGGAGGCAGATAAATGGACCTTCCACTTTTGGGTGGAGCTTCACTTTAAGCTTTGGAAATGTAAGGTAGAAGCTGACTGGTTGCCATGCACAGTAGCTCCAGATTCTGGCTGCTCCAGTTTTGATAAATTCCCCTCTTCCTGTTAAAAAAGCCCTCTATATTGTTTGGTCCTTTTCTCATGTGACTACACCGAAAATCATCCCCTGTCTGCCCTTTTGATTTTCTGCTTCTATAACACCTGAGGTTAGTAAGGTGGGTAAAAAGGACACATATTTGGAAGAGGACAAATAACTAGCAAGATATTTAGGTTTACATGTGGAGATGAGAGCACAGGTCTAAAAAGACTGATGAGGCCTCGACTCGAGTTGCAGTGTTTTCACAACTCTGTATTTGGAGCAAGTAAACCTGTGGAGAAATAAGAGGGAATTGCCAGAATTGGGACTAAGTACAGCTAGTGTTACATGATATATACAGTATGTAGTTTGGGGGATACATATTGTTTTGATGGGTATCCAGTATTTATTTGAGAAAACAGACCTAATAAAATGGATTTCTTCTTCACCCAAATTGTACAACGTTTATATCTACTTATATAAAATTATACATTCTGTCTTTGCAGAGTACATGGACTAGGGATGAGCCGAACACCCCCCCGGTTCGGTTCGCACCAGAACCTGCGAACGGACCAAAAGTTTGTGTGAACTTTAGAACCCCATTAAACTCCATGGGACGCGAACATTTGAAATCAAAAGTGCTAATTTTAAAGGCTTACATGCACCTCCACTCTCACCGTGATCCTTCCCCTGGAGACTGCTTTAGCTCGGTGACTTGCATGGCTAGTCTCGCTACATGTCTATTGTCTTGTATCGTTATTTCGATGTATCTTATGATTATGTTTGTCTTTTTGATACTATGTTAATAAATTTATCTATTTTTTAAATAATCACTCTTTCAGTTTACCTACTCATACAGTACCGATATAGTCCTTTTGCCCCCCGCTCTCTGGTCTTTGGGTCTCTGGGGTCCCTTAGGTTCTAATTCTATTCTAATTGATCTTTAGAGTGATGTTACTACTATTTTTTTTTACTATATACTAAGCGGTTTTTTATTTAAACCTCTCTCTTCATTAGTTGGGAATAGTGGAGTAGGATATCTGCAGCTTTCATCCATTTTTTTATTAAGTTGATCAAGAAATAAATTGGACAAAGGGAAATGCAGATATAAATAACTCTCAAACATATTTCCATTGGACAGTCCAACTTGAATAGAATGCATATGTAGCACCCTCTAATTAGGTAGGTGCTAGAGTAGGGATTTTTCTGGAGAGTAGGACAGTTTAGGCAGGCCTAGCTAGTGGCTAGGCCTGTTTGTTTTCACCCTGGGCTGGGGCTCAGGTGCACTCAGGAGAAGAGAAGAGATCCTTGAAGAGAGGCACATGAGAGAGCAAGGAGAGGACAGCTTGAGAGAACACTGCTAAAAGACTCCAGGGAGGACAACTGGTCACAGCCAGGTGGGCTGGTGAGTGAGCACAGTCGGGAGGCACGCCTGAGAGAGCTGAGAGATTGCAGTTTAAGATGGGTGCAAAACCAGAAGAGAGGACTGTGGGAAGGGCAGTGGAGAAAGGTTATTGGAGTCAGGCTGGCTGACAGCAACTGAAGACAGCTATCTGGGATTGGTAGCTGAGCAGAGGACAGTTAGCACCTGAACTATTTCTACACCACAGGAGCTCATGGTCACTGCCCGCAAAAGGCAGTTCACTGAGGCCTGGCTGAGTTAGTGCCAGGCCTAAGCATGTGGTGCTAGCTAGTCTGGAGGAGTAACAGTCTGCAGCAAGGCAATAGGGTGACCACGTGTCCCAGATTGCCGGGGTCAGTCCCGCATTTTGCAGGTCTGTCCCAGGCACCTTCATTCCAGGACAATACAGTGTCCCGTAATTATAACTGACACAGCTGACTCCAGGCCAATCCCACGGGCCAATCTGATGCCCTCAAAAAAGGCTGCCACATCACTGCTTTATTTACTGACAGTACTTGCCCTGGCCGGGAATGCCTGGAGGAGCACAATCCCCGCCCCCTGCTTGTGATTGGAGAAATCATAAATCCCACCTCTTGTGTCATATCACTGTGCTGTGATTCGTTACAGCACAAGCTGATTTTTGGGAAGGGATGTCCCTGAATGGTAGTTTGGAAATGTGGTCACCCTACAAGGCAAGTGCTGGTGGAGTAACAGCCTGCAGCAAGTAAAGTCCTTGAGGAGTAACGGTATGCAGCAAGTGAAGTGCTTGAGGAGTAACGGTATGCAGCAAGTGAAGTGCTGTAGGAGTAATGCTATGCAGCAAGTGAAGTGCTAGAGGAGTAACGGTATGCAGCAAGTGAAGTGCTGGAGGAGTAACGGTATGCAGCAAGTGAAGTGCTGTAGGAGTAACGCTATGCACCAAGTGAAGTGGTAGAGGAGTAACAGTATGCAGCAAGTGAAGTGGTAGAGGAGTAACGGTATGCAGAAAGGTAAGTGCTGGAGGAGTAACGGTATGCAGCAAGGTAAGTGCTGGAGGAGTAACAGTATGCAGCAAGTGAAGTGCTAAAGGAGTAACGGTATGCAGCAAGTGAAGTGCTAAAGGAGTAACGGTATGCAGCAAGTGCTAAAGGAGTAACGGTATGCAGCAAGTGAAGTGCTAAAGGAGTAACGGTATACAGCAAGTGAAGTGCTGGAGGAGTGAAGGATAAGAGGTCTTGAGCAAGCGTTTGTGCTGAAGAGATGACTGGAGTGTATATACTGGAGTGTATATAGAAGTCCCAAGCAAGTTTGCACTGAATATTCCTGGGCACCCCATAATTCCCTATTTCCCATTCAAGTTCAATCCCCTCAATAAAAAAAAAAAAAGCTTATGGACTATTCTATGTCTCTGAGTGTCTGATGGATAAATGCCGGGCTGGGTGACGGGTGAACCAATACATTTAGCAGCCCATACGGGGGCTTGGCTACACATAGATTTAATAGAAAGCATAATTTATTTAGAGTCATATCACTATTGCAGAGTATGTGTTTGCCCCAGTCTTGTCCAGTTTGCTAATTGTGTTTCTTCTTATCTTCCATGTATGTTGACAGGGCAGTCATAATGCCAAAGTTTGGACAAAGATTAATAGACTTGGGGTGGTATTTGTTAAAGGTTGTACTTAATGTTTTTATTATACTAAGTTAGAAGGTATGTCTCTTAACTCAACTCTCCCAGTGAAAATGATCAAATATAATGTCTCACCAGCCTATAGCCCCGGTCTTCCTCACTATTCCTCAAATTAGTTAGGCCACACAACAGGCCAGAAGACTCGTGGTGTATTATTTACAGTATGTACTTCTGGAGACATCAAGCTTAGTAGCATTGTGGAAGTGCTAAAATCCAAGATGGACTTTCTTCTTTATGGTTCTGCATCTGAATCTGTGTAATATGTGGGCACAGCCTATTGCATTAGGGTGTGCACCCCAAAGCTCAAACACATATGCCTTTCTCTGCAGCTTCAGCCGCACGGGACAATTCATTCACAAATTGAAGCATAGTAAGCACAGTTTTTGTGAGTGCGTGAGTGTGTTAACTGGGGTTGATTTACTAAAGTCTAATAGACTGTGCACTTTTTAAAGTGCAGTTGCTCCTGAGATTTGTAAATGAGATAAAGCTTCACTTTGAAAGAATACCAAATCACATGCAAGGGAAAAAAACAGCATTTTTCTTTGCACATGATTGGATGATGGAAGTCAGCAGAGCTTCTATGCTGCAGTTTAGCTGCACTTTGCCATAGTCTTCCATTATATCCTGTAGGTGTGGTGCACTTTCAGAAAGCACACCAAACTCGCAGGTAATAGAAGTGTATGGCTCAGTGCATGTAACCCGCACTACACTGCACCTGCAGAATAGTTGAAAGCAGCCCAGTAACCACTGCAGAACAGATATTGCCTGTATATACACTGTGATTTTAGTAATAAACTTACCTTTAATAACAGTATTCTATTCTATTCCAATCCAGAGCAGGAGGTCGCGGGCCACATCAGAGAGCTCCGTGGGCCACATGCGGCCCCGGGCCACTGGTTTGGCACCCCTGCTCTAGAGCAACTGCATATTTGCCTTTAGCAAATGAACTCCACTGTGTTGATTTAGAAGAGAAAGGGTCTGGTAAATGCCATATTTACTAGCCTCTTTCCCCACTCTCCATTCTGAAACATCCCCCGCAGCAGCTGGGGGGAGAGAAGGTAAGCCAGCAGCACTATGATGCGGGGAACATCGGTATGGCACATAGTGATTTGGGTGTGCCCAGGCACACCTGGCACACCCACTGCGCACGCCTATGGGTGCAAGGCATACATGTACAATGGACAGGTATTAACCCTGCTGATGGCCTACTGTAGTTAATAATGCATCCAGGTTCACTCCTGGCAGAGAGGGGAGAGAAAATACGCAAAGGGTCCTAAGTGCCATACATCTATCTCACTATTCTCAGAATCCGTTAGTGCTTATATCCACAGATGCCGCAAAAGCATTTGATAGGGTAGACTGGACATTCCTGAGAGCCATGTTACAGCACATAGGATTGAGACGTGGGATGCAGAATTGGATCACAAGCTTGTATTCATGCCCAAGAGCAAGAGTTAAGGTTAATGACATAATGTCAGAACCATTTCCTATAAGTAATGGAATGCGGCAGGGACGCCACTCTCATATTCACCTATCATATTCATTCGTACATTAGAACCCTTCCTAAGAACAATACGGTACAACTTAGACATTGGGGGTATCTTAATAAAAGGAAGAAAACATAAACTGGCCAATGAATGCGGATGACTTGATGCTTTTTATAACCTCTCCAGCGATATCCTTACCATCTCTGCTGGCGGAACTACGCAGATATGGGGGGATATCCAATTTAAAGATAAACTATAGTAAATCAGAAGCAATGGGTGTGGAAATGAATACTATGTTGAAACAACAGCTGTCTGATAATTTTGCTTTCAGATGGACAGACTCCCATATATGTTATCTGGGGACTAAAATACCGAATAAGCTTAACCGTTTGTTTGAACTTAATTTTGCCCCATTGATTCAACAGATTAAACTAGATTTTTAGCGGTGGGATAAAGAGGTCTTTACGTGGTTTGGCAGAATTAATATCATCAAAATGAACGTAATGCCGAGATTGATATACCTGTTTCAGACCCTACCTATAAAGTTATCCTCAGGATTCCTGAGGGATCTGAGATCAAGATTTGCAAGATTTATTTGGGCGGGTAAATCTGCGAGAGTACGTAGAGATATTTTGACTTTACCAAAAAAGAGAGGAGAGGTTGGATTCCCGGACCCGGTGGGCTATTATGAAGCATCACATTTAACACGGATAGTGGATTGGTGCACACTCCAAAAGGAAAAGCCATGGATACACATGGGACAAGCAACAATCGCTATACCTTTGGAAGGAATAGCATGGCTCCTGGATGTAGAGATACCACAGGGGGTGAGGAGACACCCCACCGTAGGTGCTACGCTCCAATCTATTAAAAAGGTATTTAGGAAAACACATCCAAGCCCCATGATTCCTATCCTGGGTACCCCTACTTTTGAGCCTGGTCTCACAGACCAGAGTTTTAAAGAACTCAGGTGGTGGGGAATTAGTAGGATCATAAATTTTTCCATTGAAAACCATGTAACCATGATAACCATGTAATGACTAAGGAGGAGAAGATTGAACAAATGTTTTTGGAAGATCTTGATTCATTTAGGCTAATACAGCTTAATGCTTTCCTATGGTCAATTATGCAACGTGTGCCAAAAATACGTACACCATCTAGGTTTGAACAGTTATGCCTAAAAGGGAAACCATTGAGACATTCACTTTCAGTTATGTATTCTCTGTTGATAGAGTCAGAAACCCCACAAGAACTGGCCTTTCTAAAAGCATGGAAGTTACCTTTTTTGAGATGCAGAAAAAGAAAATATTTTTGTTTACTCACAAAGCGTCAATGGCAACCAGATATCAAGAAGGAGGGTATAAAATCCTGACTAGGTGGTATAGAACCCCCGGCAGTATTGAACCGGATATTTCCACAAGTATCTAATCAATGCTGCCGCTGCCAAGGTGCAGAGGGCGTTATTCTACACATATTCTTGGACTGTCCTAGATTGAAAACATTTTGGAAGATGGTTGTTGAAACAGTCAAAGAAATTACAGACGTGTCTCTTTTTGCTGCATGATATCCCATTATCTATTGAAAAATATAAAAATATAAAAATTCCCTTTTAAGACATTTGCTTACGGCAGCAAAATCCTGTATTCCGATTCTTTGAAAAGGAACGGTCGCCCCAACTAAAATACAATGGATGGGTAGAATTACAGAGATTCAACAAATGGAAAATCTTACCATGGTGCTGAGAGAGCAAGAAGAGACGTATCGGGAGGTCTGGACTCCCTTTGTTATATATAAGGAACAAAATGTCTAAAAAGAACCTTGGTGAAAGGGGGGGGAGGGGCGGGTAGAAGAGGGCACTATTCTGGGGGGTCCCCTTTCTTTCTTTTTTTTCCCTTTCTTTTCTTTTATGTTTTTTTTTCTCATCTGAATAACTATGCCTGTATTTAGCTGGGGAGGAGATCCAGGGCTATCCCTGGACAAGGAAAATGTAATTTCAATGAGGCCTCGTACACACGACTGTTTTCCTTGACAGAATCCATCAAGAAACTTGGTGGCAGAGCTTTTTTGCTGAGGAAAGCGGCCGTGTATATGTTTTTCATTGAGAAAACTCGTCGTGGAGCTCGATGAGAAAAAAAGAGAACAAGTTCTCTTTTTCTTTGTTGGGAGTCTCAATTTCCTCGTCATGTTCCTCGTTGGGCTGGTTTTCGACAAGAAACACGTTCGTGTGTATGCTTAGAAACCCACACATGCTCAGAACGGTGGCGCCAGTGGAATCAAACTTCCCATTTATAGTGCCGTTGTACGTGTTTTACGTCACTGCATTTGAGAACGACAAGATTTTGTCTTGACAGTGTGTACGGAAAGAAAGCTTGTCAAGATTCTTGACAAGCCTAACAAGGATTCTTGACAAGCCTAACAAGGAACTCGTCAAGGAAAACAATGTTTCATTTATGACGAGTTCCTCGGTCGTGTGTACGAGGCCTAAGAGTAGGAATTATCACAGGGTTATATTAGAATTACGAGGAAGCACGAAAGATGAGTTTAGGTCTAAAGAAAATGCTGTCTGAAATAAGTGGTAGTAATGGATTGAAGAAAATAATAGTTGTAATGCAAGTTGGAGGTGTTTATGTATGTATATTGCTATTGCTGTGAAAAAATAAAATAAAGAATTAAAACATTTTTTTTTTCAGATGACTACATTTTGCATGGATGTGTAATGGTTATTTCCTCAGATGAGTCCAGTGCTTAACAGTTGTGATCGTTTATTTCTCATATATCTGAATGTTTTCATTAAAAAAAATATATATATACTTTTCCCTCTTTCAAGAACCTTATAATTTACACTGACTTATAGATCCTACACGATTTAACAATATATCAACAAAGAATAACGCATGTACCAAATTCAGTGATCAGTGTGATAAAAAACCTTTAGTAAAT
Organism: Rana kukunoris; assembly: GCA_029574335.1. Classification (NCBI taxonomy): domain Eukaryota; kingdom Metazoa; phylum Chordata; class Amphibia; order Anura; family Ranidae; genus Rana; species Rana kukunoris. The sequence continues at coordinate 222,683,639 of CM056059.1, read as the reverse complement.
TGATAACATTCTGGATTTTAAAATGTATAAATGAATGCACAAAACTGCAGAAATACTGGGTGTGTGTGTTGCAGTGTTCCTGGCTCCGGGACCACGTTGGTCCGGAGCAAATGATCTACTTTGCAGGCTTAGTAGACCGAGGGAGGAAGCCGAACGATGGAGAACCTGTCTGGGAAATACCAAGCACAAAGCTGGTATCTCGATAGAGGCCTACTGCTTCATAAAAGGACACATCGTTTCTGAGAGGCTGGAAGAAGGTCGCCTATCAGTATCTGAAATTAAACAAGCTGTTTAATGGAGATCCGGGTGCTTAATCCAGTGTTAATAAGAATTTTGGACCGAGAACATCTCCGCTCTTTGGGAAGGTCTGTGGCAGAGACTTTGCTAAAGTTCCGAGTGACACTCTGGCTGCTTGGAGCGGTGAGAGCGGCCTGTCCAGATGCACTGTGCCCACTCTGGCTACAGTGGCGAAGCAAGTTGTCGTTGGAAGCAGGACTGCTTCCGAAACCCTGTTATGCGCTTGAATCCATTACCTACCACTTCTTCTATCATCTTACCTACTACTACTTTTACCATTTTTACCCTGTTGGGTAATAAAGCACAAGAAAAAGATACCTACAGTGTGGACATTGACTTTGTTACAGCTCTCATCCAGTACCCTAGACGGCGGAGAAACAGAGGTAACGTGCCACCCAAATCAAACCACCAGCTCCTTCGGGGGTAGTGCTACATATATATATTTTTTTTTTTATTAAGAAGGAGCATGTAAACATCAGACTTTTTGACAAGCTGTGTGCAAAGTTTCTATACCAGATTACACTGTACATGTAGTATCTATATGATGACATATATGCTATTTTAGACACCAGAATATACAAAACCCAAGCCTTGGACTCCGTGACAGACACACCTTTAACCTCCACACCCTTTTCTTTTAGCACATCCACCAGACTTGTCACTATGTTAGTGACTTCTGCTCTAGGGTTTATCAAACATTTACAGCCAGGGTTAATGGTTAACCCCTCGCTCCAGGGCTGGGCTGCACACCCCCTCCCTAAGGCGGTCAAAAAGATAGGAGGCTCCAATTCAGGCTCTCATTTCCCTTCTGGGCAGCCCGAAGTGACAGAAAGCCTCCGCTGAGTTAAGGACACTGTGGTAAGTCAATATTGCACCGCTTGTGGGAAGGGTTGGGGCCCGGCCTGCTAAAACAAGACTACCCTATATTAGTTACTTCACCTTCATTTTTTTTTTTTGTATCTACTCTTCACTTAAAGCTTATTTTGGTTTTATGGATCGTTTAGTTAATATGGCAGTACAAAAGGAACGCAGGAAAAAGGATAAAAAGCAACACGTAACAAAAAAATAAACTTAAATAAGAGTTTTAGGAAAATGTAAAAATTTAGTGCTAATAATAGTAAAAAAAATATTAAATAGAGCAAGAGCAGCCCTAAAAAAAAGCAACCATTATCTTGTGACAGATGTACAATAGAGCGAGGCAGGGGGTACTGTGAAAGGGTGATCACTATCAGTACAGGTGGCAGCGGGACGGGACGGGACGGGGGGGGGGGGGCTAGCTAGATAATGGTGTCACTGGTCACTTCGCACAGGTTTCTCTGGTAGAGCATTTGTGAAGAGGGAAATCTAATTTAAAGGTTACCTATAAACAATTCTCATGGAGAGTAAAAAGTTCACTGTTGAACTTTGTAGTCTGACACGAGGCTGCTCTGGGTGTGCGCTGATAAGCTACACAAGACGCGGAAGAGCTGCTGAAGGTTCAGAAAAATTAATGTATATTCTAAGAGCACTGCAAAGATAACCTATAAGCAAGGCACGGGTTAGGGGGGTTGATTTACTAAAGGCAAATAGACTGTGCACATTCCAAGTTGCCCTTTTCAAGTGCAGTTACTCCAGAGCTTAGTAAATGAAGTAAAGCTTCACTTTGCAAAATGTACCCAATCACGTGCAAGGAAAAAAATGATATAAAAACAGCATTTTTGCTTGCACATGATTGGATAATAAAAGTCAGCAAAGCTTCTGCTCAAGTTCTGGAAAAACTGCACTTGCAAAGTGCACGGTCTATTTGCCTTTAGTAAATCATCCCCAGGGTGTCTAGGATCAATTCAATGAGAAGTCATCATTCATAGTCATTAGTGCTCTGAATTGAAATGCCGCGTACACGCGACCGTTTTTCACGTCATGCAAAAAAACAACGTTTTTCTCGACGTGATTTGTCGTGATTCCTCTCAAGTCTGCCTTGCATACACATGTTTGTGAAAAAAAATGCTCGAGCTAAGCGCAATGACGTACAACACGTACAACGGCACTATAAAGGGGAAGTTCTATTCGAATGGCGCCACCCTTTGGGCTGCTTTTGCTAATTTCTCGATCTCATTACTTGCTTTTGAGCATGCACGTTTTTTTCCCCACTCGTTAAAGCGTACACAAGACCGCTTTTCATGATGTGAAAAAGAACGTAGTGAAAAACTACTAGAAAAAATAGAGCAGGTTCTAAAGAAAAATTTGGCCATTTTTCTTGTCGAGAAAAATGCTCTGGAGCATACACACGACATGCATTTTTCTTGTCATGAACACTTTTGGTGTACATTAGGTCAGGGTATAATCAAATGCAGTTTGTGGGTGTTTCCCAAACCGGGAAATTCTGGAGCGGCAAAATCCCCGCCCCCCTGCTTGTGATTGGAGAAATCATAAATCCTGCCTCTTGTGTCTAATCACAGCAGGGCAGTGTAAAGCCAGCATTGGAACTAGGTAATCGAGTCTCAGCCAGTCAGGACAAGTGCTGTCAATGAGTAAAGTGCCGATGCGGCTGCCTTTTTTGGGGGCGTGATCAGTTCTTCTGGGTAGAGCGCGCATCCGCTGCCCCAGCTGTGCTGTAAATCATTACAGCACAAGCCGATTTTTAAGAAGGGGGTCCCGAAAAGGCTGTTTGGGAAGTGGTCACCCTACCTCCCGCGCAAAATCCTTTAACTGAAAAATTGAAGGTGCTGGATGGAAATGAAACAGTGGCTGCATCTAATCAGGTGCAGTCCCTGTTTGAGTATTTTGACAGTGGATGCCAGCTGTCAGAAATCAAGAGCTGCAGAGTGTTATCACCCTAAAAAATTCGTCCATCCACTTTGAATAATATGGATGGAGGAATCTGTTCGATATTTTTCATTCAGCCCCAAAAAAATGTACATGTGTATGGTTAGCCTTAGTTATTTAAATATTCAGATCATTAAACCAATAGATGCCAGTTACTGATTAGAACAAGTAAGTAAACTTAAAGTGACACTATAGGTTCGTTTTTTTTATTTTTTTAAATAACAAACATGTCATACTTACCTCCACTGTGCAGCTCGTTTTGCACAGAGTGGCCCCGAACTGCATTTTCTGGGGTCCCCGGCAGCTCTCTCGGCTCCTCCCCACATCAGATAACCCCCTCTGGGAAGTGCTCTCCCAAGGGGTTACCTTGCGGGCACACTTCCGAGTCCTGCATTCAGCATCCAATGGCTGCGCTGCTATCAATCTATTCAATGAAGAGCTGAGAACCCCGGACAAAGATCCAGAGTGTTCTCGACGCAGGACTTTCCAGGGCTCAGGTAAGTAAAACGGGGGGCCGGCAATAGTCAGATGTTTTTTCACCTTAATGCATCCTATGAAAAAAGAGTAGGGTTTACAACCCCCTTAAGATGCCCAGGTATAAACAAGTCTTTCTTCTCTTACTTAAAAGACATGAAAATCACCTGTAGTGGGGACAAGTTCAGATTTGTAAAATTCTCCTTCAGAGCAATATTTTTAGCTAATGATTTTACCCTGAGGCCACGTACACACGACCGTTTTCCTCGGCAGAATCCATCAAGAAACTCGGTGGGAGAGCTTTTTTGCTGAGGAAAACTCTTGTGTGTATGCTTTTCATCGAGTAAACTGTTGAGGAACTCGGCGAGGAAAAAAAGAGAGCAAGTTCTCTTTTTCCTCGACGGGAGTCGTCGTGTTCCTCGTCGGGCTGGTTTTCCAACGAGAAACACGTTGGTGTGTATTCTTAGAAACCCGCGAACCTTCGGTAAAAATAGTATTTGTAATGGAAATAGCACATTTGTCACACTCTAACAGACTCTTACCAAACTTTTACCTAACACACAGTAACATGAGACTAGCAAAAGCAGCCCCAAGGGTTGTGCCAGTGGAATCGAACTTCCCCTGTCGTAGTATGTATTGAAGTCACCGCGTTTGAGAACGAGGAGATTTGGTCTTGACTGTGTGTATGCAAACACAGCTTGTCAAGTTTCTCGACATGCCTAACAAGGAACTCGTCGAGGAAAGCGATGTGTCTTTTCCGAAGAGTTCCTCGGTCGTGTGTACGAGGCCTCACATACCAAACCATTTCCAGCATTTTGAAAGATTTGCGTGTTCTATTCAACTGTTTTTTATTATCTAATGTACTCGTTCTTTCTTGGTTGTTCTTTAAACAAATACCCAGTTACTGTGAGACACCCAAAGATGACATGGGGTGGGATGTATCAAGTGATCTTACTAAGCACTAAAGTTTTTCTGCTTTGGAAACTCACCAGATTTGATTTTTCAAGGTAGGTTTGAGCCCAGGTTCACACTGGGTACGATTTAGTTCGATTTGAGATGCGATTTCACATGTGAAATCGCATCTCAAATCGGCGGCAATTGCCGGCAATGACACCGTCCTAATCGGTGCGACGCCACATCTGCGGCGCTGCACCGATTTCAAAAAGTAGTTCCTGTACTACTTTTTGCGATTTCAGGACGCGATTTACATTGACATCTGTGCAGAACCCTGCACAGATGTCTCCTAAATCGCGCCGAAATCGGGACTGCCAGAGGGAGTGAAATCGCGCAAAATCAGCTGAAATCGCGATATTTCACTCCCGCAGCCCAGTGTGAACCAGGGCTGAATCTGATTGGTGATCTGGTGACTCCAATTTTTAGTAAGTTGATGCATCACGCCTATAATGTATACTATGTATTTTATAATGAAAATCTTTATAAATTGGGGTTCACTTTACCCTTTCCTGAATCACAAGTTTCTCTCTGGTCTAGACTAGAGCACACATATCCACAAATAACCCTTGGCAGACAAAGGTTAGAGAACAGCACTATGAATAGGTGTTGAAAAATGTTCTTTTGTGTATAAATTCCATATATGGAGTCTGTGCTGTGTTTACACACTTACTAACTGGCCGAAATATACACTGAAGTCTTCAAGGAAATGTCAGTTGATTGTGGTGAAATGATATATCTCCTACATGCAGTAAGGAGGCACCGGTGGACTTCAACCCTGGTCATGCCCACAGGTGTGGCCAGTAGGAGCGCAGTGCTATAAGCTATAATGTATACACAAATTATGTTCAGTAATCACCAGCTTCCAACTGATAATACGTTTTACTAAAATGTAAAGCTGCATTAGACCCTAAAATGTATTAAATTGCAGCTCACCAATTCTTAGATGTGGTGGCTGCATTTTTTTTCTTTTTTAGTTTTTTTTTCCTTTCTTTTCACCTGGAGATTTGGCCAGCAAGTCTGTTATTTTTCAACTTACTTTAGCAGATCAAGCTGTCCTAACAAAGTAACAGTTAGAGAGTTGAGACAAACCATTTACCACTAAAGAGTAGTGCTTACAATAGTCAGTTTTCTTTCATGTATGTAAAACCTTTATCCCAAAAGAAAAGAAAAAAAAAACTGTTTTCTGTAAGAACCGGTTCACACAGGGGCAAAACGTCAGGCGACTCAGCCTGTCACCCACCTGATCTGTTCAATGGAACCGTTTTAATAGGAGCGACACTTAGAAAAAGGTTCTTGCACGACTTTGGGGGCGACCTGCATTGACTTCAATACAGAAGTCATTTTGCAAGTCGCCTCTGAAGTCGCCTTGAGATCGCCTTGCCGAGTCGCCCCCAAAGTCGTCCCGCCCCTGTGTGAACCGGGTCTAACTTCTTGTAAAGTGTTATCTGGTGTTCATTTCAATTTGTTAGTCAAGTCCATCTAAATCTGCTAGTCTTAAGCCTTGTACACAATACGATTGTTGGTAGGGGATTTTCTGTTGACAGACTGTTGCCCTAAGATCTGACCGTTAGTCCGCTCCTTTTGACAATTGTTGTCCAACTTTCGGCTAACGAATGTTGGATGATAGGCTAGAAAATTTTCGGCAGGCAACGACTTGTCGTCAGATTTTCTGATGGTCAGTAAACAAATCCGTCACACAAAAGTTGAAAGTACAAACACGCATGCTCGGAATCTATGCTCATCAAACACAAAATTAGCAGAAGGGGCCCAAAGGGTGGCACTCAAGAGCTGAAATTCTTTGTAGTACGTCACTACGTTCATGTTTGTGGCACGACAATTGTGTACCGTTTGTATGCAAGAAAAGATCCTGACAAAGGCCCTTTTGACAACAATCGTATTGTTTGTACGAGGCTTAACTCTACCCCCTCCTCACAGTGACAATGCTGCTGTCCAAAGGTGTCTGCTTTACTACTTCATCCCGAATGCACACACCCTAAAGCTCGCCATATATAGAAAAAAAAATGTTTTATTCATTCAGCCAGTAGGCTGAACAAAAAAAATGGAACAGGTTCCTCCATCCACATAAACAAGGTGGTTGGAGGAATTCCCTCTGCCGGGACATTGTATACTGGCAGCAGGCTTTTCTGTTGATCAGTGATTGCAGCCAATTGGCTGTAGCTGCTGATTGAGAAATGTTTTCAAACATTCCTGAAGTCAAACTGACAATCGACTTCACACATGAATCAAAATTCATCCGGTCCCAAATTTCAATCCATCTATGGCCAGTTTAAGAAAGAAAGTGTGTTACTTCCTGGATCACCAGGCGAAATAGAGGAAAAAAATGCCTAAAAAAGTAAAAACGAACGCAGCCATCATGTCCGATGAATCTTGTCCGACGGACCGCTTTCATCGGACCACGCTAAAGTGGTCTGTTGGTCTGATGTGCGTACACACCATCGGACCAAAATCCCATCGGACCAGAACGCGGTGACATAGTACACAACGACGTGATGAAAAAACGAAGTTCAATGCTTCCAAGCATGCGTCGACTTGATTCTGAGCATGCGCTGGTTTTTGGTCCAATGATTTTGTGTACTAACCATTGAACCTGTCCGACGGACAGGTTTTCATCGGACAGGTTTTAAAACTTTGGTCCGCTGGAAAACGGTCCGATAGGCCGTACACACGATCGAACATGTCTTTTGAAACTGGTCTGCGGACCAGTTTCAGCGGACATGTTCGATCGTGTGTACGCGGCCTAATGCCGCGTACACACGATCATTTTTTGTGATGAAAAAAAACGACGTTTTCTGTGAAGTAAAAAAATATGTTTTTGAAACGTCACTTTTCAAAGACGATGTTGCATACACACCATCGTTTTTTCACAAAAATCGAGGTTACGTTCACCACTCTTTTCCATTGAAGCTCGCTTCATAACTAGCTTCTGGGCATGCGCGGGTTGGAAAACGTCGTTTTAAACAACGTTTTTGCTACACACGGTGACTTTTTGTGAAACAAAAAACGACGTTTTGAAAAACGACACAAAAAAATCAAGCATGTTGGAATTTTTTTTTGGTCGTTTTTTTGAAGACAAAAAACGACGTTTTGCCCACACACGATGAATTTAAATGACGTTTTAAAAAACAACGTTTATTTCATCGCAAAAAACGACCGTGTGTACGCGGCATTAGGCTTGCCAAGCTGCAATATATTCCATTTTTGTTTTTGGGTTTAATACCACTTTACCTCTAAAATGCAATTTACAAGGGTCCCTATCAAATACAGTTCAACACACTGCATTACTTTTACAGTAATCATAGACATGAGAAGATCAGTGCAAGATATTGGCCAGACTGCCAATGCTAGTGGACAAATCCAAAGATACGGCCACTGGACAAGTCAGACAACCTTGTTCCCTTTAGGTAAGTAGATGTCAGATGCTGCCCACCCCACTTCATATAAAAATTATAAATAAATTCCCCGCTAATGCTCTCCTTGTTGCTTGGCCCTCTGGGTCTTCACTGTTCCCTCAATCCCTATTCTTTTTTGCTTCTCTCTCCTACTTTTTCTTCTTTTCACCAACAAATTTTACAGTGTTAACTGCCAAAAATATGCGCGGGATACAGAGACTTCCTAGTCCTTGAGGCCCATTGCCTGTTACTTCATTGTTTACCTATTGACGACATTGTGCTGACTGGGCATGTGGCATCATGAGTGGAGATAACCCATTGTATGTTCAACATTCTGTATAACCGTGTACCTTCTTGAAATAACGAATTGAAAAAAAAATACAATTATAAATAATCAAATGACTGAAGCTGTACCACAAGAATTCTTCAGAAAGTCAGAATGTGGCTGCACCCATCCTTAGAAGTCTTATGGACCTCACAATGACCAATATATGTACACAGGAAAATTATTAATATCATGTCCTTAAAAGTTCAAAGTAATTTTTTATTTATTTTTAGGTCACCTGTTATGTGCTCATTCAGAACAAAGTGACATTTTATACCCCACCCCCTCCTCTTGCGATACCAATTCCCCCCACTCCTTGTTTATCTGCCAGAGCCCTTAAGCTCAGTGTTGGTCTGTATCAGACCGTACACAAGGCTAATGACCTTTTCCCTGCACTTATTTGTCAGTTTTGGGGCCTGGCAATCTGGCCGCTCAGGTGCATCATGGAAGGAAGGGAAAAGGTCAAATGTTCTTCAGTACTCATAGTCCAGGGTATATTTAACAGTCCTTAGCTATCCGGAGCAGTGGGGATGCAAGGCAAAGGTATCAGGTAAGTGCCTTATCAAGAGAACCTGTAGCTTTGCCCTGACTGAGTGACAAGCTTACTTTAAAGCGGAAGTAAACTCATCCATTTACCAGTTTCAAAAACATTTATTTCTGGCACGTGCCAGAAATGTAACAGTCCCATTGGTTGTGCTCTCAACCAAACTGTCAAACCATCCAATGGCTGGTATCTTAACTGATCACATGTGCAGCATCATGGCAGTTGTAGATTAAACAGAGGCAAAGATGGCAGCTTCCTTGGCTGAAAACGATAAGAGGGTTTACTTACACTTTAAGGTAACCTGTTGGCCATTTAAGTATAAGTCCAGTTTACTATCTGACACAACCTCTGAGCCTAAGCTATATGTCCCTGATCTCAGAGCTAAGTCTTGACAACTCTTCCTTCCCCTGTCCAATAAGGTGCTCTAAATGTCTAATGATGGGCTACTATTGGACGAGCCAATGAAAGGATGGAGGAGCTTTGTATCAGGGTAGATCCTTTTAACAATGTGAAACTAGTTTACGAGGGGTGTACAGAGGATGGTTCTATAGCTTTCAAATGTTAAAATTTCAAAAAATGTATTAAACAAGTATTTAAAATTTGATACACTCACAAGCATAGTGCCCGAACCGGCACTGAGTGTCCGAGGCTTTTCTGATAACGAATTGATTTTGAAACGCGTAAGAAGCTGGTAGGATCCGCGCTGAAAGGGGGTACACCACGCACCGGAGCCATCTGTAGCGGCATGAGTGGAAACGGGAGTAAGATACTACACCCCTAAAGGCTAGCGAGCGGCCACAACACTCGACATTGCCACAGACACTCAGTGCCGGTTCGGGCACTATGCTTGTGAGTGTATCAAATTTTAAATACTTGTTTTAATAATTTTTTTACGTACTTCACTATGTTGAGCCCATTGTTGTTTTTGAGGCTATGAGGATACCCCTGAAAATAACCTAAGGAGAACCTCTATTTGGACCTCAAAAGACTAAAGTACATTGCCCTATAACAACTAGGATCTGGTGAGCATTGCATTCAGCTGTTGGTGACGGTGGCACGCAATTTCATACGGGGGGAAGATTTAAAATTTCACAAGTGTTTGGACTTTTTTCTTCTCATTTATAGTTCAGCTGATCATTCGGTTTAGGGGTTTTCACATATTTTTCACTATTTTTTCCACACGGAGAAACCAATATAAGTTTAACACTGCATATTAAATGTACCAGCATTTAAGCTCTAAGTTTTGATATATGTTTGCACATTTCTAATAAATTGACACTGTAAAGTATGGTTGTTTAATGTATTGTGGATATAAGAATATTCAGCGCAGTAAAAAACTTTCACATTTATTTCCCTTCGTTTGAAGGCTCACAGTACTGCAGCTTATTAATATAATTAATTTTCTTTTGCGCCAGTGACACCCATCTTTTTCTTCAATGTTCAGGCAATAAAGGTTTTGCATAACTCACCATGGAAAGAAATATACTACATATAATGTACTGTACAGTATAAGAAGTACACAAGTAAAATAGCACACTGACAGAAAGAATTTTTAATTGAAAAGGGAGAAAATTTCAATATATAAAAAGTCTTAGGCCTCGTACACACTATCGGACATATCCGATGAAAACGGTCCGCGGGCCATTTCCATCGGATATGTCCGATCGGGAGTTTGATCCGATGGCGTGTACACACCATCGGATCAAATTCCCTGCCGCCAGACGGCGCGGTGACGCGGCGGTGACGCGGCGGTGACGTTGACGCCGCCACGTCACCGCCACGTCACCGCACCAGGAAGTTAAACACTTCCGCGCATGCGCCGAATCCATTCGGCGGCGGCGCGGCGGCGGTGGGGGACGACGTGTCTGCTGGTAAGTGTACTAACCAGCAGACATGTCGGGCGGACAGATTCCCACCGGATAGATTTCAAAGCATGCTTTGAAATCTGTCGGGTGGAGAAATCTGTCCGCTAGCCCATACACACGAGCGGAGATGTCTGCTGAAACGGTCCATCGGACCGTTTTCAGCGGACATATCCCCTCGTGTGTACGAGGCCTTAGAAAATCTAGTGTAAGTCACAGGCAGGTTTCTTCTAAGGTCTCGTACACACGACCGAGAATCTCGTCGTAAAAGAAACATAATTTTCCAACGACGAGGTTCTTGTCAGGCTTGTCGAGAATCTTGTCAAGCTTTCTTTGCATACATACTGTCAAGACAAAATCTCATCGCTCTCAAACGCGGTGACGTACAACACGTACGACGGCACTATAAAGGGGAAGTTTTGATTCCACTGGCACAACCCTTGGGGCTGCTTTTGCTAATCTTATGTTACTGCGTGTTAAGTAAAAGTTTGGTAAGAGACGATTTGCGCTTTTCAGTCTGTTACAGTGTGACGAATGTGCTATCTGCATTACGAACGCTACGTTTACCAAAGGTGCGCTCCCATCTCATACTCTGAGCATGCGCGGGTTTCTAAGCATACACACAAATGTGTTTCTCATCATAAACCAGCCTGACGAGAAACACGACGAGGAAATTGAGACTCCCGACGAGAAACATGTTCTCTTTTTTTCTCGTCGAGATCCACAACAGTTTTCTCGACGAAAAACATACACACAGGCGTTTTTCTCGGCAATAATGCTCTGCCAAAATTTTTCTTGATGGATTTTGCCGAGGAAAAAAGGCCTCGTACACACGACCGAGGAACTTGTCGTAAATGAAACATCGTTTTCCTCGACGAGTTCCTTGTTAGGCTTGTCGAGAAACTTGACAAGCTGTCTTTGCGTACACACAGTCAAGACCAAATCTCCTCGTTCTCAAACGCGGTGACGTACAACACATAGACGGCAGGGGAAGTTCCATTTTCACTGGCACAACCCTTGGGGCTGCTTTTGCTAATCTCATGTTACTGCGTGTCAAGTAAAAGTTCGGTAAGAGACATTTGCACTTTTCAGTCTGTTACAGCATGACGAATGTGCTATCTCCATTACAAACGCTAACTTCTTAAAGCGAAGGCGAAAAGCTGTGACTTCTGAAAAACACTAATTGGGGCCTCTCCACACATAGTGACTGTCAGGTGCTTAGTTATCTTTTAAAACATTGCAAAGTCTGCAACAGCATAAGGAATTTGTAACATGAGCTAGTAGGGCCTCATCAGATAAGAACTGTATGTAGTGTCCTACAGCAACCAGATAAAAGTGTTTATTCTTCAAACTTTGTTTGCCATTGCAACCAACCTGGTTTCATTTTGAAGATCAATATATAACATACCAGTTTATGGCTTTCCTCCACCAGAATTTTTAAGGGTTAGTACCTGGCTTTATCTATATTTTTTGTTAGTTTGATTATTCTACATTTCTTTTTTTTTCCCCCCAATAAACAGTATGTTTTTAATCCACAAGAGTCTAAAAAATAAAACCTACATCTAATATGCATGTAGTATTAGTTGTATTAAATATGCTATATAAAAAAAATGTGGAAGATGTATTACACAAAATGTAAAAAAATAAATAAAGAAGTATCAAAGTCATATTCACTGGGTCTGATGCCGCGTACACGCGATCACTTTTTGTGATGATAAAAAACGACGTTTTATGTGATGAAACAAAACAACGTTTTTCAAACTTCATTTTCCAAAACGACGTTGCATACACACCATCGTTTTTCCAAAATGCTCTAGCAAAGCGTGGTGACGTACACCACGTTCGACGGCACTCTTTCCATTGAAGCTCCTGTCTCATAACTTGCTTCTGAGCATGCGCAGGTTTAAAAACATTGGCCCAGATTCACAGAGCAATTACGCCTGTCTAACTGGTGTTAGACAGGAGTAATTTCAAATTTCGCGCGCCGTATCACTAGTTTGAATCCTCAAACCATGATACGGCGGCTTCGGGCTTCGATCCGAGAGGCTTACGTCCTCGTAAGCCTTCGGATCTACACTGCGATATTTTTGCGGCCGCTGGGAGGAGTTCGCGTCGTTTTCATGCGTCGGGATATGCAAATGAGTTTTTACGGCGATCCACAAAGGTACGAGTATCCCTCGCAATCGCCTACGTCATTTTTTGGCTACGTTGTGTTAGAGGAGCTTTTTGCTGGTCTAACAGTGCGTAACCCATGTAAAGTATGGCCGTCGTTCCCGCGTCGATTTGAAAATATATATTTTTTTTTAACGTAACTCGTTCGGGAATAGGAATGTACGCAAACGACGCTACTACGACGTGACGACGTGTTTTCGCGCAATGCACGGCGGGAAATTTGCGAACGGAGCATGCGCAGTTCGATAGCCGCGGGAACGCGCCTATTTTAAATGCTTCACGCCCCCTACTCGCGCAGATGGATTGCGACGGGAGAAATACACTACGCCGCCGTCGTTTACTGGACAAAATCTACCTGGATTCCACGTAGAGCCAGGTAAAAAACGGCGGCGTAGTGTATTTCTGATACTCTACGAGAATCTAATTCTCTGTGAATCTGCCCCATTGTTTTCAACGTCGTTTTGCCCACACACCATCACTTTTTATGACACAAAAAATTACATTTTGAAAAACGACACAAAAAATTCAAGCATGTTCGAATTTTTTTTTGGTCGTTTTTTTGAAGACATAAAACGAAGTCTTGCCCACACACAGTCATTTTAAATGACGTTTTTGAAATTGTCAAGCAAGTGGAAATAAACATATATCCAAGGCAGGTTGGTCAATCTGTGCTGTGCGTAGTGTTCTCATTCCTGTCCCTTAGGACAAAAGACTTGTACTGCCTTCATGGTCAAGCCAAGGGTGGATGCCACTGAGGGCGGCCATTTTTACTGCCCCCAACAAGCCTCTTGTGTGGAAAAGATGTTGCCCATACACACACACACAGAAACAGTCGGCTCAGGGACACTGAGCCAGTTAATAATGCAGACTCTGTGACACTGAGCAAACTTTGCTGCCCAGCCACTGTGTCAGGCAGGGGCAATCGCCGGTGCTCAGTGCACTTTTAACAGTCTCTGCGGCAATGCTCAGCCACTGTCACTGCCTATGTGGCAGGCCAGTAAAGCTGTGCTTGTCGTTTTACCAGGCCTCAGTGTCAACCCCCCCCCCCCTCACTGTGCCACCATGAGCACTGCCTAAGGCAACCACCTCATTTGGCCTCATGAGTGGAACAGTCCTGGCTACCTCCACCTAACCCAATCAATTGCCTAGGCAATTACACAAGGCATAAAGAAGCTGGGTAACTGGGTACAGAGGGAGCATGAAAAAAAAAACAGGCTGCTTACTCTTACATCCGTTCACCAAAACACATAACCAGAAGCGAAGGGCAAACTCTTCCTCGAATCTGCTAGAAGGGCATTTCTAGGTATATGGACACAATGAGAGCGGACTGTAAGCACAGTCATTGAAAATGCACCTACTGGGCAGGGGCAGCAAGATGATTACCCACTTGGAGTGCTATGACAGACAGTCTGAAATCCTTTATTACAAATACAAACAGGAATATGTCACTGAGATGGTAGTAACATGATGTGTGGGTGGCTGCATGACAGCCCTGCGGCCACAGCCTATGTTGGCTATACAGAATTCTGGCACTGACAGAAGATGAAGGTCATTACTGCTCACCATTCTTAATACTTTGGCTTTGGTTAAATTGTATATTTTTTTTCCCCCTCAGAAAGTATAGAAAATGTTGCACTTTAAAAGTGCCGTTATTATATTCCATTCCTAAATTTGAAATGTTACATTATAAAATGTTCACATTTTCATAATTTAGTATCATCTAGGTCAGGGGTCTCCAAACTTTTCAAACAAAGGGCCAGTTTATTGTCCTTGAGACATTAGGAGCGCCGGATTGTGTCCAGCAGGGGCAGAAAATGTCTCGTTCCCCGCACCAGTATGAGAAGGAGTAGTTCCCCTATAAGGGGGAATTGTATCCCATCATTGGTATCAATTAAAGAAATAGTACCTCCTTGTTGGTGTCAGTGGGAAGAATAGCGCCTCATAATCAGTGGAAGAAATAGTGTCCCAAGGGGCAGATAAATGCTAGCAAAGGGCCACATCTGGCCCTCGGGCCACAGTTTGGAGACCCCTGATCTAGGTGTACCATAGTATATGTTCATAAACACAAATAACTGTTTAGGTTTTATTGTATTAATCAATGTGACACATCTTTATAACTATACAATACTTCTACACATTTATTGACATATATGGAGGTTTCAAGATACCGATCCTATTATTTGACTCAAATCTATTGTTTTTTCTCGCCTCCTTCTTAAAATGCTGTTTATCTGACTAACCTGACTTTAAGATTTTTTTTAGTCAAAGACCTCGAACAACTATTAAGCAAGAATGTCCGAAAAGGGTCAGAATCCATTATTTCTATACTTAGTTCACGTCAGTGACTCAGAAAGTACTGAAAATAAAGCATCAGCATGGCAACCAGGCAACTAGCATTTTTACAAAGAGTGACAGGCTTTTTATTTATTTCAGCATTTTAAGTAACCTGCAGCATTTTCCACATGCATATTTTTATCATAACGAAGATCAGAACTCTACTATTAATTATGTGCATTCCTCATGCTGTGTATAGCTCAATACCATTTATTTAGTCATATTACTTCATGGGTCACTGACCAAAACAATGGTGTCTGCCACCTTGCTTTACAGATTAAAGTGTCTGGTTTAAGATGGCTTAGGCTGGCTGTACACTATACAATTTTCCTATTCAAAATTCTTTTACATTTACCTTCAACTATGTAGTATGAGGCCCTGCCTGACAGCATACACATTAAAAGTGTTTAGGTTTAATCTGATATTATATGGTTTTGGTAAATCTAAAGGAAAATTGAATAAGAAAATTGTATAATGTATGGCCAGCCTTAGGGCCCTTTCACACTATCGTATCCCGTGAGGATCCATTCCTTAAATATCCGCTTGCTCAGCGGGGATCGCTCCGTTGAGCCTCACTAAGCCGACAGATGACAGGGCGGTCCTCACATACTGTGCAGGAACCGCCCTGTCAGATCTCCACTCTCCCCTATGGGGGGATCGGATGAACTCGGACCTTCTGTCCGTGTTCACCCGATCCGCAGACGGATGGGCAAATAGGATTTTCCTCCGTCTGCAGAATCGGACCAAAGCGGGGACCGATGAGATCGGGTGTCAGCGGATGTTCATCCGCTGACACCTGCTATCCCATAGGGATTAATGTATGTCCGCATTTCATCCAAAAACAGATGGATGAAATACGGACATACACAGTTTTTCCTGCCCCCAATTGCAAGTGTAAACAAGGCTTTACAGTTTCCCAAGTTATTTCCCTGATCATTTGACAGTCAACATGCCAAGCTGAAATAGATCACGTGCTAGGCTATGCCATGTGGTAGGTGTGTGTAACTAACAAGACTGGCTGAACAGAACTCTTTTTTTACTTTATGGGCTCATTCACACCATTGTGGTGTGACAATTAATTCTAAATGGCATCTCAAAACAATTCTGCAGAGTGCTGTAGTGTGGTGCGATGTGCTGCCAAAAATACTTACAGGGGTTGTAAACCCTTGTGTTTTTTCACCTTAATGAGTTCTATGCATTAAAGTGAAAAAACTTCTGACAGTGACCGACCTCCCCAGCCCACCCCCCGGTTTTACTCACCTGAGCCCTGGAATTCACCTGGCGGAGACGCGCTCTTCCTCTCCAACTCTCCCTAACTACAGGGACGTGATAGGTGGTAAAACATACAAGCAGTACAAATGTGTAGTCTCCTTTGTATTTTATAGCCACATGTTTATTTTGAAGTGTTGAAAAATGTGGAAATTGTGTAATTATGTTTGCCTAATTTCTAAATCCCATTGTTCTTGTTTTCACAGGTCAGAAGAGGATAATGTACAAGAATGATTCTCAACCCTCCTGTGAACACTGATGCTCATGACTTGTAACAGCAACTCCATGTGGAAGATGGAGATAGTATTCCGGTGGAGATGCTGTTATTTGTGGTGGACATCTATAGAGCTTCCAGATATGAAAAATCAGCACCTACTTCAATACAATTTGTTATGTATTTCATTGTAAATATTTCAATTTATCCAATAGGTTACTTCTAATATGTTTAAAAATATAAATACATTTTCTCTTTAATTTGTTAGTCAAGTCCATCTAAATCAGTGGTTCTCAACCTGAGGGTCAGGACCCCCTTGGGGGTCGAATGAGGATTTGCCAGGGGTCACCGATTCCTTGGCTGTTCCTGAAGCCCAAATTGCTCTCCCAGCCTTTTCGCGGTTGCCCAGCAGGGCTGTTCCTGGAGCCACCCATTCAGTTCACGGCATTGCTGGGGGGCAGAGTCTAGAGGTCAGCTAACTAGTAAGGAATGTGAAGTGGGAGGGGCTGGAGGAGACCCTATCTCCTGATTTTAGCATAGGTGTCACTGCTGCGAGACACCACACTAAAGCCAGAGACAGTGAGTAACATTACCTGTGATTATAGTTGCCATTAAAAGTCCCCACTACAGTTCTCAGATCAGCAGATGACCTTGATCATGAGCACCTAAGTTGGCTGATCAGAACAGAGAAAGAAAGGAGAACACAGAGAAAAAGTGGTAAATCCTAAAATGTACCATAAGGGGTTTTAAAACTGTACAAATGGAAGGGACTGAGAAAGCACTAAATGTCTGTGGGTACGGGCCACAAATTACTTGTCTTGCCTTGGGTGCTGACAACCCACACTACGAACTTTTTTTCACCGTTAGGGGTCCCCACATCATGGGAAATTTTAACAAGGGGTCACGGCACTAATAAGGTTGAGAACCTCTGATCTAAATAGTAGAGAGTGACATTTATTTTGTATTTTTTTTTTTGTGGGTAAGAGTTTAAAACCAAACCTGTTTTAACTTAAAGGATCACTAAAGGAAAATGTTTTAGCTAAATAGCTTCCTTTACCTTACTGCAGTACTGGTTTCATGTCCTTATTGTTCGTTTTTGCTTTGAAGTTGCTGTAATCCTGCTCTGTTCTCCACACTTCCTGCTTGTCTGTTTCCTTATAACCACAGTGCTGTGAGCTTTCTCACGGTGGTCTAAGTTGTCATTACTGTGTGTCTAAAACTTCCCAGAACCAATCAGATTCATTTTAAAAACAAAACACTGCCCTGGATTTGTTTGTTTTTGTTCTGTGTGTCTATTTCTACTTTACAGAAACATGAAGCCAGTTCAAAAGTGAAACTAACCTGCAGACACATTATATGATTGATTTTTATCTATTTTTAATCATTTTGAAAAGGAATCAGTTAACTTGTATGTCTCTATACCCTGTAAACAGTCATTTCAGCAAAAAAAAAAAATTCCTTTAGTGACCCTTTAACAGTTTAATAAAAAAAAAAATCATATCTTGCAAATGATTGGATGTTTGACATGCTCACATTTCTTCACTTCACATTTTACTAAATCAAACTGTATCCACCTAATGTATGATTGTGTCAAAACAGCTGTTAAGGTTGCATTGCCACCTGGAAGAGACAAAAAAAAAAAGTTAAAAATACCCAGTGAAGCTTAAATAATAAAAATATTGATAACTTCAGATTTCTTTCAGGTGAATTAAAATTATTTCTATAGGTAAAATAATCACATTGCAAATTTCTCTTCTCGATGTGCATGCAATTTACACTGTATGTTGTTGTTACCTTAAGTTAGCAAATTTACCCTAAGCCGCCACATCATTTCCCAATAACAGAGTGCACGGGTCTATGACCTATGATTTGACAGCCAGGAAATAGAATCTGCCTGTCAATTCTGTAGGCCACAGATGCGTCCAACTTACTAGTCAGCACAAGAAGGTTGGGAAACGTGGATCCTATCTAATCGTAGGCGTTTCAGCACTGAGCCTTTTTATCCACATGATGGCGCTGGCACAAAACATTACAAGTATGTCATCACATTGTGTCTGTAAGATTTACTATGTATACATAAATAAAATACATTTTGCAGTGGGGTTTGCATTTTTTTTTAAACTAAATAAATACTTTCAAATTGCACCTGTTTCCTATAGCTATAACATGAAAATACTTATTTTTTTACCATAAAATAAATAAATAATAAAAAAAAAAAAAAATTGTAAATACATTTTTTTTTTTTTTTAATTATTGCAAACAATCTTGCCGGGGTGGAAGTTCAATCCAATTTACAAAGAAAGGAGTGTTATGCAGTACCTCATATTAATTACCAAGGAATGAGCTTTCGGCACTTTAGTATATACTGCCAAAAGACCTTGATGAAAAGGGCTGATTTACCAACTTATACTAATGATGGCCCCAAAGATCACCGAGGCACGCAAGCTCCTTCATCACAATACAGACAGCATTGTATTATCACTGTAGATCATAAATCAATATGTAAAGGGTAATGATTGAAGGAACAAGAGATATAAGTAGCTGAAATCCATTTTCAATGTTGGATTGCTGGCCTCTCTATGATAGACTGAGGAGTGTCCTGGTGCACTCTTATAATAGCAGTGCTATTTTTCCTTTCAGTTGAGTGGTGACAGTTAAAGTGAAACTAAATTTAAAAAACAAAAATGTGTTACATTTTCTTAGTTTTAGTTCCCAATTGTTTCTTCCTGTTTCCTTAAAATTCTCACATAGTTACATTCTTGGTAAGGTTGAATAAAGACACTGGTCCATCCAGTTTAACGTGTGTGTTGTGTCTGTATGTATGTCACTACCATTTCTTATTTTATTATTATTACAGGTAATTATTAAGCACTGTCAATTTACACTGCATTTTAAATATATATTGTACAGTATCTCAAAAAAGTGAGTACACCCCTCACATTTTTGTAGATATTTTATTATATATTTTCATGTGACAACACTGAAGAAATGTCACTTTGCTACAATATAGTGGTGAGTGTACAGCTTGTATAACAGTGTACATTTTCTGTCCCCTCAAAATAACTCAACACAGCCATTAATGTCTAAACCACTAAGTGAAAATGCCCAAATTGGGCCCAAAGTGTCAATATTTGGTGTGGCCACCATTATTTTCAGCACTGCTTTAACCCACTTGGGCATGGAGTTTACCAGAGCTTCACAGGTTGCCACTGGCAGGGGAGGACTGGCAGCCTTCGGCCTGGGGGGCAAGTCCAGTCAAGTGGCCCATTGGTGGTTCAAGTGGCCCATTGAACCACCGAATCAGCTCACCATTCATTACCCATGTAATCCGCTGTGTCCAATCACGGATCACAAGTGTCGTTTACCGCCTCTCCTTGCCTCACACTGACAGAGTGTGAGGAGAGGAGAACCGATCAGTGGTACCTCTTCGCAGGGGAGACCCGTACAGGTAAAAAAGGGCACTAATCATCAGTGCAGCCCCAATAGTGCCCAGCAAGTGATGCCATTCTGTGCCCATCGGAGACATCAATCAGTGCCCATCAGAGACACCAATCAGTGCTGCCTTTCAGTGCTTGCCCACCATCAGTGCCACCTATCTGTGTGGCATATTAGTGCCTCCACATCAGTGCCAACTAATCAGTGCCGCATCATCAGTGAAGGAGAAAAATTACTTATTTACCAAAAAAAAAGAATCCACATTTTTGATATTTTTTCATTTTTTAAAGCAAAAAAAAAAAAGACGATAAAATGATGGATTGCATGAGGGAATATGTACCAAATGTTTTTGTTTTGTTTTGTTTTACATTGGTGGATGAGCAGGTGTATGAAGGGTTTGAGTGTTGTATATTTAGGGGAGGGGTGGTAGGTTGCATGGTGATGGTTGCAACCAGGCTGTAAAGGGTGGTGACAATAAAAGAGGGGAGTACACAGTGTATAATGCAGTGTGTGATGGCTGTATACAAGGTAGGACAGGGTGTGATGGGGGGCCATAACTATAAGAAGGTGTGAAGTGAAGTGTGATGGGTAGTGAGAGGTGTAGTTCTTATGTGACTGGTGTATGCAAAGTGTAGTAGGGTGGGATCTGTGGTGAGAGGTGTTGGTAGTGTTGGGGTGTGATTGGTGTATGCAGAGTTTAAAGCGGAAGTAAACCCATCAATTTAACAGTTTCAAAAAGCAGTTAAATTTCCGGCATGCCGGGATTGCCAACTGTCACATTGGTTGTGCTCTCAACCAAACTCTCAAACCATCCAATGGCTGGTGTCATAACTGATCACATGTGCAGCACCATGGCAGTTGAAGATTAAACAGAGGCCAAGATGGCAGCTTCCTTACCTGAAAATGATAGAAGGGTTTACAACCACTTTAATATGGTATAATGGGGAGTGTTGGGTGTGGGGTTGCCACCTCATCCCTTTAAACCCAAACACACATGAATTACACAGGTTCTGAGGCTGATAAGGTGGTAATTAAACTCACTTGGTGCCTTATCGGCATCAAATTAGCTTCGGAACCTGTGTAATTAACATGTGTTCGGGTTTAAAGGGATGAGGTGGCAACCCTAGTTGGGTGGTGTCAGTGGTCTGCAGGGAGTAGATAGCTGTGCATTAGTCGTCTGTAGTTGGGCAGGTGTAATGAATATGTGCAGGGTATGAGGAATACACACAGGGTATGGTGACTAGGGATGAGCTCCGGTGTGTTCACACAGTCCACATGCAGAGCCCGCCAGGAAGTTGGCACTGTGCTGCGCTAATCACAGGCAGGGAGACATTTCCCGATCTCTGCAGCCAAGCATCGGGACAATGTCTCCCTGCCTGTGATTAGCGCAGCACGGTGCCAAATTCCTGGCGGGCTCTGCACGTGGAGTGTGCGAACACACTGGAGCTCATCCTTAATGGTGACATATAATGCAGTGTACATTGGCCTGAAGGGTAATAGAGAGGTGTGATGGGTGGTGACCAATGCAGGGTGGGTGTATGTGGGTGAATGCAGGGTGGGTGAATGCAGGGTGGGTGTATGTGGGTGAATGCAGGATGGGTGAATTCAGGATGGGTGTACGCAGGGTGGGTGTATGTGGGTGAATGCAGGGTGGGTGAATGCAGGATGGGTGAATTCAGGATGGGTGTACGCAGGGTGGGTGTATGTGGGTGAATGCAGCGTGGGTGTATGTGGGTGAATGCAGGATGGGTGAATGCAGGGTGGGTGAATGCAGGGTGGGTGTATGTGGGTGAATGCAGGGTGGGTGAATGCAGGGTGGGTGTATGTGGGTGAATTTAGGATGGGTGAATTCAGGATGGGTGTATGTGGGTGAATGCAGGGTGGGTGAATGCAGGGTGGGTGTATGTGGGTGAATGCAGGATGGGTGAATTCAGGATGGGTGTACGCAGGGTGGGTGAACGCAGGTTGTGGTAGTAGTTAGGTTACACTTATCAGCTCCTCTGGGGTTGACTCTCTCTCGACAGCAGCAACATAGTACATGTCTCTCCCGCAGGTTGCCATCTTCCAGCCCCGTCAGACAGCAGCCTGTCACATGACATGAGTCAAGCAGCCTTCTCCCCAAGAGCCCCGTCCCTGTGTACCATCGGAAGCCCTGCCCACCACTGGTCACATGACAGCCATAACGGCGTGATCCCCAGGCATTGTACAGGGGCCTCAGGAGCAAATCCGACTGTACTGTACTGCACTGCAGGGTCCGCGGCGGGTGGCCTATTCTAATCTATTGCAGGCACAGTCGGACATGCGCAGTTCTGAGCTGGCAGTACAGCGGCCATTTTTACAGGGAATCAGAGCGGCCCGGGAGGAAAGTGCCACTTTGCACTGGCCACTGGAGTCCTCTTCCACTCTTCCAAGATGACATCATGGAGTTGGTGGATGTTAGAGACCCTGCGCTCCTCCACCTTCCGTTTGAGGATGCCCCACAGATGCTCAATACGGTTTAGGTCTGGAGACATGCTTGGCCAGTCCATCACCTTTACCCTCAGCTTCTTTAGCAAGGCAGTGGTCATCTTGGAGGTGTGTTTGGGGTTGTTATCATGTTAGAATACTGCCCTGCGGACGAGTCTCCGAAGGGAGGGGATCATGTTCTGCTTCAGTATATCACAGTACATGTTGGCATTTATGGTTCTGTCAATGAACTGTAGCTCCCCAGTGCCAGCAACACTCATGCACCCTCAGACCATGACACTCCCACCACCATGCTTGACTGTAGGTAAGACACACTTGTCTTTGTACTTCTCACCTGTTTTCCGCCACACACGCTTGACACCATCTGAACCAAATACATGTATCTTGGTCTCATCAGACCACAGGACATGGTCCCAGTAATCCATGTCCTTAGTTTGCTTGTCTTCAGCAAACTACAGGCTTTCTTGTGCATCATCTTTAGAAGAGGCTTCCTTCTGGGACGACAGCCATTCAGACCAATTTGATGCAGAGTGCAGCGTATGGTCTGAGCACTGACAGGCTGACCCCCCACCCCTTCAACCTCTGCAGCAATGCTGGCCACACTGATATGTCTATTTCCCAAAGACAATCTCTGGATATGATGCACGCAGGGCCGGACTGGGGATAAAATCCAGCCCTGGAAATAATTTCATACCAGCCCCACTGCAATATTATACCAGCCCAACATCATAACGTCATCATTTTCTTTATGATGTAAAGGGGAACTCTGGGAATGTGGAGTTGACTCTGCTGACTAGAGACTACCTTCTGCAGAAAGAAAACACTAAAGTAAGGGGGTTTACTAATATGAGGGGGAAACCTTTATATCAATGCCCCCTTACATCAGTAAACCTTCCCCCCCTTAGACTGGCCTGGCGGCGCCATCACTAACCTCCTCTCAGGTGCACTGTGCGGGGCTCCCATTCTTGACTCCTCTCCAGACTGCAGACTTGATGTACGACAAGAAATGGTCAGAGGCTGCGGATGGTACAGGGGAGGTCAGAGGCTGAGCATGGTACAGGGGAGGTCAGAGGCTGCAGAGGGGGTGGACAGGAGAGGTCAGAGGCTGCAGAGGGGGTGGACAGGAGAGGTCAGAGGCTGCAGAGGGGGTGGACAGGAGAGGTCAGAGGCTGCAGAGGGGGTGGACAGGAGAGGTCAGAGGCTGCAGAGGGGGTGGACAGTAGAGGTCAGAGGCTGCAGAGGGGGTGGACAGGAGAGGTCAGAGGCTGCGTGGGGGGTGGACAGGAGAGGTCAGAGGCTGCGTGGGGGGTGGACAGGAGGTCAGAGGCTGCGTGAGGGGTGGTCAGGGGGTCAGAGGCTGTGTGGGGGGTGGTCAGGGGGTCAGAGGCTGCGTGGGGATGGACAGGAGGTTAGAGCCTGTGGAGGGGGGGCCATAGGAAGAGACACTCACTGAGCGACCCGGCGGCGGTACTGCTTTATTTTTAAAAATGGCGCCGCTCTGCGCCATCGCGTCACTGCGCATGCGCCTGGCCTTCCGAAAATTGCCGAGCGGGTACGAGATTTCCCGAGCACGGCTAGGCTTCGGAAATGAGCTGGCGCATGCCCAGTTGCATGACGGCCCGGCCGGCGGCCGCAGCCATATTTTTTTCGGGTGCCGCTGCCCTCACAGCGGCCTCAGAACCTGCGGAGGGGCATAGGAAGACTAAAGAGACTCACTGAGCGACACAGCGGCCGGCGGCGGTACTGCTTTATTTTTAAAAATGGCGCCGATCTGCGCCATCGCGTCACTGTGCTTGCGCCCGGCTTTCCGGGAATTGCCGAGCGGGTACGAGATTTCCCGAGCACGGCTAGCTTCGGAAATGAGCTGGCGCATGCCCAGTTGCATGGTGGCCGCAGCCATATTTTTTTCGAGTGCCGCTGCCCTTACAGCGGCCTCAGATGCAGCCAGCCTACCAGGAATTTACCCGGTGTCCCGGTTTGGCCAGTCCGGCCCTGGATGCACGTGCACTCAACTTCTTTGGTCGACCATGGCGAGGCCTGTACTGAGTGGAATCTGTCCTATTAAACCACTGTATGGTCTTGGCCAGTGTGCTGCAGCTCAGTTTTATGATCTTGTCAATCTTCTTATAGCCTAGGCCATCTTTATGTAGAGCAACATTTTTGTTTTTCAGATCCGAAGAGAGTTGTTTGCTATGAGGTGCCATGTTGAATTTCCAATGGGCAGTATGAGAGAGTGAGAGCGATAACACCAAATTTAACAAACCTGCTCCCCATTCACACCTGAGACCTTCTAACACTAACAAGTCACATGACACTTGGGAGGGAAAATGGCTAATTGGGCCCAATTTGGAAATTTTAACTTAGGGGTGTACTCACTTTTGTTGCCAGCGGTTTAGACATTAATGGCTGTGTGTCAAGTTATTTTGAGGGGACAGCAAATTTACACTGTTATACACGCACTACTTTACATTGTTGCAAAGTGTAATTTCTTCAGTGTTGTCACATTAAAAGATATAATAAAATATTTACAAAAATGTGAGGGGTGTACTCACTTTTGTTCCCAAACTCACATTCATACATACACATACTAGGGCCAATTTAGTCAGGAGCCAATTAACCAAAAAAAAAAAACTTATATAGTTTAAGATTGAATCCCTGAATATTGCGATCGCTAAGAAACACATCTAAAAGTTTACTTTTAATTTATCAAGACTCCCCGCTGACATGGCCAAGTGGAGGAGAATTCCACATCCTACTTCAGTGAACCGTCTTTAGTCCACCTTTATTGTGTCTTCTTTAGAGACCCAAGGAATCCATATGTTTTTCAGATCGCATCTGATCCGCATAGAATTTCCATCAGTATGAACAGGGACTTAATGTAAAAAAAGATGAATTAGGTTTCTTCACAGTAAGAGCTGTGAAAATGTGGAATAGACTCCTTCCAGAGGTGGTTCTGGCCAGATCAGTAGATTGCTTTCTAAAGCCCCATACACACGGTCAGACTTTTTGCCAACCAACTTCAAAATCTGCAACTTTTTAAATTTGTCCGATCGTGTGTACGCTCCATCGGACCAACTTTTTCTGGTTTCATCCGACAAAAAGTTGGGTCTGCGAACGGACCAACTTTTCGGCAACAAAAGTCTGATGGTGCCTTGTGTGACCGCGTGTACAGCAATCCAACCAACATTTGTACAAAGTGCAAATACGCATGCTCAGAACCAATGTTAAAATCAACCAACAATAGCAGAAGTTAACCAAAGGGTGGCGGTAAAGAGCAGAAAAAACATGTGACAATGGGAAAGTTTTAGAAAAGTTTGCAGAAAAGTCTGACTTTGTGTATGCTATGGGTGTGAACGGACAAATCAATTAGGACAAAAATCCAAGGGAAATTTTGTTGGATGTCCTACCGTGTGTACGAGCCTTTAGTGTACATCAGGGGTGCCAACCTTTTGAAGAGCGGGGGCCACTTAAACAGCTTGGTAACCAGTCGCGGGCCACAATAAATGGAGCGGGTGGATGGCATCCCACTCTATAGGGCACACTGAACTTTTTGTTGTTGATTTTTTTTGCGGATCGGTTTGGAGTTAGGAGTTTGTAAACGGACACAACTCCATTTACATCTGCTACTACTTAGATATGAAAGGAGGGTCAGATTTGGGTCGGACTGAGCGTGTGAAAGGGGTCTAAGGCTGCTTTCACACTGATGCACTGTTGTTTACCCCTGTGGCTTTGCTGCAGTTTAGCTGCACTTTGCCATAAACTACTATTATATCCTGTAGGTGTGGTGCACTTTCAGAAAACACACCAAACTTGCAGATAATAGAAGTCTATGGCTCAGTGCAGGTAACCCGCAGTTGCACCTGCGGATCAGTTGAAAGCAGCCCTGTAACCACTGCAGAACATATATGCCCATATATACACTGTGATTTTAGAAATAAACTGACCTAATAACAGTATTCTATTCTATTCCATTCCAGAGCAGGAGGGTCGAGGGCCACTGGCTGTGTACCCCTGTTGTACATAATATTGACATTTCTAGGTAAAGTTTATCCAGGGAAAATCCGATTGCCTCTTGGGGGATCGGGAAGGAATTTTTTTCTCTGCTGTAGCAAATTGGATCATGCATTGCTGGGGGTTTTCACCTTCCTCTGGATCAACTGTGGGTATAGGATTGCATACAGTATATGGCAGTGGTCATCAACCCTGTCCTCAGGGCCCACTAACAGGTCAGGTTTGCAAGATAACAGAAATACCGTATTTATCGGCGTATACCGCGCAGTTTTTTGCCCTGAAAATCAGGGCAAAATCGTGGGTGAGCGATATACGCTGATACCCGCTTTCCCGCGCCGAGTTTGAATACTGCGCCGACATATACCGAGCGCAGTACACTCGTGTATAGTCGGGCAGGATTGGCTCCTCTCGCGGTCACGTCCTGGACGTACAGGACCTAAGCGCGAGAGTAGCCGAGCGTGCCCGACTATACACGAGTGTACTGCGCCAGCATATACAGAGTGAAGTACACTCGTGTATAGTCGGGCAGGCTCGGCTCCTCTCGCACTTATGTTCTGGACGTACAGGACGTGAGCGCGAGAGTAGCCGAGCCTGCCCGACTATACACGAATGTACTGCGCTCGGTATATGCAGGCGCAGTATTCAAACTCGGCGCGGGGATCAAGCGGGGATCAAGCGGGGAGGACACCGCAGAAGGACGCCGGACCCGAAAAAAAGGACACCCGAAGCCGCAGACGGACGCCGGACCCGACGAGGCCGCCGATGGACGCCGCGCAAGGCACCAAAACTGTAAGTACAAACATTTTTTTTCCACAGGAATTTCGGGTCCACTTTAGGGGTGCGCGCTATACGCCGGAGCGTGCAATACCCCGATAAATACGGTACATCATATGTGATATCAGTTGCTGCTCAGTATTTGCAGTATTCTAGTCTGCATCTCCCCCAAGAGAATACATAAAATCTGGCCTGTTAGTGGGCCTTGAGGACAGGGTTGATGACCACTGGTATATGGGATTGTATGTATTTTTTTTATTGATTGAACTAGATGGACTTGTGTCTTTTTTCAACCTGACTAACTACTGTATGTAATATACTAGACTAAATATTGCCTGCAGGCAGATCTGTGCCAAAATTTGAAGATCTCCCAGGTCCACAATTTATAGTATGCCTGCACACTGAAATGATGATTGTTTTATTTTTGACAAACAACAGTCAAATGGTGATGCAAGAGATGTCCAGTCTAACAGAGATCAGGTGCCATAGATGATAGGTATACTAAGCTAGTAGTGTTGTCAGGTGTAGTTGTATATACCGTACATTTACTGGTAGTCTTTGAAATATAACACTTTCCGTGGAATTATTGCTGAAGAGATGTGACCCACCCCACTACCTGTTATTGCAGATTACAAAGCCATGTCATCACTGTTCTCTGGATGAACTTGTACAGTCATCACATCATACAGATCATATGATATTTCCTATTTCAGCCAAAGCAAACATGAAGAGTACGCTATTATGTGTCGTCCAACGCTGCTTATTTTCTCTACACACTTCACATCACTGTCTGATTTATGAGAAGTAGAGTAATGAGAAGTGAAGTATAGGAAAAGCAACCACTCACTTTTTTAGTTTGTTAATGTAGTTATTTTGTTTAGTTAAATTCGGGTTGATTCGTTCAATTCGTTTTTGAAATTCATATTCAAATTTTCTTCGTATTTACCGTTTTTTTCTATTCAAAATGATCAAATCGATAAATTTTAGAATCGGTTGATACGGAAATGTTATATTGTTTACGATTTGAATACAGCAAAGTGAACAAACAAAAGAAAATCTTCATCAAATGATTACAGTGACGCCTCGTACACACAACCGTTTTCCTCGACAGTATCCATCAAGAAACTTGGTGGCAGAGCTTTTTTGCTGAGGAAAACGGTCATGTGTATGCTTTTCATCGAGAAAACTGACGTTGACGAGTTCTCTTTTTCCTCGTCGGGAGTCTCAATTTCCTCGTCGTGTTCCTCGTCGGGCTGGTTTTCCATGAGAAACATGTTCGTGTGTATGCTTAGAAACCCACGCATGCTCAGAATAAAGTATGAGACGGGAGCGCACCTGTGCCCACCCAGTTGTGTGACAATAGCGAATGAATATTTGCTATTGTCACACTGATTGGTCGAAAGGAGAAGCTACCCTATTGGCCGAGGGTGGAGACATATGGCGAGGACACCTCTGTGATGACAAGAAGGAAACACAGGTGAAGCCAGCCCGGCCCCCCTGTTGCGGGTGACTGACCGACCTAAACCTGGGGGAGGGAGGTATCTGGCTGTGCACTGCTTAACCGCCCGCCCCCCCCCCCCCCCCCAAGTAAATATACCACCACCCACCACTGCCTGTAGGTACTGTGAATATCATTTAAATTTAGGCCATATAGAAGATATTCACAGCGGCTGCACCCAGTGTTGTGACCATCACATGCACAGTAGCTCTGCATTCAAGGCACACTGAGCATACTGTCAATGCAGAGAGTAGGGCGTCACTATCGTGACTGTCATGTGCATGCGCGGGAGTGACACCTTTCAAACAGCCGGATAGCGCAAATCAGGAAGAAAGACCAAGTAAGGATGAAAGGGACAGTCTCCCACTGGAAGCAGTGGCGGTGCGTCCATAGAGGGCGCAGGAGCACCGCCCCGTCTTGCACCTGCACCGCCACTGAAAAACAATACGTGGATTCATGCATTGCATGAATCTATGTATTGTCGCCGCAGCCCACTATTCAGATGGCCGCCCCCCTGGTGAGCACCGGCCATCTGAATAACGACAGCTCGTTAGCTGTGGAAGTGTCTATCAGAGCCAGCGGCTGTAATCGGCTTCCAAATAGTTAACCAGGGGATGCACGGGGTGTATCTGGCAATCTGGCGGCATTTTAGGGGCAAACTGGCGGCAATTGATGGGCACAGTGGCAACAATGGCATGGCACAGTGGCTGCGTTTGGCATGGCACAGTGGCAACAATTTATGGGCACAGTAGCGACAATGGCATGGCACAGTGGTGACAATTGATGGGCACAATGGCGACAATGGCATGGCACAGTGGCTGCTTTTGGCATGGCACAGTGGGGACAGTTGATGGGCACAGTGGTAACAATGGCATTGCACAGTGGGGACAATTGATGGGCACAGTGGCAACAATTGATGGCATAGTGGCTGCGTTTGATGGTATGGCACAGTGGCGACAATTTTATGGCACAATGGCTGCAATTGTTTCATGTTGCAGGTGATTCTTCAATTCTCCAACATGAAGTTATAACTTGTTACATTGCTAGCTTTTACCAAGCTGTTTTTTGTCACTCTTCTTATTTTTAGGAAAACAGACATGCACATTAAAGGGGTTGTAAAAGTAAAACATGTTTTTCCTAAATGGCTTCCTTTACCTTAGTGCAGTCCTTCTTCACTTACATCATCCTTCGTTTTTGCTTTTAAATGTCCTTATTTCTTCTGAGGAATCCTCACTTCCTGTTCTTCTGTCTGTAACTCCACACAGTAATGCAAGGCTTTCTCCCTGGTGTGGAGTGTCGGTCTTGCCCCCTCCCTTGGACTACAGGAGAGTCAGGATACCCACTAACACACAGCTCCTTTCTCTATCTGCAACGTAGAGAGCGTCCTGACTCTCCAGTAGTCCAAGGGAGGGGGCGAGCACGACACTCCACACCAGGGAGAAAGCCTTGCATTACTGTGTGGAGTTACAGACAGAAGTGAGGATTTCTCAGAAGAAATAAGGACATTTAAAAGTAAAATTGAAGGATGAGGTAAGTGAAGGAGGACTGCACTAGGTTAAAGGAAGCTATTTAGGGGAAAAAAATTACCTTTACAACCCCTTTAAGGTTTAGTTTATTCTTGGGGTTGGAGGGTAGTAAAATAGGTGGTTGAGACAAATTTTTATTGCCCTCCTTAAGCTGCAAAGACAACTGGATGGGGTTGCACACATGGCAGCACAGAAACAATGCCCTTATTGTATTGGGCGCACAGAACTGCCTCAAAACATTACCAATTTAACCACTTCAGCCCCAGAAGGTTTTACCCTCTTAAAGATCAGGGCATTTTTTTGCGATACCGCACTGCGTTATTTTAACTGACAATTGCGTGGTCGCGCGACGTTGTACCCAAATAAAATTGATGTTCTTTTTTTTCCTACGAATAGAGCTTTCTTTTGGTGGTATTTGATCACATTTGTTGTTTTAATTTTTTGTGCTATAAACAAAAAGAGACCGACAATTTGGAAAAGAAAACAATATTGTTTACTTTCTCCTAAAAAACATATCCAATAAAAAAAAATCCAAATCTAATTTCTTCATTACTTTAAGCCAATATTTATTCTGCTACATATTTTTGGTAAAAAAATAAATCAGATAAGTGTATATTGATTGGTTTGCACAATATAAGTTATGCCATTTAATTATTTTTTATTTTTTACTGGTAATGGCGGTGATTAGCAATTTTTAGCGGTACTGCGACATTGCGGCGAACAAATCAGACATCTAACTGACTCTTTTGACACTTGTTTGGGATCAGGTGACATTATTACAGTGATCAGTGCTAAAAATATGAACTGTTACTGTACTAATGACACTGACAGGGAAGGGGTTAACACCAGGGATGATCAAAGGGTTAAGTGTGTCCCTAGGGGGTGCTTGCTAACTGTGTGGCAGGTGGACTTACTGGATGAACACAGAGGCTCCCCCTCTGTCCAATCAGCGCATGTGCCTCCAGCAGCGCGGGTGCCCCCCAGCTGTCTATTGCACAACAGGTATATAGTTTCGTACAATAGATCTGACCTACCGCAGTATATGTGCTGTGGTTTAGTGAACGCTAGGCTTGCGCCAAAAACCCAGTATGGCTGTTAAGAGAAAAAAAAAATTGTGATAATGCACGTCCTGAATGCCCGCCAGCCGCACCTGCACAAATCTCTGAAAAGTGATCCACGGTGGATCACTTTTCAGAGAACAACACAACACTAAAGCATTCTTTGTCCTGCATTTTCTTTTTACATATTATCAATTTTTGTTACTTATAGCACAAGTGGTTTGCTGCTCTGTGACTAGCGGTAACACATTGTAAGCATGGGGCACAGTTTATTTCAGCCATGCACTGTGTGAGAGCATGAAAGAGAATGGGGCCTCTGAAGACAAGTCTTATATACAGTAGCCTCCTGATATATGACTGTTTTTCTATAGAGAATACCTAAACACAAATCATACCACCACAGAGAATGGTGAATGAAATGAGGGGCATATTATATTTTATTGGTTTTAAAGGTCTGCTAATTCCACAGGCCATGTTATTGTGTATATGTAAAACCATTTATGGTAATTATTGTACATTTCACAACTAAAGAGTCACAGACTGAAATAGTTTTGCAAAAATGGTTTGATAAATTGACTGGATCACCTAGATTGCACAGCATTTTTAGGTTGCAGAGTTTGATAGGTGGCACCTCCTGTTTAACACAACCATTAAAGGGGTTGTAAAGGTAAAAAAAAAATCCTAAATAGCTTCCTTTTCCTTAGTGCAGTCCTCCTTCACTTACCTCATCCTTCCATTTTGCTTTTAAATGTACTTATTTCTTCTGAGAAATCCTCACTTCCTGTTCTTCTGTCTGTAACTCCACACAGTAATGTAAGGCTTTCTCCCTGGTGTGGAGTGTCATGCTCGCCGCCTCCCTTGGACTACAAGAGAGTCAGGACGCCCACTAACGCACAGCTCCTTTCTCTATCAGCGACGTAGAGAGCATCCTGACTCTCCTGTAGTCCAAGGGAGGCGGCGAGCATGACACTCCACACCAGGGAGAAAGCCTTGCATTACCGTGTGAAGTTACAGACAGAAGAACAGGAAGTGAGGATTTCTCAGAAGAAATAAGGACATTTAAAAGCAAAATCAAAGGATGAGGTAAGTGAAGGAGGACTGCACTAAGGTAAAGGAAACTATTTAGGGAAAAAAAATTGTACCTTTCCACCCCTTTAAGGCAAGAAAATCTATTCCTTGTGTACAATATTTACACTTAAAGTAAAAATGTTCTAATCAGGAGGATTTAAAAAAAGCTGATTCTCTAAGGCCCCTTTCACATTGAGGAGTTTTTCAGGCGGTACATCGCTAAAAATAGCGCTGCTATACCGCCTGAAAAACTCCTGCCAAGCCCGAGGGCTTTCACACTGAGGTGATGCGCTGGCGGGAGAGAAAAAAATCTCCTGTCAGCAGCATCTTTGGAGCGGTGAGAGGAGTGGCGTGTATACCGCTCCTTCACCGCTCCTTCCCATTGAAAACAATGGGAAATCGTGGCAATACTGCCCGCAATGCGCCTATATAGAGGCACATTGCGGGTGGTATTAACTCTTTCACGGCCGCTACCAGCACCGCACTGCTAGCGGCCGCAACTCGCGGCAAATCCGACGGTATAGCGCCGCTATAGCGCGGCTCCAGCCCCAAGCACATACATACAAAACCCTCAACAAAGCATATCAACAAGCTAATCAGTATTCTCAGGTGGACCTGATCTTCCAGAATTCCAGAAATACGGTATACCTGTAGTGTTTCCCATTGCTAAACCTTTCTTCCAAATTCTAAATTGCTGCATTTGTTCATTTTAAAAGCCAATATAAAGGAACAGTAGTGATAAAAAAAAGCCCTTGTGGATTTATTAACCCTTTTTTGGGGTTAATTCTCATTTAAGGGGGTGTGGCAGGGGGCGTGTCCCATGCCTACATACGTTTGCTGGTAGGTAGGTGTGTCTCATTGCCATCTTAAAATTTTGGGAGGTATGGATTATGGGGCTCCCAGGCAATAGATTATGGGGCCACACAGTATGCACACACACATACAGTATACATACACAGTATAAACACACAGACACACAATATACACACACAGTATACATACATACAGAATACACATACACACACTGAAAAGGTACAGGAGAGGCGGGGCAGCTATAATCTTGGGATTTTTAAAAAACACAGATTTTTACATACTGTCCCTGGTTTTACTGAGGCTGACAACCCTGATGGGGCCACCTAGTGGCATGGGGCCCTCGGGCAGTTTCCGAGTGCCCGAATGGTCAGTCTGCCCCTGATAATGACCATCCTTGATGACGCCCTGGAGGAGGGGCGAAACGTGTCAACGTATTTCCGGTTTTTCATGTACCAGTGACGCAACTTCCGGTATTCGTGGAACGAACTCTGCACATTCAAACCCGGAACACACTGATGCCTGTTTTTTCAAGCCGTCTCTTGAGTGGCGTTTTGTGAATGCGCATTAATCCAGTATCAGCAGTACTTCACTATGTACTTTTTCTTTTCTCATCTCTCTTTATGTACTATTTAACTCGGTCCGCCTGAATAACCGTTCGTGGAAGCCTCTCTGAACTTGGATATATGTATCAGACCTTCATTTTATAAACAATTTCCGACCCCTGGACTGCAAAATGAAGACAAAGAAAAATGGATAGCCGCACTCCAAAACCTGATGGGTGGTCTTTTATTCAATAGACAGCATGTACAAAAATAGGGTCACAGCAGTAGAAACAAGGAACAGCCGACGCGTTTCGCACTGGATCAGTGCTTATTCATGGCATAAGCCATGAATAAGCACTGATCCAGTGCGAAACGCGTCGGCTGTTCCTTGTTTCTACTGCTGTGACCCTATTTTTGTACATGCTGTCTATTGAATAAAAGACCACCCATCAGGTTTTGGAGTGCGGCTATCCATTTTTCTTTGTCTTCATTTTGCTTAGTGCACCGCCAGCACCCTCGGTATCCTGCACCACCTGTAACCATTTAGTGATCCCACCTGGAGCGGTGACTCCTTTCTCCCTGGACTGCAAAGCTGAGGGTCTATCAGCTCTGGTGAGTGGGGTCACAAGAGGGGAGAGTGTTCTCTGGTATTCCTTTCATCCTTGAAACTTGAATTGCCATTGGAAGCACCTGGCACTTTATTTATTTTACCACATCACTATATCAGTATTAGTTAAAGCAGAGGTTCCGCGTGTATTTGGTTTTTTTCTTTTACATGCTTCTGGCACAATCTGGTTAATCTGCTACTCATGTGTCCTAATATTAGAGCCGCCAGCATCGTCATTCTGCAGCAAAAGATGTTTTTTAAAAACCTTAGATGGACGTTTCCATCTTGCTTGTGGGCACTCTGAAGCCCACAAGCAAATCCTTCCGGGATACGGTGAATTTACACCTGATTTCCCTTAGTTAAAATGGCGAATTAGTATCCACCCTCGTCACATGATGCGCTTTGCGAGTCATGTGACCCGCTTTCCGCGTCACGTGACACTCGAGCTAGTGCAAGAATATACGCCTGGCTATTACGGATGGTCTCCTGTGAGTGTTGAAACGTCACTCCCAGGAGACATTGCAACCAGCCTTGAGGCGTCGGGGAAAATGAGCGACACGCCCACTCCCGCAGGGAACAAGACCCGGAAGTGAGGCTGAATCGATCAGAATAAAGGTAACCTTATAGATCTGGAAAAAAAACACAGCGGTTTAGGCATTTATTAAGGCTGCAGTACTGATAAATACAAAGTTCATTTTAAGGGTGAACCTCCGCTTTAATTATATTTTGTGTTTAACCACTTGCCGCCCACCAATGACAGATTGACTTTGGCAAAGTGGTTTAAATAACCTGACTGGACGTCATATGACGTCCTCAGGATATTGAGCCACTGGGCGCCCCCGGGGGAGCGCATCGAGGCGATCATTGTTGCAGGGTGTCAGTCTGACATCCCGCAACACCGATCTAGGTAAAGAGTCTCTCACGGAGACTCTTTACCATGTGATCAGCCGTGTCTAATCACGGCTGATCACGATGTAAACAGGAAGAGCTGGTAATCGCCTTTTCTTAACTCGCGTCTATCAGATGCGAGTACAGGAGAGCCGATCGGCCCACTGGACCACCAGAGATGCTCACTGGACCAGGGATGCAAAACACAGGTATGCCACTCTAGACCACCAGGGATGACAATGACACAAATAATGGATGCCAATCAGTGCCCGCAATGGATGCCAATCAGTTCCCACAATGGGCATCACTGATTGGCAGGCATTGTTTGGCACTGATTGGCATCCATTAATACAACCTAATAAGTTAGTGCCACCTATCAGTGCCCATCTATGCCCATCCGTGCCACCTATCAGTGCCCATCCATGCCACCTATCCGTGCCCATCCGTACCGCCTATCCATGCCCATCCATGCCGCCTATCCGTGCCGACTATCCGTGCCCATCTGTGCCGCCTATCCGTGCCACCTATTTGTGCCAATCCATGTCGCCTATCCGTGCCACCTATCAGTGCCCATCCGTGCCGCCTATCAGTGCCACATATTAGTGCCCATCATCAGTGCCCATCAATGCCACCACATCAGTGCCTATCAGTGCCACCTTATCAGTGCCTGTCAGTGCAGTACCATCAGTGCCCATCAGTGAAGGAGAAAACATACTTATTTACAATGTTTTATAACAGAAACAATTAAAAACATCTGTCATTTTTAAAAAACAATTGCAGAAATTAAAAATCCCAGAGGTGATCAAATACCACCAAAAGAAAGCTCTATTTGTGCGTACAAAATGATAAAAATATAGTTTGGGTACAGTGTAGCATGACCGCAAAATTGTCATTCAAAGTGCAACAGCACTGAAAGCTAAAAATTGGTCTAGGCGGGAAGGTGTATAAGTGCCCTGTATAGAAATGGTTAATATGTGTTCACTATATGTTAGCACACATATTCCAATAGCACTGTAAAAAATTTGTATATCTCATCATTCAGGGTTTTAGCACTTTTGCAACAGCTGCTGTGGTCTTCTTATAATTCTTTATATTATTTAACTATTTTCTTCATGTCATTAGCGCAAATTTTAGTTTGTATTGAGGTTGCTATGTGGGCACCCAAGCCGAGCCGCAGCTCTGTGTATCTATTCAGACACAGAGAGCTGTGGTTCGGCCCTGCCCCTCTCTCTCCTTATTGGCTAACTGTCTTTGATTGGTCGATCTGAGGGCCAGAGCTGCAGAAGCTGCAACCTAGATGTCCTGTAGAGCTGACTAGGAGGGAGACGCGTCTAGAAGGATCTGTGCATATAAACAAACAATGAATATGACGGGGGCGTATGATTGCTGTAGAGTATAAGCAAAAAAGAGGTTCATATATAGAGGAGAGGCCACACCCACAATGTGGGGTGATTACCATAGCCAGCACAAGTAGACACAATTTTGTCTAGAAGGATCTGTTCCTGGCTACTGTGAATACAGACCTGTGTCTAGGGGCCTGTTCTGTAAGGGGGCACTCCTTGAGGCTAGGTAAGTGGACAGGTGTCAGCCAAAGGGAATACTGGTGGTGAGTGTCCTGAAGAAATGTGGTGCATTGAGTCTACTGCCAGAGCAAAAAGAGAACTTATTCTCCCACACAGCTATAGTGTGGTCCAGCACATGTAAAAATCCCCCTTGTGGATGTTAATGGAAGTGTAAAGATATTTATTTAGAGATGCCCATGTTGGAGAACGGGAAGGATAATTCTCCTGATACACATGGACACCCATACATGGTTATAATATAATAAAGATTGTACTTTCCTTTGAAGAGCACTTCCCTCTCTTTCCCTTAGGTATTTTCCAACAGGTCCATGTATTTTCTACTTAAATTGTTCACTGTTTGAGGATCAATGTAACAAACATATTGCTCATAAAATATATAACTAAAATTGATGTGTAACATGCAAATCCATCAAATGATGGTAGGCATGTTCTATGTATTATCTTTAATTGATGTAAATACAGGAATAATGAGTAAATCTCTTTTCTGACAGATTCACAATGGACCATCGTGTCTCCTTCTCCCACCCCGGTGGGCCAGTCCTTGGTTCTGTTCGGCTTCCTGGCACTGTAAGGAGACGTGCCAGACACGTATCTCCCCTTTTATGCCCCCACAGTTTATCCATCTACCTCTGTGGGGAGCCAGTACTGTGGTGGCAGCATTCCTTGATCGCCGCTGGACTATTGAGTAACGCCACACCCATGCGTGATGATGCAGCCGTGCACGTGCGGCTGGACTGTTTTACTGCGCACGTGTGTGGTGTTTTTTACGTCACACAGGTTGCGACAGAGGCGGCAGGGATATGCAACATGCATTTGTATGACAATTTAAAACAGTTTATTGATATTAATGATTTATTTTACTCTGCATTCCAAAGACAATTTTTTTAACATGTGACCAGCAGCAGTGTACTAGAAGCTTCTCCTGTCACTGTTTCCTTGCAGACGGGCTGGGGAAGAGCTGGTAGTGGAGTAGCGTGGGTTGTCAGCACCCGGGGCAAGGCAAGTAATTTGGACCACCCCCCCCCCCCCAACCTGCAGACTTTTAGTATTGCCCGAGTCCCTTCAATTACACTAGTAATGACCAACCTGATATCTATACTGACCACTACACTATATTGTCCACTACACTACACTGCGCACTATACTATACTGACCACTACACTAACTACTACACTACACTGTCCACTACACACTACACTGTCCACTACACTACACTAACCACTACACTGACCACTACACTACACTGTCCACTACACTAACCACTATACTATAATGTCCACTACATAGACCACTATACTATAATGTCCACTACACTACACTGTCCACTACAATATACTATCCACTACACTGACCACTACACTACACTGTCCACTACACTACACTGACCACTATAATATACTGTCCACTACACTACATTTTGCCTCTGCCTCTCTCTCTCTTTGCCTTTGCCTCTCTCTCTCTCTCTCTGCGTCTCTCTCTTTCTCTCCATCTCTCTCTGTATGCTGCTCTGTCTCTCTCTGTGTGCCGCTCTGTCAGTCTCTATGTCCCGCTCTGTCTCTCTCTGTGGGCCGCTCTGTCTCTCTCTGCGTGTCTCTCTGCCGCTTTGCCTCTCTCCCCAGTCCATGTTCCTCCTCACCTGCTGTTTGTCCTGCAGGCTGCATCATGACATCGGGGTCCGGAGGATAGGAGGAGGCGGCCCCCATGTTTGTTCAGTGTCCGGCGCACGCCGCATTGTGATTGGGCATATGGAGGCCATGGCCCATTCACAGAGAGCCAGACATTGAAAGATGGCGGCCGGAGCTTCGGGCGGCCGGGACACAGAAAATGTAATTTAGGAGGACACAGCCAGTGTGACACACACTGGCTTGAAATTGCGCCCCCCTAAATATCGCGCCCGGGCTCCACGCTACGCCACTGAGAGCTGGGTCATGCGACAGCTGTATATCAATTAGGAAAGAAGGTATTTAGATTTTTTTTCATTAAAATAATTATTGTGCCATCATCTACATACAGAAAAAGATGGGATAATGTATATTAAACTGTATGGGCCGGATTTACAGCCATCGGCGCATCTTTATGCTGCCGTAGCGTATCTTCTTTACGCTACGTCGGCGCAACGTTGAGAGGCAAGTATGAAATTCACAAAGAAAATGTGCCCAACGTTGCGCCGGCGTAGCGTATATTCGTCGGCGTAAGCCGACGTAAGTCAAAGTAGGTGGAAGTGGGCAGGAAGTGGGCGTGATGCATGGTAATGAAACGTGACCCCATGCAAATGATGGGCTGAGCGTCATCCAAGTACTTAAAACGAACGGCGCATGCGTCGTAACTTGGACGTATCCCTGTGCGCATGTGTACAACCACGTCGAAATAACTGCCTAAGATACGTCGAATTACTGCCTACGACGTGAACGTAACCTACGCCCAGCCCTATTCACGTAGTACTACGTAAACAACGTAAAATACGACGGCTTTTCCCTGGTCCATTCCTTTATAAGGAATAGCTTTACGCCGGACGTAACCCTTACGCAAATCGCTTAAAACATGCACCGGGCGCAAGTACGTTTGTGAATCGGCATATCTCCCTCATTTGCATATTTGCATCACAAATCAATGGGAGTACCAAATGCATCCAGCGTAACTATGCGCCCACTATACGCCGGCGTAGGCAAGTTACGTCGGTCGGATGAAGTCAGTTTTTTGGCGTATCTTAGTTCTATGGGTACGGCGCATAGATACGACGGCGCATATTTACACTTACGCGGCGTATATCGAGATATGTGGGCGTAAGTGCTACGTGAATCCGGTCCTGTGTGTTTAGTACTATATCACTTTAAGTAGGTATTATTCATCTTTAGAACTGAGTTAATGGTAGGATTTGGAAGCACGCAACAGATGCTTATAGAATTTTGAGGCTAGCTGTCAAACTTGCAAGCCAGTGAGACCCACAAGCTTGAAATTCTAAAATTCCTGACCATCCCCATGCCAATGCCTTTGCCATAACATTCACTGAAGATAACAGCAAAAGGCTGTAATAAAACTTGTGTCTCAAACGCCAAAGCTTGCTGAGTTAAGCAATATATGATTTTAAATATACTATATTTTTGGTATAGAAAAGGTAAATCTACAGATTGGTAGCCTTTTAATATAAAGAAGTAGACCAAATGGTTATGTAAAAAGATGATAGAAATGATTCTTAGCAAAACTCATGCACAGGAAATCTTCAAAAGATTGCAGTCACTTCTCATTTTCTGACTTTGAATTTAGCAACATTTTTCATCATATGTGCAAAGAGACAGTCATACTTCAGACTTGGGGAGAAAAAAAAAACCCAGTACAGTATTGTGGTATAAATTCTTATTACGGAAACCACAACTTGTCATCTGACTTGTCTTTTAACCTATTATTATTGCTGTTTATGTCTACTACACCCTTGACAGTCCCTGAAGCATAACATACACAATCATATGGGCATAATGAGATAACCTGAGTGTACATGGGCAAACTCTAATGCCTGGTACACAGGATGAGATTATCAAACAAATGATCGTCCATTTTTTTATTTTATTTTTGCATGCCTCTCATATGAAGAGGCTACTAAAGTTAGGAAAATTCTCATACGACAGAATAAAAATTTGTAAGTGATGTAATGTATTGCATCGTATCTGTATTGTATTTTTGGACGAAAACTGTACTGATTAAACGAATCTATTGATCTGGTATCGTACGAGAAAATAAATTTGTGCTTATCCCATCGGGTAATATCGAATGAACTTTGTAGTACAGAGGTGCAGCCCCTACACTGGTTATTTTTGTTGCGATTTGCAGCTAGTTATGTCATTACTTGTGTAGCTAAATACCATACATGCCTATACAGTTGCAAACATTTTGTTTGCAAAAACATTGTATCATAAACATCTATTTTTTTTTTGTTTCTTTTCGTAGAAAATACTTTTATTGCTTATTTTCATCCTTTTTTGCGACTCAATACTGCTAATCTCCTGTAACCTTTTTGCAACCATAAGCATCATTAAAACGACTTTTTGTCTCTGCTGGAGGTGCCTGTGAAAGGCAGATGAGTAATTAAGGGACCGGGACAGAGCTTCTTCACCCTCGAACTAGAAGTACCTGTGAAAGGGTGACAACACAGATGAGTAATTAAGGGACCGAGACAGAGCTTCCTCACCCTCGAACTGGAGGTGCCTGTGAAGGGGTGACAACACAGATGAGAAAATAAGGGACCAGGACAGAGCTTCCTCACCCTAGAACTGGAAGTCCCTGTGTCAAGGGTGACAACACAGATGATCAATTAAGGGACCAGAACAGAGCTTCCTCACCCTAGAACTGGAAGTGCCTGTGAAAGGGTGACAACACAGATGAGTAAATAAGAGACCGGAGCGTAGCTTCCTCACCCTAGAACTTGAAGTGCCTGTGAAGGGGTGACAACACAGATGGTTAATTAAGGGAGCGGGACAGAGCTTCCTCACCCTAGAACTGAAAGTGCTTGTGAAAGGGTGACAACACAGATGAGCAATTAAGGGACCGGAACGTAGCTTCCTCACCCTAGAACTGGAAGTGTCTGTAAAGGGGTGACAACACAGAAGAGTAACTAAGGGACCGGGTTGTAGCTTCCTCACCCTAGAACTGGAAGTGCCTGTGAAGGGGTGACAGCACAGATAAGTAAATAAGGGACCGGGACAGAGCTTCCTGACCCTAGAACTGGAATAGCCGTGAATGGGTGACAACACAGATGAGTAATTAAGGGACAGGGACAGAGCTTCTTCATCCTAGAACTGGAAGTGCCAGTGAAAGGGTGACAACACAGATGAATAAATAAGAGACTGGAACAAAGCTTCCTCACCCTAGAACTGGAAGTACCTGTGAAAGGGTGACAACACAGATGAGTAATTAAGGGACCGGGACGGAGCTTCATCACCCTAGAACTGGAAGTGCCTGTGAAGGGGTGACAACACAGATGAGTAAATAAGGGACCGGGACAGAGCTTCCTCACCCTAGAACTGGAATAGCCGTGAATGGGTGCCAACACAGATGAGTAATTAAGGGACCGGGACAGAGCTTCCTCACCCTAGAACTGGAGGTGCCTGTGAAAGGGTGACAACACAGATGAGTATAAATGAGAGACTGGAACAGAGTTTCCTCACCCTAGAACTGGAAATGCTGGTGAAAGGGTGACAACACAGATGAGTAAATAAGAGACTGGAACAGAGTTTCCTCACCCTAGAACTGGAAGTACCTGTGAAAGGGTGACAGCACAGATGAGTAATTAAGGAACCGGGACGGAGCTTCATCACCCTAGAACTGGAAATGCCTGTGAAGGGGTGACAACACAGATGAGTAATTAAGGGACCAGGACGGAGCTTCCTCACCCTAGAACTGGAAGTGCCTGTGAAGGAGTGACAACACAGATGAGAAAATAAGGCACCGGGACAGGGCTTCCTCACCCTAGAACTGGAATACCCCATGAAAGGGTGACAACACAGATGAGTAATTAAGGGACTGGGACAGAGCTTCCTCACCCTAGAACTGGAGGTGCCTGTGAAAGGGTGACAACACAGATGAGTAAATAAGAGACCGGAACGGAGATTCCTCACCCTAGAACTGGAAGTGCTTGAACGAGGACATTTACAACAGGATTACCGGTTATTATTTACATAAAATCTGTACATGTATAGAAATGTGAAATTACTATTATTAAAATTGCATTAACACATTAAAGATTATATGAGATTTTAGTCACTGGATTCAGAGCTACTTAAAGTACTATTGACAGTTTTAAAATAAGTCAAATCCCTATGTCATTGTCAGCTGTATGCCAAATTTCATGTAAGCAAATCACATTGTTTTTTTGCACATGCTGTCATTCCTTTTCTCCTAATGACATAGGAAAACATCTAAAATTGTGCTTGAGAAGAACATTTCTGTGTCAGAGCCAGAGGTCATGTCCAAGGGAAGCAGGATCAAGAATTAAAAGGGGAAGCAACAAGTGGTGTAACCACATCAATTCCTGACACCAGAAATGGGAAGTGGTTTTCTAGAAATAAGTAACCGCATGGAGTTTATACAATACAGGGACACCAGACTGGCACATACCAAACAGATAATGTTACTTTGGATAATACCCTAAAATATTTGTTTAAATATAGGGCGCAAATAAAAATGTCCACCACGCACAAAGGAGTGAGAGGTTCACTCCAGGTTTTCTCCTGTCAACTAGGAAGTAGC
Organism: Rana kukunoris; assembly: GCA_029574335.1. NCBI lineage: Eukaryota > Metazoa > Chordata > Amphibia > Anura > Ranidae > Rana > Rana kukunoris. The sequence continues at coordinate 222,640,470 of CM056059.1, read as the reverse complement.
ATATCAGGTTAAAGATGACATTTTACAGAGCTATATCTGGAAAAAGCACAGCATGAGGGTGAGAGTAATGCCGCGTACACACCATCACTTTTTGTGATGAAAAAAAATGACATTTTTCAAAATGTCATTTAAAATGATCGTGTGTGGCCAAAATGTCATTTTATGTCTTCTGAAAAATGACCAAAAAAAAATTCGAACATGTTCGAATTTTTTATGTCATTTTTCAAAATGTCATTTTTTGTGTCATAAAAAATGATCGTGTGTGGGCAAAACTACGTAAAAAATGACGTTTTAAACCCGCACATGCCCAGAAGCAAGTTAGGAGACGGGAGGAAAAACTACCATTCATAATGGAGTAAGCACATTCATCACGCTGTAACAGACAAAAAAGCAGGAATCACCTTTTACTAACAAGTAACCAGCTAAAAGCAGCCTCAAGGCAAATAGAACTTCCCCTTTAGAGTGCCATCACTTTGTTCATCATTTTCCAAAAATGATGGTGTGTACGCAACGTCATTTTTAAAAATGAAGTTTGAAAAATTTCATTTTTTTTCATGAAGAAAAATTACATTTTTTTTCATCACAAAAAGTGATCGTGTGTACGGGGCATGAGGCAAGCCATATATGAATTAATTTTCTTTCTATCCACCACAGGTGGGTGCCTTCCACAGCGCTATTGTATTCTGCCAGATGGTTCACATGAAACCTTTCTGGTCAACAATGATTACTGTTAGTGGCTATAATCGCTTGTAGAAAAATCAAACGAATCAATGAATCGACTTGGGTACAATCTGTCTGCCCATATATGGATCGAAATTTGTCTGGTCCCTGCTGAACTGTCTGAATTTCAACCCACTTTAATAACATGCAAGGGCTCATACACTTGAACGTAATTAAATCACTTATATCAATGCAGAGTCTTGCTGTAAGATCTTGGCAGAAAGATTTAAATTTATACACCAATGTATATATGCATGTAACCACATTAAATATAATATTTGAAGTCTACTTGTACTTTGAAGTACTCCTGCCATTCCCTTGTCTCTGGATGTTGGCTATGGACATAGTAATGGTTGTCCTCACTCCACTCGCACCACTTTGTCCATGTAAATGGGGTGCCCATAATACAACTCTACAAACAGTGGAACTTCTTAGTAAACAGTAGATCCCTTGGGGCTCATAAGTAGTCTCAAATTTTTTTAGGGTGCTCCATTTACAATTATGTTAACACAGCCTCTCAGATATAGGGGAACTCCAAGCCATAACATTTCTGGAACCTACTGCACAAAAACAGTATGGAGCCGGGACAACGGAAACAACTGCTGTCCAGGCCCAAAGGACAAGCATGAAGAAGGCCACCAAGCCCCTGTTTCCGAGTCACTCAGCTCCTCCCTATTCACCTCACCAACCTCCCCCAAAGTGGAGGAATACTAATTCACACAAGGCTGGGGCACTGTCCGATACCTTAAGCTTCCCTCAACCCCTTTACATTCTGGGGCACTAGACATCATACAAGCCGACTCCTTCTGAGGTTCTGCAGCCACCAATGCACGCCTTGGGGTGTCACACAATGCTCCCAGACATTCCTCAGGCTCTGTTGTACTCTGCAGATGGAACAAGTCCTCCTTCCTTGGACCCAGAGGGAGCAACGCTGGTGGCTCTGTCTCTTGCTCTGCTGATGTAGCTGTGGGGCAGAACTTGGCTGCTAACTTATCCTTCTCTTCACTGAGAGTCAAGCGGTCGACAGCTGGCAAAAGAGTATCTGTTTCACATTCCTCCTCCCTAGGCTCTCAGTGGACCAGCTCAACCCGCTGTCCTTGGGGGAGCTCTGGGTTGGAAGGCCCTCCTCCCACAGCACCAGGTTCGGAGAGTTTAGATGCACCTCCTCTGGCTGCTGCATGGGGTCCTTTCATTTGAGTCTCTGAAAATCTCCCAAATGGCATCTTCCTTCCATGGCACCCATTGCTCACATGGAGAGTCACTGGCAGGAAGAGGGACCACCTTAAAGAGGAATGCACGGCATCTTCCGCAATGAGCCCAAGATGCCAGCACAGATGTTAGTCCCTGACCGACTTACAGCATGGCCTTGCCTAACATCACTCCACTATAATGTCCTTGATACATATGCAAGGATAAGAAGCAATGCACATTAAAGCCTGCTTCTTTACAGCCATCCACACTGCCACTCACAAGCATATGTTGCAAACCATTCCCAATCCCTTGCTCTCCTTGTCTTGCTCCGCCTTCCGGCTCTACTGCAACCAGATAGTCCAAAACATGCCCACACACGGTAATGTATTGGATCCTGCTGACTACACCAAGTCAAAGGGTCCCTGATTGGACAGCTATTTGCACAATGCTGACTCTGGACCCACCGCGCTTCTTCTTGAAAGTTATAGTCACCTACCTGTTGTTTGGAGATACTCTGCCATGTTGTGTCACTGACATTTTTCTAGCTTGAAGCTCACTCTCTTACATATCCCCAGCATAAGTCCTATTACCCAGAATAAAAAAGAATGTCCAGTGACAGTCCAAAAGCCTTTTCAGGGCTTAACTGCAACATTTGTGTAATACACACTATCAAAATTGAACTTTTTCTTTACAAGACAATAAACAGTTGACAACTTCCTGACAGCAGTCTCTGTTGCAGAACACCATACCTCATTACATGACTTCCTGACAGTAGTCCCTTTAGTGCAGAACACTCTGAATCATCTCAGCGTGTGAACTTAGCCATCTTCAACAGATGTTACCATCTCCTTTCATAGATGTTTCACGCACACATGGTGTACCTTCCCCTCACACAAAGGTACTGTAGATCCTCACATAGGCCGTGTGCAGGGATGGACTGGCTATTGGGACTACAGGGAGTTTCCCGGACCACCGCCCCCCTCCGCTCCTCTGTCTCTCCCTCCCCGCAGCGCTCACATGGGAGGAAAAAAGAAGCAGGGGGAGGACCAGAAGAGCAGGGGGGACGACAGAGGAGCATAGGGGAGGGGACAGACAGCTGACTCAATATCTTTGGCCTTGGAGTTTCTCCCTTCTGCCTAATCTTGTCCCATAAGGGGGAGCACCGAACTGATTCTTTGCCCCGGGTGAAATAATGTCGATTTTCGACACTGGTACTGCCTATAAGAGTACCAGTACCAGCCATTCTACTCTAATAAAGTAGAACGGCTAGTGGCTAGTGAAAGGGGAGAGGCGGAGTTGTCCGGCCGCCATGGGAGAGACCTGTCAAAGTGGGCCAGTCTGGATGAAGTCCAGGGCCGAATTTCTGTCCCAGTCCAGCCCTGGCCGTGTGCCCATCCTAATCCAAGCCACAGGACCTGCTAGAAGAGGGTCAAGGGTGGCAAGATTTCTCTTTTTGTCCCCAATGTCTCCTCCTCTGGATACCCCAGTGGTTAGGCCCACAGAGGACCCTCTCTTTTTCCTTCAGTATAGCTCTACATCATGCTGGTCAGGGATATAATGCTCGATACCCCATCTCCACTGGGCCCCACCCACAACTGGCATATAAGGGGCACTAACTCTCCTCGCTACATCACTACAGGAGGGGCTACAGATAAAGGGACACATGTTTATATGTGTACATGCCTAAAATACTGACAAGAGTTACAGATTCTTCTATTTCAATACTACCGATCTTAATACAGCACACGTTTATGAAAATAAATGCAGCAAAATGCATCGGCATAGCACATAATATACTTGTGTTCAGATCTGTAAGAAAAAAAAAACACGTTGTTTCTACTAAAAGGGCCCATAAACCATAGATAACCTCATCTATGTATGCTTAGTGCTAAGTGAAATTAATCAGAAGGGTGTGGGATTGAGTCTTTCTTTTTGTCTATACATTGTACCATTTATAAGACAACAGCTGAAATGACATGACTTCTTGCTGATAAGTGACAGATCTCCCTGGAATTTCCACCTGTTTGGTGTAACTCCAAACTAGAGCAATGGAATGTGTCTGTATATATATTTATATCTCATATACTTCTTGACACACTTTATTCATTTTAGCAATATATACCACACACTGAGCTATTTACATCAAACCCTGTCCTCAAAAGAGTCTGAAGGCTAGAGTCCCTACCAACTTTACACACATTAGGATCACACAATTTGGTCTGGTCCCCACATTGCAGAACCAAACACTGTTGGTGCTCAAAGCTTAGCTCCGGGCACCTTTATTTTCTCCCATCCCATGCCCGTTTTTGTCTAAGGGATTGGAGAGCTGAGATATACCCACCTAACCCTCTGATCCTCCCAGTGCAAGACCGTTCCCTTTTTGAGCAGGAAGGCTAAGTGAATATAAGGAAATACAGAACTTCCACTAGCAGCTAATTTGCATATATTTCTACTATTCTCTTTCTAGCATTTATAAATGTGAAATTCAAAACAAATCCCAATTTGGGGGAGAAAAAAAATGTTAAGGACCTCTAAAGTTAATAGGTAAGTTCACATTTTGTAACATGTTACATGGTACACCAGTATTTAGCGTGTAACATGTTACTTTGGTGCAGTCCACTGTACCCCCCCCCTCTCCATCATTTTTTGTGACAGTAGGCAGGGGAGCCTCTCCCCACGCCCGCTGTAAAAAATTTAAACAGTATGGTTCTGCCCTCAAAGCTGCATCATTAATTTACAGAGATTTGCGAATTAATAAAATAACTACAAAGTCCTGTCTTTCACCGTGGCAGATGTTTTGTAGCGCTCAGTGAGCTACGAAAGAGCTAATGGGCACCCCGTAGTTCAAGAGGAAATTAAGCCTCTGAAAAAAAAATACACCCTGCAAGACAAAGGCATAATGAACTAGTAAGCATAGCATATTAGCTCATTATGAATTACTTACTTGAATGAGTGAGTGAATAACTTATATAGTGCTACAAATGCGAACTAAATCGCCTCAAGGCGCTTGGCATCTATTTTTATCATTCTGTTTAACCTTCAGAACAGGTGGGTCTTGAGTTTTTTCCTGAAGGCTAGGTGATCAATTTTCGTTCGGATGTTAGTTGGTAATGCTTTCCATAATCGCGGTCCTTGCACTGCAAATCATCGTTCTCCTTTGGTCTTGTACCTGAGATCGAAGCCCCTGCAGCCGTCCTTGTTCCCCTCCTCCTTCCGGTATTGCGGATCCAGCGCTGTGACTGGACGGAGCCGTTAGAGACTGCATGCTCAGTGCGCCTGCGCCGTTGTCTAGTGCCTGTCTTTTTTGCAACTATCTCCTAAACCGTGTAGGTTTAGAAGATATTTCTTGCACCTATAGATAAGTCTTAATCTAGGCTTACCTGTAGGTAAAAGTGGTCTGTAAGGGTTTACAACCACTTTCACTCCTGCGGTTCAGTCATTGTCTGCCTGTATAAATGTATGGGCAGACAGTTGTATTGAGAGTTTGGCAAATAAAAAAATTATAAATTAACATTTTTTTCACTTAAAAAATCATGTCCTTTTTTTTAAGTTGAACCGCTTTGTAGCCCTCATTTGAGGGGGAAGGTTATGAGAAATTACCCTCCCCAAAGAAGATAGTGTGCTAGGCAAAGATTTGAAAGCAGACTGGGGTTTCAAGATGTGCTGTTCAAGTTCTTTTGAAGAAGCAATGGTGAGGTCTGTAGATGCAGTGGTCATCGTAGGAAATTTAATGCAGCAGATGAAAGACACATCGGGCCAGATTCAGGTAGAGTTACTCTGGAGTATCAGTGAGCCGGCGTTTCTGTTTTCAGTAAGCAGAAAACAAGAAACGCCGGGTTGGAGTTCCTATACGAGTGGCATAATTGTATTTCGCTGTCGTATCGGAACTGCAATTTTAAAAATGGCGCTGGGGGGCGTTCCCGCTGATTAACGCTGAGAATATGTTAATCAGCGAGTATTCGGGCCCGACGCAGTGACTTTCCGACGTTTCCGTAAGAGAAACGCGGCGTAAAGATAAACCAGCCCCCTAGTGGAGTATCCTATGTTAAGTATGGCCGTCGTTATCGCGTCGGAAAAAAAAAATTTGAGTCGTTTGCGTAAAACGGCCGTGAATGGGGATTGACGTCATTGACGTTCACTGACAGAATTTGGAGCATGCACACTGACAGTCGATGCATGCGCAGTACGTTCGCCGCGGGATCGCGCCTAGTTTAAATAATACACGCCCCCTACCCGCCCAATTTGAATTCCGCCGGCTCATTTTCGCTACGCCGCCGCAACTTTAGGAGCAAGTGCTTTGTGAATACAGTACTTGCTCCTAAAGTTTCGGCGGAGTAACGTAAATGAGAAAAGTTACTCCAAAATAAAGATTCGCCCATCTACCTGAATCTGGCCCATCATGCTTAATTCTCTTCGACATCAGATGTCCAGCAGTGCCATCAGCACAGAAGTGGCAGAAACCAGTGGGACCCAGGTACACCCAACTACTAGATTGGCCAGAAGTAGTCTTCATTGAAGAAACTCTGCATTAAGAACTATCTTCAGAGTAAATCAAATGCCGCGTACACACGATCATTTTTCGGGTTGTAAAAAAATTTGTTTTTCAGGCTCTAGAAAAAACAATATTTTTTTCAACCTTATCATTAAAACGGCCTTGCCTACACACGATTGTTAAAAAAAAATGCTCTAGCAAAACGCGGTGACGTACAACACGTACAACGGCACTATAAAGGGGAAGTTCCATTCGGATGACGCCACCCTTGGGGCTGCTTTAGCTGATTTTGTGTTAGTAAAAGACGATTCGCACTTTTCTGTCTTTTACAGCGTGATGAATGTGCTTACTCCATTACGAATGGTAGTTTTACCAGAACAAGCGCTCCCGTCTCATAACTTGCTTCTGAGCATGCGCAGGTTTTTCACGTCGTTAAAGCGCACACACGATCATTTTTTACAACCGGAAAAACTACAACTTTTAAAACGTTGTGAAAAAATAGAGCATGTTCCGAAAAAAATTGGCACGTTTTTCAGAACCCGAAAAATGCTCTGAAGCCTCCACACAATCGTTTTAAATGACATTTTTTTAAAACGTTGTTTTTTACAACCCGTAAAATGATCGTGTGTCTAGAGTTTGGACCTCACAGAGCCCTGATCTCAACATCATTGAGTGTGTTTGGGATTACATGAAGAGACAGAAGGATTTGAGGCAGCATACATCCACAGAATATCTGTGGTTAGTTCTCCAAGCTTTGGGGACAAACTATCTGCCAAGTTCCTTCAAAAACTGTGTGCAAGTGTACCTAGAAGAAATCATGCTGTTTTGAAAGCAAAGGGTGGTCATGCCAGATATTTATTTGATTTGGATTTCACTTCTGTTCACTTTCCATTTTGTTCATTGATAAAAATATAACATCACTTGTATTTCTGAAAGCATGATTTTCACACCTGCCCATAACTTTGCACAGTAGTAAATATATATATACAGCCAGAAGCTATGGCAACAATAGTAAACTATTACACATAGAAACACTTGCCTTACAATCATTGGTTCTGGCCTGCATTAGTAGCAGCTCCTTCCTAGTAAGACGTGTGGTCTCAGACCCTCTGGCCCGGATTCACGTAGCACTTACGCCGACGTATCTCCAGATACGCCGCGTGAGTGCACATATGCGCCTGACTCTGAAAGCAAGATACGCCTGAAAATCGTCTTCTTACGACCGACGTAAGTTTCCTACGCCGTCGTATCGTGGTCGCATATTTACGCTGGCCGCAAGGGGCCGTCCCATTGTTTTACGTTTCGAATATGCAAATGAGTGAGAAACGCCGATTCACGAACGTACTTGCGCCCAGGGCATTAATATACGCTGTTTACGTACTGTAATTCGTACATCCGGCGTAAACTTACCCCACATAAAGCAGGTGTAAGTCATGCAAAGGTATGGACGAGGGAACAGCCATTGTATTGTACGTTGTTTACGTAGTACTACGTGAATAGGGCTGGGCGTAGCTTACGTTCACGTCGTAGGCAGTGATTTAAAGTATCTTAGGCAGTTATTTCGACATGGTTGTACGCATGCACACAGGGATACGTCTAAGATATGACGCATGCGCCATTCGTTTTAAGTACTTGAATGACGCTCAGCCCATCATTTGCATGGGGTCACGCTTCATTACCATGCATCACGCCCACTTCCAGCCCACTTCCACCTAATTTGACTTATGTCTGCTTACACCGACGAATATACGCTACGCCAGCGCAACGTTGGGCGCATTTTCTTTGTGAATTTCATACTTGCCTCTCAACGTTGCGCCGGCGTAGTGTAAAAAAGAAATGCTACAGCGGCATAAAGATGCGCCGATCTACGTGAATCCGGGCATCTATGTCTATTTATTTCCTCTCTCTGGGATTTCTAACCCAACTAGCAGGGACAAGAAGGATCTGACTAAAACTCTGTGATAACTAACAAGCAACAGCTACCGGTATTTACAAATGCAGATAGTAGAGGGCAGCAGATACTTACAGCTGAACTCCAGGAATTCAGCCACTTTAAAAATGTGCTGGATTACTATGGGTTAAGTCCAACATGGTGCATGCCACCTCAAAGACTCATCTCTGTAATTTACAATTTAAATTTTTACTAAGTGTCAGGAGCATAGCTATTGCTATACATTTGTGCTCTGACGCTAGCCCCTATGGTCCCAGCTCCAACAGCTGCAGAGTTGCATTCAGCTGATCTTCTTGTCCCTTCCATCCTTCTACCCAATCACAGAGCAACTATTATGTGGAGATATCCAGCCTAGCTGAGAGACGAGCTGGCTGGTATCCCCATGACAAGAGGGCTGCCTGTAAGAACCTTCAGCCATGGTGATACCGGACCACGTGTTGTTCAGCATTCAGAGTGATTTGAGAAGGGTTCCCCAAAATAGGAGTGTCCCTCCCAAAACAATAATGTCCAGAAGAAAGCATCAGCGTGTAGGAAGGGTGAATGTACCACCTACCTGCCCTTCATGGGGGACACTAGTTAGTCACTGATTTGTATACCCCAAAAGTGGGGTGTGTTTCCTCGGTGGGACTTTTAAGTTGGGAGACTAGTTCATAGTTAGTCACTGCCTCCTTGGTGAACTAGAGAAAAAGGCATTTTTTTATGTGTTTTAATGTATTAAAAAAAATATTCTAGAAACGTTGAACCTGTTTTTAAAGCTTGGGTTTAGTACTCAATAGGCAATATTTGGATTATAAAATGCAAATACATTTGAAATCTCTTGAATTTCATTTTCAAATGTATTTAGTGGAAGTTGGGTAAATATCCAGGGAAGGCAATGTTCTCCTTATGTACACTAGGAGCAGAAAAAATTACAGAAAAGGCAACATAAAAAATGCTCATGGTACCTCATTTTGCACAGGGGTTTGGGAGAGTTTATGGGCATTTGCTTTTACAAGCCTTTTTTTTTTTTAATTGCCTTCTGCTCATTTTTCAAAGTACACTTGAAAACGCAAATGCTTCTAAATGCTGCGTTTAGGAGCATTAAGCATCAATCCAGAAGGTTTTTTTTTCTGCCGCTAAACGCTGACCTTAAAATATGTCTCTAAACATCTAATGTGCATGGATATCATTGAGCTGATTCTACAGTGAGGCAAACTCCTCTAGAAGAAGCATTTTTCAACCACTTAACCCCCGGACCATATTGCTGGTCAAAGACCAGGCCACTTTTTGCAATTTGGCACTGCGTCACTTAAACTGACAATTGCGCGGTCGTGCGACGTGGCTCCCAAACAAAATTGACATCCAAATAGAGCTCTCTTTTGGTGGTATTTGATAACCTCTGCGGTTTTTAGTTTTTGCGCTATAAACAAAAATAGAGCGTCAATTTTGAAAAAAAAAGAATATTTTTTACTTTTTGCTATAATAAATACCTCCCAAAAATATATTAAAAAAACTATTTTTTTCCTCAGTTTAGGCCGACACGTATTAGTCTACATATTTTTGGTAAAAAAAAAAAAATCGCAATAAGCGTTTATTGATTGGTTTGTGCAAAAGTTATAGCGTTTACAAAATAGGGGGTATTTTTATGGCATTTTTCTTAATATTTTTTTTTTACTAGTAATGGCGGCGATCAGCGATTTTTATCGGTACTGCGACATTATAGCGGATACTTTTGACACATTTTTGGGACCATTGGCTTTTTTATAGCGATCAGTGCTATAAAAATGCACTGATTACTATAAAAATGCCACTGGCAGTGAATGGGTTAACACTAGGGGGCGAGGAAGGGGTTAATCATGTTCCCTGGGTGTGTTCTAACTGAAGGGGGTGGACTGACAAGGGGAAATGACAAATCGCTGTTTATACATTGTCATTTGGTCATTTCCCCCCCTGACAGGACCGGGAGCTGTAATGAGCGATCGCGGGTGCCCGGCGGTGATCCCGGCGGTGATCACGACCGCCGGGCACGCGCGTCGGCATCAGGAACGAGCGGGTGGTGCGCATTCCTATTGGCTGCTCGGTGAGGTGACGTATAGCTACGTGATCTCGCCCAGCAGAGCCGACCTGCCGCCGTATAACTGCGACGGCTGGTCGGCAAGCAGTTAAGCCCAGTATTCATGGACTCTAATATGGTCAATGTTGTCCAGGTAATTGTGGGAAAATATATGCCAAATGTCTAGGTGAACCCTTTACAAATATACACTTTACATTGGCTTCACACCTATGTATTTTACCAAGTATTACCACAACACATGGAGATATGTATGGGCATTGCACAGTGTAGCTATGCGAAAGGAATCCACCTCTGTTCTGGTCTCTGCAACCGTGGTGTGTGTCATTGTTTGCATGGAATAAATGGACTTCAATCACGTCGGTGTGCAGCTAATTTCTTCCTTCATTCAGTCTTCTACAGCAGGCGAGCCGGGGCTTGCACCCATGTCAGGAGTCTAATGCCGCGTACACACGGTCGTTTTTTGCGATGAAAAAAAACGACGTTTTTTGTGAAGTAAAAAACGACGTTTTTGAAACGTCACTTTCAAAGACGATGTTGCATACACACCATCGTTTTTTTCACAAAAAACTAGGTTACGTTCACCACACTTTTCCATTGAAGCTCGCTTCATAACTAGCTTCTGGGCATGCGCGGGTTGAAAAACGTCGTTTTAAACAACGTTTTTGCTACACACGGTGACTTTTTGTGAAACAAAAAACGACGTTTTGAAGAACGACACAAAAAATTCAAGCATGTTGGAATTTTTTTTTGGTCGTTTTTTTTAAGACAAAAAACGACGTTTTGCCCACACACGATCAATTTAAATGACGTTTTAAAAAACGACGTTTTTTTTCATCGCAAAAAACGACCGTGTGTACGCGGCATTACACTATTCATTGTGCCTGGAGTCTCTCATCTGGAGCGGTGATTTTCCTTTGCTGTCTACTTCATGGGCATTGTATTGCTATTCATTTAAACACAGAGGCAATACCTGCCAATGAATGCTGCAGATGTGTTTTATTTCATGCATTCAATTCCACTGCCAGCCCATTCAAAACGAAAGGGCTGTCTTAACGCAGTGCACCTAATAATAACTATTAGGGTTGTCCCGATACCACTTTTTTAGGACCGAGTACAAGTAGCGATACTTTTTTTCATGTACTCGCCGATACCGAATACCGATACTTTTTTTAATGTCATGTGCAGGGCCGTCTCTACCATAGGGCAAACAGGGGCAGCTGCCCAGGGCCCTGTCACTGTTGGGGGCCCAAAGCAACCCCATTTGAAAAAAAAAAAAACATTTATTTTTTTTTTATTTTTTTTTTAGGGGTCCGGAGGTCCCCAGGGGCCCAGAGGCCCCCAGGGCCCAAGATGGCAACCCCCCTTTTTTGTTTATTTTTAAATACAAAAATATATTTATTTTATATATTTTTATTTTTATTTAAGGGCCAATTTTTTTTAATATATTTGTATTTTTTATTAAAGGGTCAATTTTTTTTTTAGGGGTCCCCAGGGACCCGGAGGCCCCCAGGGCCCCAGATGACAACCCCCTTTTTTATTTTTTTTTAAATAAAAATATATATTTATTTTATATATTTGTATTTTATTTTTTATTAAAGGGCCAATTTTTTTTAATATATGTTTATTTTTTATTAAAGGGCAATTTTTTTTAGGGTTCCCCAGGGACCCGGAGGCCCCCAGGGCCCCAGATGACAACCCCCTTTTTTATTTATTTTTAAATAAAAAAATATATTTATTTTATATATTTTTATTTTATTTTTTATTAAAGGGCCAATTTTTTTTAATATATGTTTATTTTTTATTAAAGGGCAATTTTTTTTAGGGGTCCCCAGGGACCCGGAGGCCCCCAGGGCCCCAGATGACAACCCCCTTTTTTATTTATTTTTAAATAAAAAAAATATTTATTTTATATATTTTTATTTTATTTTTTATTAAAGGGACAATTTTTTTTAGAGGTCTGGAGGTCCCCAGGGGCCCGTAGTTCCCCAGGGCCCCAGATGACAACCCCCCTTTTTTTATAAAAAAACTTGTTTTATAAAAAAAAAAACTAATAATGTTATTATTATTAAAGGACCCAGAGTTCCCCAGGGCCCTGGATGGCAACCCCCCTTTTTTTCATATTTTTTTTTTATATTTTATGTCTTTTTTTTCTTTTTATTATATATATATATATATATATATATATATATATATATATATATATAATTAAAGGGCTCAGAGGTCCCCTGGATGGCAACCCCACTTTTTTTTTTTATAAATGTTTATTTTTAATATATTTTTTTTATTTTATTTTTTATTAAAGGGTCCAGAGGTCCCGGATGGCAACCCCCTTTTTAAAAAAAAAAAATATATTTTTTATTTCTTTTTTTCTTTTTTTCTTTTTATTAAAGGGCCCAGAGGTCCCCAGGGCCCCGGATGGCTACACCCCTTTTTTTATATATATTTTTCTTTATTAAATCTTTTTTTTGCAAAGGGCCTCCCGCTTCTAAATTCGCGGCAGCCCCGCCCCCCCGCTTCTCAATTTAAGGGGGCAGCACCCCCCCCCCCCCCGTTCTCTGCTCCAGGGGGCCCATGCCTGAAGCTGTGTAAGGGGCCCCATGATTCCTGATGGTGGCCCTGCCGCCCGTTAAGCCCCTGTGCTGCCCACAAATCAGGCTGAAAATCATCAGCGGCACGCAGCCAGGTGACAGTACTGCTTCCCTTCCCAGTGTTTTAAAATGTACAGCACCCCTGGCTTCCCTTTAGACGTGCACTTCTCCCTTCCTGCCACTGGGTGCTGCTTGTATATAAAAGTGAATTAGAATGTGATTTTATAACATCCCCAGTTTGCTCTTCCCGAGGCTGACTTCTTCATGTTGTGCTCCTCAAGGTATGTCACTGTTTGCTATATTGTAAATACAAGTTTTCTGTAGAGTGTGCCCAAAGTCTTTATAATATTTGATGATTCACTGCAGGTCTGGTCAGTGTTTTAAAAAGTTCCTGTATTTTACACATGGCATGGCATGGGGTCACAGCACCGTCTGTCCATTCTGCTTTAGCACCATGGGACCCCATGCCATGTGTAAAATAGAGGAACTCTTTAAGTCACAGAGCAGCCCTGCAGTCCAGGCTGATTAAGGCCTCAGAGCACATGGCATTACTGTCTGTATTTAACTGCTTGATGGGCTTATTTTGGGCCTGACTGGTTCACATGTATGTGTTTTGGCGGCCCACATTTGAATGGGCCGCCATGCCTGCATTTCCTGCAAAGAAAAGCGCATGCCTCATGTAATAGGCTGCACACACGGCACACCTATGCCCATCAAGCACTGAAATACAGCACTGTCTGTCCATTCTGCTGTCTGCTGTGACTTATCTGCAGTTCCCGCACTGTCAAACTTGCTGCATTTTTAGACGTTTAGGTCACGCTTTTAAAAACACAGTGCGTTTGTGTGTGCAAGAACTGCAGGTAAGTAGCATGGTGCAAAAGTAGAATGGATTTCAAGGTAGCTGATTTTTAAAATGCTGAATGAACCTTTTTTCTGCAGGAAAAAAAGGCATGGCAGCCCATTCAGATCAATGGGCTGCTGTGCCTGCACAAATGAGGGCCGCCAAAACACATACATGTGAACCAGCCAGGCCCAAAATAAGCTGGAGGGGGGGCCCAAAAAAAAAGTTTGCCCAGGGCCCAAACCATATTAAAGACGGCCCTGGTCATGTGACAGTTTTCAAACCACAATACAGACTAATGATATGAAGAATGCTCCTTACATTGGTGGTCAGTTGAAAGAATGTCCCTTACATTGGTGGTCAGTGAGAAGAATGTCCCTTACATTGGTGGTCAGTGAGGAGAATGCTCTTTACATTGGTGGTCAGTGGGAAGGATGTCCCCTTAATTGCTGGTCAGTGGGAAGATTTTTCCCCTTCATCGTGGTCACTGAGAAGAAAGTCCTATATAAAATCCTCTGGGGATCTACCTAAGAGTGCATGCATACATATGCTGCATACTCTTCCCCATATCTATTTATTTAATAATATACTTATATCTTATTCATTCCACTCATTGCAGGGCTTCCTTTGGCCCCGGCCCAGTGCCCAATACGGTCTTGTGTTGCCTTTTGATCCCTCGTCTAGTTACATGCGGCCACCTCATCATCTTGGGACACAGTCTCCTGGAGCTCGCTGACAACGGATAGACCACCTGCAGACTCCACTGGATCCTCCCCATTTTCACATAGGAGCTTGGCATGGAACTTTCCACATGTAGTAACCGGGTAAAAAAACTGTATTTTTTCATTTATCTAACCTACATTGATTATTTCTCCTCCCTTTACCTTCCTTCCCCAAGTCTGGGACTCTTCATGTCCCCTGACGGGGCGGATATACATGGAGGTTAACATTTTTACTTTTACAATAATGACAATAACTGTATATAATACCCTTTTATTCAGTTTTTTCAGTTTTGGCAAAAAAACAAAAACCTCTGAAGAAGACCTTTTGGTCGAAACGCGTTAGAATATCTTGCATCACCTGTGAAATCACCAGGCCATGTTATGATATTGCCATGCCTTGTTCTATTGTATGGATATTTTTATGATTGTTAACCAATGCCGCAACTCTTTCTTTGATTACCTCTACTTTATTTTAACCTTTTGTACCAGCCATCAATAAAATCTCCCCTTTTTTACATATTCTCCTGCATTGTACTATTTTTACCTTTGCTGCCTCAAAACCCCACTGGGGAAAGTTTCTCTGTCGACTGAGAAGAATGTTCCCTTCATCGGTGGTTAGTGGGAAGAATATCCCCTTCATTGGTGATCAGTGGGAAGGATGTCCCCTTCATTGGTGATCAGTGGGAAGCATGTCCCCTTCATTGGTGATCAGTGGGAAGGATGTCCCCTTAATTGGTGATCAGTGGGAAGGATGTCCCCTTCATTGGTGATCAGTGGGAAGGATGCTCCTTTAGAAGTCTGTGTGTGCATGTCTCAATTCAACTTACCCGCCTGAGGACTCGCTCTGCTCTCCGCCCCCCAGCCCTCTTATTCCGCACCGCTCTCCGCCCCTCTCTCCGCCAGCTCTCCACCCCCCGCCCCTCTCTCCGTCTGCTCTCCGTCCCCACCCCTCTTCGTCCCCACCCCTCTCTCCGCCCGATTTTCGCCCATCTCTCTGCTCGGTCACCACCCAGCTTTCTGCCCGCTATCCGATCAAAAGTATCGGACTGGGCATCGGTAGCATTTGCGCGAGTACAAGTACTCGCACAAATGCTCGGTATCAGTCCTTATAATGGGGGGTGGAAGCAGATTTAAGTAGAGGTAATATTTGAGTGGACTTCTATTTTAAGGCACTAAAATGTGTGCATTATGTGCATTCAATAATGGATACAAAACTGTGAATGACCGCACAATGTTTATTTATGGAGATATCGCGTCTCAAGATGAGGTGGCACACTGTTTACACTGCGATCAGCCGTGATTGGACATGGCGTATCACATGGTAAAGAGCCTGCGTCAAAGCGGTGTGTCAGACTGACACGGACGCGCGTCGGTAGTTATCCTGCTGGACGTCATGTGAAGCTCAGTCAGGATAACTGAACCACTGCCCGGCCATCATTTTGCTATAGACCGGGTGGAAAGTGGTTAAAGTGATTATAAAAGTTCCTTTTTTGTTTTATAAAAATAACAAACATTTCATACTTACAAAAACATTGAACAGAGCAGTCCCGATCCTCTTCTGGGGTCCCTCGTCAGTGCTCCTGGCCCCTCCTGCCTTCTAAGTACCCCCACTCATGTGGGCTCGATCCTGAGCTGCACTGTATGCGTCTGTTGACACACACAGGGGTGAATTTGCTAAAGGTAAATAGTCTGTACATTGCAAGTGCCTTTCAGGTGAACTGCAAGTGCAGTTGCTCTAGATATGAGGGGAACATACAAGGAATAAAAATATGCATTTTTGCTTGCCCACGATTGAATGCCAGAGCTTCCCCTCAGATCTAGAGCACCTGCTAATGCACAATATATTTGCCTTTAGTAAATCAGCCTCAGAGTGTGGCTTGGCCCTGTCCCTCTCCTTCATCACTGGATTTTTTTTTACATAAGCAGGAGCCAGTGGACCCCGCTGCTCTCCCTGGGTCCAATGAGCAGGAACAGACAGAGTAAGCCACTGCTCTTGGGCAAAGTGCTAGATCGAGCCAGGGCTGGACTGGCACAAAAATGTGGCCCTGGACTTCATTCAGACCAGCCCAGGGCACAACACATCAGGGTACAGTGCACATCAGGGCACGGTACAGAGCTCAGCACATAAGGGCACAGCACATCAGGGTACAAGGCACAGCACATCAGGACACGGGGAACATCAGGGCACATAGCACATCAGGGCACATGGCACATCAGGGCACAGTACAGAGCTCAGCACATAAGGGCACAGCACATCAGGGTACAGTGCACATCAGGGCACGGTACAGAGCTCAGCACATAAGGGCACAGCACATCAGGGTACAGGGCACAGCACATCAGGACACGGGGAACATCAGGGCACATAGCACATCAGGGCACATGGCACATCAGGACACATGGTACATCAGGGCACATAGCACTAGGGTGACCACATGTCCCGGATTGCCCGGGACAGTCCCGCATTTTGCAGGTCTGTCCCGGGCACCTTCATTCCAGGACAATACAGTGTCCCGGAATGAAACTGACACAGCCACACCCAGGGCCAATCTGATGCCCCCAAAAAAGGCCACTACATCACGATTTACTCACTGACAGTACTTGTCCTGGCAGGGAATGCCTGGAAGAGCACAATCCTGCCCCCTGCTTGTGATTGGAGAAATCATAAATCCCGCCTCTTGTGTCCAATCACTGTGCTGTGATTCGTTACAGCACAAGCTGATTTTTGGGAAGGGGGGTGTACCTGAATGGTAGTTTGGAAATGTGGTCACCCTACATAGCACATCAGGGCACATGGCACATCAGGACACGGGGAACGTAGCACATTAGGGCACAGGGCACATTATTTACCAGCCAGCATGCAGAGTAGCACAGGAAGCGTGTGTAATATGTTCTCTCTCCTGTCACGGCACTCACTCGGCGGCCCCTCCTCTCTTCTCGTCAATCCCAGATGATGTCACAAGCAAATGGGGATGGACAAGAAGAGAGGAGGGGCCGCCGGGGAGCAGCGTGAGTGCCGTGACAGGAGAGAGAACATATGGATCGAGCTAAGACTCAGGTAACTATTTATGGGGGAGCTGCACTAAAGGTTTTTTTTTATCTTAATAAAGAGAATGGATTAAAGTAGCAGTAAATTTAGTGAGCAAAGTAGAGAAATCGGCCCACCTGCAGGGTTTTAGCCATACTGTACTAGTATGCACTTCATACTGGCATATTATGACACACTTGCCAACAAACAGAGCCCTCCAGTACTGCGCTGTCACGGCCCTCTGACGCTTTCATGTTTGCCCGGACTTCCTTCCGGACTTTGTATCTTCAGCTGTTTGAATGGTCCGGCTAGGGTGGTGTTACTCCAACGCATGTGCACTGGAGTCACGTTATCAGAGAGCGGGCCGCAAATGTCATCTGAGCTGTGCATACGCAGCTCAGATCACATTACTCGCTGTCAAGCAGGGGGTGCATTTATTACAGGAGAGACCTCTAGGGTCTCTTCTTTTATAAAACTCCGCCTGTCATGGTTTTTAAGAACTTTCCATTACTTTAAGGTAAAAACCTTTACAACCACGTTAACCTACCAAACAAATACGTTTGAGTTCACTTTGGGGCCTGCAATGTCAGGCCAGCTTCTAGTTAAACAATAAAACTGATGCTACACTGTGTATCTTCTATTGTACAGAAACAGCACCTGACTGGTATTATCTTTTTAAATGAAGGTACTTAATTAGGCTTTGTTCCTAAATGGAATTACCCACAATAGCATATTGTTCTTCACTTCACTCTACTTAAACAAAGAGAAATTGCATTAGCTCATCTATTATAGTGAAATTCCCTGCAAGACTAAACATAGAGTACAGTCAATTAATAGAGCAGTGGTAGTTATTTCTAATTATGCCAGTTTCACTTTAGTACTGCCATGGTCTGGATATTTCTTAATTAAAATTTGGACCCTTTTGTCTTATGTGACTGCTGACCCATTGTTGCTGAATCAGATGTTGGAGCTGGGGGAGTCCAAGATCTGTGTTTACCTGCTATTGCTGCACTCATACGGATGTGAATCCCTGTGGCAAAGATCTACTTATTCCCACACAAAGTGCGTCCAACTACAATCAGCACAGGTAATCGCTGGCTGGGCGAAGCGTCACCAATACATGCGGCAAACCCCTGAGCTCAGCAGCCACAGTTATCTGCACACAGCTGTCAATCACAGACACAGGAACCAGTAGATTATCGCTGCTGGGATTTGCGACGTGGATAAACGCCTGTGCTAATGCAGCACAAAATATATGTTTTGTTTTCTATATTCGCCTGCCCATAGACTAAAGCCTCGTACACGCAATCAGATTTTCCAGGGCGGTGCTAAAGAGCTGAAAAAACGCGTAATTTCATGTTTGTTGGCCGACAATTGTGTAGTGTTTGTATGCAATACAAGTTCATGGCCAACGCCCCTTCGGACAAAAGTCCTACGCTTTGTCTGCGGAAAATCCGATCGTTTGTCCGAGCCGTTACATTGAACTTCTGATCAGATCCGCCATTTGGATCCATCTAGACCACCTGTGCGAGAGGACCCATCACCCTCGTATTATCTGATCGCCCAGATGTGTTCTAATACCATAGTTGTGCACACTGACTGGTGACTGACCAGCACTGTCCTCTGAAGACTTACTACCGACCCCTGGACTCACTTCACTTACTACCTTCCCCTGGACTCACTTCACTTACTACCTTCCCCTGGACTCACTTCACTTACTACCTTCCCCTGGACTCACTTCACTTACTACTGACCCCTGGACTCACTTCACTTACTACCTTCCCCTGGACTCACTTCACTTACTACCTTCCCCTGGACTCACTTCACTTACTACCTTCCCCTGGACTCACTTCACTTACTACCGACCCCTGGACTCACTTCACTTACTACCTTCCCCTGGACTCACTTCACTTACTACCTTCCCTTGGACTCACTTCACTTACTACTGACCCCTGGACTCACTTCACTTACTACCTTCCCCTGGACTCACTTCACTTACTACCTTCCCCTGAACTCACTTCACTTACTAGTACCTTCCCCTGGACTCACTTCACTTACTACAGACCCCTGAACTCACTTCATTTACTACCTTCCCCTGAACTCACTTCA
Organism: Rana kukunoris; assembly: GCA_029574335.1. NCBI lineage: Eukaryota > Metazoa > Chordata > Amphibia > Anura > Ranidae > Rana > Rana kukunoris. The sequence continues at coordinate 222,620,778 of CM056059.1, read as the reverse complement.
CTTACTACCTTCCCTTGAACTCACTTCACTTACTACCTTCCCCTGGACTCACTTCACTTACTACTGACCCCTGGACTCACTTCACTTACTACTGACCCCTGGACTCACTTCACTTACGACTGACCCCTGGACTCACTTCACTTACTACCTTCCTCTGGACTCACTTCACTTACTACCGACCCCCGGACTCACTTCACTTACTATTGACCCCTGGACTCACTTCACTTACTACCTTCCCCTGGACTCACTTCACTTACTACAGACCCCTGGACTCACTTCACTTACTACCTTCTCCTGGACTTACTTCATTTACTACCTACCCCTGGACTCGGTACACTTACGACTGACCCCTGGACTCACTTCACTTACTACCTTCCTCTGGACTCACTTCACTTACTACCGACCCCCGGACTCACTTCACTTACTATTGACCCCTGGACTCACTTCACTTACTACCTTCCCCTGGACTCACTTCACTTACTACAGACCCCTGGACTCACTTCACTTACTACCTTCTCCTGGACTTACTTCATTTACTACCTACCCCTGGACTCGGTACACTTACGACTGACCCCTGGACTCACTTCACTTACTACCTTCCCCTGGACTCACTTCACTTACTACAGACCCCTGGACTCACTTCACTTACTACCTTCTCCTGGACTTACTTCATTTACTACCTTCCCCTGGACTCGGTACACTTACTACAGACCCCTGAACTCACTTCATTTACTACCTTCCCCTGGACTCACTTCACTTACTACAGACCCCTGAACTCACTTCATTTACTACCTTCCCCTGAACCCACTTCACTTACTACTGACCCCTGGACTCAGCCCACAGCCGCGAGACTCTTCAACACCTTCTCGATTTTTACAGGGTTGGTCAAATGCCCCCCTTTGCCCTATTGAGCGGACACCCATGCTACCGACCCCTGAACTCACTTCACTTATTACAGACCCCTGAACTTGTTTCACTTACTACTGACCCCTGAACTTGTTTCACTTACTACAGACACCTGAACTTGTTTCACTTACTACTGACCCCTGGACTCACTTCACTTACTACAGACCCCTAAACTTGTGTCACTTACTACTGACCCCTGAACTTGTTTCACTTACTACAGACCCCTGAACTTGTGTCACTTACTACAGACCCCTCAACTTGTTTCACTTACTACCGACCCTGAACTCACTTCACTTACTACCGACCCCTGAACTTGTTTCACTTACTACCGACCCTGAACTCACTTCACTTACTACCGACCCTGAACTCACTTCACTTACTACTGACCCCTGAACTCACTTCACTTACTACCGACCCCTGAACTTGTTTCACTTACTACCGACCCCTGAAGTCACTTCACTTACTAATGACCCCTGAACTTGTTTCACTTACTACAGACCCCTGAACTTGTTTCACTTACTACTGACCCCTGGACTCACTTCATCTACTACTGACCTCTGCCTCACCTTTTGTTTTTCTGGGGCAAGAGGGCCCAGAATATGATCACAGGCCCATTGCTTTCAGAAAATGCCCCTGAGGACAATGTTGGACTCCATGGACTAATAGTTTCAGAACTAGTGTTAGGGATCCCTCTCCCTGGTCAGGGTACACTGTCTGGGAGTAGACATGATGATAAAAGTTGTGTTCTGTAGAAGGTTCCAGTCATCACATATAATGACACAGATTAGTAGTGACGTCACACATCCTGTGAACTGAGGGCTCTGACTTCTCCCCCCACGTGTCACCATGAGTCAGGGGCGGGGTGGGGAGGGGGAATCCTCCCGGTGATGTCATGACTGTGGAAGGTATTGGGTGGTCCCCTCTCCTCCCTGCTGACGTTCCATAGCTCAGCTCTAATCACTGACTCAGACTGACTGGACTCTGAAGGAACCCGACCAGTGTGCGCTCCGCTCTATCTATCCATACCAAAGCGCGCTCCCGAGGTGTCCCCGCGCGCCACGCCCAGCCCGCTCCTCCCACTGAGCCCAGAGCCGGGTCCGTTAGAGAGAGCCGTTCGTTCCTCTCTGTCCGTCCGTCCCCCCCCGGTGTTCGCAGCCATGTTCAGCTGGGTCGGTAACGACGCCCGCAGGAAAAAGGAGCCAGAACTATTCCAGACGGTGGCCGACGGGCTCTGCAAACTCTACCAGCAGAAGCTATTCCCCCTGGAGGAGACTTACCGCTTCCATGACTTCCACTCACCGGCCCTGGAGGATGCCGACTTCCACAACAAGCCCATGGTGCTTCTGGTGGGTCAATACAGTACGGGGAAGACCACCTTCATCCGACACCTCATGGAGCAAGACTTCCCCGGTATGAGGATCGGCCCCGAGCCCACCACAGACTCCTTCATCGCCGTCATGCACGGCCCCGTGGAGGGGGTCCTACCCGGGAACGCGCTCGTGGTGGACCCCAAGAAACCCTTCAGGAAGCTCAGCGCCTTCGGCAACGCCTTCCTCAACAGGTCAGTGTGGGGGGACTACAAGACCCAGCATTCTACTGTATACAGTATACCTACATGGGGCACTACAAGACCCAGCATTATGTCAGTGTGGGGGGATTACAGGACCCAGCATTCTACTGTATACAGTATACCTACATGGGGGACTACAAGACCCAGCATTATGTCAGTGTGGGGGGACTACAAGACCCAGCATTCTACTGTATACCTACATGGGGGACTACAAGACCCAGCATTGTCAGTGTGGGGGGACTACAAGACCCAGCATTCTACTGTATATAATATCCCTACATGGGGGACTACAAGACCCAGCATTATGTCAGTGTGGGGGACTACAAGGCCCAGCATTCTACTGTATATAATATCCCTACATGGGGGTCTACAAGACCCAGCATTATGTCAGTGTGGGGGACTACAGGACCCAGCATACTATAGATTATCACTACATGGGGGACTACAATACCCAGCATTCTACTGTATACATTATCCCTACATGGGGGACTACAAGACCAGCATTGTCAGTGTGGGGGACCACAAGACCCAGCATTCTACTGTATACAGTGTCCCTACATGGGGGACTACAAGACCCAGCATACTATAGATTATCACTACATGGGGGACTACAAGACCCAGCATTCTATAGAGTATTTCCACTACATGGGGGACTACACGTTATATACAACCTTGGGCACTACACGTCCCAGCATTGCCCCCCCCTGTGTCTGAGGCACTACAGGTCCCAGCATTGGCCCCCCCTGTGTCTGAGGCACTACAGGTCCCAGCATTGGCCCCCCCTGTGTCTGAGGCACTACAGGTCCCAGCATTGCCCCCCCTGTGTCTGAGGCACTACAGGTCCCAGCATTGCCCCCCCCTGTGTCTGAGGCACTACAGGTCCCAGCATTGTCCCGTGTGTGACCTCCACTAGAGGGGTGTGTCAGAAATCTCTCCTTACCATGGTCTTTGTCTTGAGGAGTGCAGACTTCCTCCTAGGTTATGACTTGTATCATTGGGTTTTGCATTAGAGAGGCCCCTGCCTGTCCTCACACAATGAAGGTGACCTCTCAGGTATCCGTATGACAGACGATCACATTGAATAATCGCTGCAAGTCACAAACCTCCATCTGATTAATATCAGTGAGTGTTCAAACAACTGTGACAATGACAAGTTGATCGGCTGCGGCAGAATTGTATCATTTCTGACTGACCAGATGGGTATCTGTGTGTCGGACAACCAATCATAACACAGATTGATGAAATGTTCTTTTTTCGTAGATCATTTCTAATTGGTTGTGTTTTCAATTTGATGTTTAATCAATGATAAATCGCTTGTTTGTCATCGCTCATTAGATTGATCACATCTCAGTACATGAGGGCCACCTATAGGATGGGATTTAGACCCGACTTTCATGTCTTGCTGTCCATGTTTTGTCTGTACTGAAGCTGTGAGGAAAATCCAGTCCCGAAAGTATCTGCAGCCAGGATCTGATCTGGCTTGTGGTCTCCGTGCCGTCCAATCTGTGGCTGCTGATCACTCTCCTTAATGGGGACTCGTGCTGTAACAAAACCTGACAAGAATTCTAATCCCTCTCTATTCTATCCAAAATTAACAAAATCTTAGTGACACTTAAAGAGTGCGTTGTTTGGGGAACGGAGTGAAATCTGTTACCTTGGTGTCTTATGCTGGGAACACTGCTGCACTTTCTTCACTCCCATCCTAGGATAATGGTTTGAGTTGGAAGTAGTTGTTGTCTTAATAAAAAGTCAAATATGGAACTTTCCCATCACAAGAAACCATGGAGGAAAGTTCTCCTTTAAGGTATTGGCACTTGCCTTAGTTTGGCTTCTTATCCATTTGTGGACAGGCTTGGTTTAGGTGGAGTAACTTCTAACGGGCAATCGGATTCCATCTTCAACAGAGTGAATGTTTACTAGTTGCCATGGTTATATTATTTAAAGGGAAAGTACAGCCAAAGCTCATTTGGTTGTCTTTCTCCTTTGGATCAGAGGAGTGCAGTTTGTTCTGCATTCCTGTGACCCATTTTCAGCAGAGAGCAGGCTGCAGCCCTCTGTCCGAACCGCTCCAGGCTCGGGCAAAAGCGTGACCATGAAGTCGGGATCTGCCTACATGCCTGAACAGGCCGCTGAGAGCCTGAGCCAACCGCTCCTGCCCCCTCCAGAGCCCAACGCTCCAGTGAGTGAGGAGGGGCAGAGAAGAGAGCCGGTGACTGATAGTCACCGGCTCTCTGCTAAGGGAGAGGTGAGAACCGAGCAATCGGCGGTGTTCAATCGCTTGGTTCTCAGTGTTAGAGCTGCCAGGGGACAGATTCAGCATTGGACCAATGCTGCATCCACCTAGGTAAGTATGAATCTTAAATAAATTATAAAAAAAAAAAAAACATATTTTTGAAAGCCTTACTTTAGCTTTGCTATCATTTTAAATTGAACGCTTACTAATACATTAAGCCGATATGAGCGCTGTATAAACTGTATGACATCCTGCATACTATACTCTGTTTCAGCAGTGATAAAGGGACCATTCCTAGAACAATATAGAGTTGGGCAGACCGCTGTGAGTGGTGCTCAGTCATGGCAGTGATGCTTCATCTGGGTATGCACTAATACTGAACATTGTACTTGTCAGTAATGGTTACTCTACAATCACTGTGCTCACCATTTATAAGATCAGCCTGTCTATGGCATTCTATAAAATATACAGCAGCTGGAGGGACACATGTTGAGCCATTTGTCAGTAATGTCAGCAGCTGACTTTGAATATATAAATCAAGCATTCATTTCACAGATAACCATTAACTTCCTATTAGCGGCAATTCTTGGCCGTTTCCTAAACACAGATCACACAGAGATTTCCCAGCTTTTTAACAAAAGTTTTCCACAGGGGACACTGTACAGTCATTGAAGTGCAATGTTATGAGGATCAGCTCAAGATGGGCATATGGCTATTTAATAAAGGGCAGGCTTTAAAGTGTCTCTAAAGGTTGTTTTAAAAAAAATAAACGTCATACTTACCTGGTCTGTGCAATGGTTTTGCACAGAGCAGCCCCCTCCCCGTAATTGGCTGAAGCACTGATGCCCGCTGTAGCTGTCTCCTTGCTGGCTCTACCCTGAGAACTAAGTGATCGAACACCACTGATTGCTCAGGTCTCCCCCACTGCTATGAGTTGAGAGCCTTGACTGTTAATCTCCAGCTCTCTGCGCTGCCCCTCCAGCACTCACTGGCTTAAACACAAATGTGCAAAAAATGAATAAAGATATTTATATATAAACACTGGGCAATTGCACAGAGCAGGTGAGTATGACATGTTTGTTATTTAAAAATAAATAAATCTTAATATCACTTTCAAAATCGGTTCACACAGGGGCGTCTTGTTGGGCGACTCAGCCGCCTGACAAGTCGCGCTCCGCTCTATTCAATTAAACCGTTGTAATGGGAGCGACCCACGTCGTCTCGACTTAAAAAAAGGTTCTTGTGCGACTCGGGGCGACTTGCATTGACTTCAATACAGAAGTCATTTTGCAAGTCACCTCTGAAGTGGTCTTGACATCGCCTTGCAGAGTCACCCCCAAAGTCGTGTCGCCCCTGTGTGAACCGGGTCTAACTGCTTGAAAGAAGATTTATTTGACCAGAATATCACTTGAAGGACCATTTATTTTATTTTTTGGAACACTGATTTGCCCATTCATTTTTATTGGGCAGACTGTCAAAAATGTCCCTATTTTGTCTGTGTTTGAAATATTTGTATTATCATTGCTTGTCCAGCTGAAGGATGTTATTTTATCGTTCTAACCTGTCTTCAGGATATCCTTACATGAGTAAAGCAGGAACTGTATGACACATTTTTTCAGCGTAAAAAAAAATAAAAAATAAATTGGGAGGGGAAGAGTGGTATGTCATTCTTTTTAAACTATTGCTTACTCCTTCTTCTTTTTTTTTTATTTTTTTTTTTTAACCACCGCTCCATTGTGCAAAACGGCCATGTACAAGAATGAAGAATTTTAGTTTAAAACAAAGTGAATTATAGCACACTCCTAATCAGTCATTTAGGGTAATACACACCCATATCTGACAGCCATGGCATTCCCTGAGTTACCGCTATAACCGCACCCTCTTGGTATGTGTGTGTGGTGTTTCTCTTTTTTTTTTCACAGGCCGTTTTATCCCGTCTTTTCTCACTTCAAAATAAAGGGAGCATTTAGTAAGTGTGCACAGTAAACCTGTAATCGAGGCTTTGGCAAATGCAAGACAAGGGGATCTACTTTCTGTAATGTATACGTGTTCTTTTCTTGCTAATGTGGACTCTAATATTCTGAATGGAATAAAGGAGGCACATCAACCCATGAGGTTCTTCTTGCTGACTTCATAAATATTGCTAAAAGTTTTACTTTTTACTGCTATATTGTTCTATACAATGCAACTGTTTATGTCGTCAGTTACTTTATTTGGTTTGTTCTCTTTCTGTGGCTGTGTTGTAAGCTTGTTTACTGGAAAAATAAAGCAGTTATTGCTGACGTACAAAGACAGATTCCAGGTATAAACAAGCTAAAGTATACAGTTGCCCTGTTCTTGTTTCGCTGACTGTACCCACAGATTAGACAATCAAGTATTTTAGAAAGCATAATTTTGGGGATCTCCAGCATTGCAATCACACTGTGTTCTGCTCTGAGTCATGGGATTTTTTTTTCTTTCTGGGAATGCCCTTAAAGTGGTTGTAAACCCGCATCAAAATTTTTCCTGCAAGGCAAAAGTCATAATGAGCAAATATGCACCGCATATTGGCTCATTATGAAATACTTACCTCGGAATGAGGTGTGTAGAACTTACCTGGTCCACGCCGAGCGAGATATCATCTTGACTCGGCGTGTCCTCCGGGTATCGCCGCTCCAGCGCTGTGATTGGCTGGAGCGGCGATGACGTCGCTCCCGCACATGCGCGCGGGAGATTTAAATCCGGCCAGCGTCTGGCGGCGGCCGGTTCTTTCGCCGTGGATTCCCCCTGCGCATGCGCCGCCGCATTGCGAGGGGAATATCTCCTAAACCGTGCAGGTTTGGGAGATATTCTCCTTACCTACAGGTAAGCCTTATTATAGGCTTACCTGTAGGTAAAAGTCAAAGTGGGTTTACAATGTGTACTTGAAGGAGCCACTGTTTGTGGAATACAGAACCAGTGGTAAGCTGGATTTAAAGTGTTTGTTAACCCAAATAAACAAAAAATATATACTGGTCCCTTAAAGCAGATTAAACAGCACAGTGCTTGTGCCTTGTAATCTGCCCCCTCTAAACTGTAAATAAACTTGGCTGAACCTGCCACTTCCTGTATCGCCCCCCCCCCCTCTCTGCACTCACCCATGTGGTCAGCGTATGTCCCTTTTTGTCATCCGCAGCCCTGCTCTCAGCTCTCACCCCCTCCTCCCTGCCTGTCAGCTCTGTGTCTGTCTCCCCCAACTCCCCTGCCCCCTCCCCCCACAATCTCTGCCGCTACTTGTACAAATTAAATTTGTATGTATGGTCACTGCCAGCCCCTCTATTATATTTAGGTATAGCACAATGTATAAATCTTTTATAAAAACAAGGCTTGTAAATATCGATTAGGCGCATTCTTCAGGCCAGTCACGTGAATCTCTCTGCGGTTTCCAGGGCTATGCAGGAGAGGCAGAGCGGCCATGTGACCACCCCAGCTGATGTCAAAGGGAGTTCTCGGCCCCTCCTGCAGAAGCCATACAGTGGCCGCGAGTCATGTGTCCAGCCTGAAGATGATTCTAAATCGTTTTTTTACAAGCCTCATTTTTATAAATGACTTGGTGTGCTATGCCTGCCTATAATAGAGGGGCTGGCACAGCTTTATACTCTTGGGTTGGCAAACACTTTAAGATGGCTATAGATGTTAGACTACAGTATGGTCAGATGTCTGCACATCAACGTTTTTACTAACCCAAGTGTTCCTGCTTACCCAGTGGAGAGAGACAGCTGTGCTCCCTACAGACAGTCCAGAGTTGGTTTATCTTTGGGGGGTGGGGGGGGGGCTAACAATCATACAGCATTGTCTGAGGTTTCCAGACTAAGCATGTTAACCATAGGTGACTTGCACAGTAGTTGGTCATTGAACATGCAGGTTTATATACAGAAGGAGGTGAGCGAGTAGAACCTTTTTGGTGCTGGTCTATTGTGTGCTTCCAGCAGTGATCGCAGCAAGTAATGGCTGGCAGGCTGGACATCAGCGGGTAGCTGCGGCTGTCGCCGAACTGCCATAGGAGTGTACATGGCTTAGTGGCGGTAGCTGGAACATTTGCAGGAATTTGTAGATTCCAGCTTCTTCCCTTCGCTGCGCTGCAACTTTCCCATGCAAATGTAGCCTTGAAAATGTCATATTAATTAAATGTCTGAAACAATAAATACAACACCCCTCTCCCGACTAACATTTCTATTGTAATTTAATTCAAATCATCCTCCTGTAAAAGCAGACTGCTGTTTATCAATAAAACTGGGGGCAGTTGCAATTTGCCTTATCTGCTTACAGTGGCATCTTAAAATCTGCTTTTTTTTTTGCTGAATAGTGTAAAAATGGAAGGTTGAAACATTTTCTTTTGAAAAAGTATGATTTGTTTCTTCCAGATTACCCTATGCATTGGCCTCTACTTTTGCCTTGCCCTCAGATGATTTTCCTTTGCTGCTCCCACCCTAGAGAAACATGTGTGAATCACCAGTAAGGACCAGGGCCAATAATGACTGTTTTAGCACACCCTAGCTTCAAGACCAAATTGCTGCTATTTCTTTATAAACAATATATTGATTTTATTTAAATTGGACCCTGCAGTCCACAGCACCTAAATACTATATTGTAGCATCCCCCTTCTATATACCAAAAAGGTAAAAAAAAAAAAAAAAAAAAAAAGGGGGGGGGGGGTGGGGCCAAAACAATTCGGCGTACTTGCAGGATCCTAGGAAAGCTGAGGATAACAAACCTTGCAACAATTTGATATTGAACTAGGATCTTTGGCTTTTTCAGTATCATGTCCTGTGGGGGCTAAAGTAGTGTCGTCTAGTATACTATTAATGTATGCCTAAAGTAGAATTTTTACCATGGACTTTGTGTGATGGAGTGAGCCAGGATTTGCCTCTGTGCTTCAGACAGTTGGGCCCCTTTCACACGTGCGAACCGTATGTCCGCTTTTTCATCCATCCGTTGCGAATGAAAAAGGGACATACATTGGTCCCAATGTGATTGCGGGTGTCAGCGGTGAACAACCGCTGACAACAGTAATCGTCCGCCTCCGCAAAGATCTGATTTTGCAGACGGAAGAAAACCCTATTTTTTTTTTTCTTCCGTCTGCAGAGCGGATCGGATAAACACGGACATACGGTCCGTGTTCATCCGATCCCACCATAGGGGAGAGCGGAGAAAAGACAGGGCAGTCCCTGCACAGTGTGCGGGGACCGCCCTGTCATCCGACGGCTCAGCGGGGATCAACGGAGCGATCCTGCTGAGCTTACGGAGCACACGGAGGTGGATCATTACTGATCCGCCCTGTGTGAAAGGGGCCTTAAAGTCGTTCTAAAGCCTCAAGGTTTTTTGCCCTAATGCATTATATTCTGCTGCAGGATGCCCCTCAGCCCCCCTCCTAATTCTTGCCTGAGTCCAATCCAGCAACGTGTACAAGAGAATCGGCTCTTGCTGCTGTCTACCACATTATTGGGCAGATTGATGGCAGTGGAAGCCCCTGTCAATTAATTCTAGTGACGAGGGGGTAGGGGCTGAGTGTGTAGGTTTCCTATTGGGGACACCAGCAAGAGAGGAGGAGCTTCAGTGGGGGAACTAAGCAAAGGAGGATTTGGCCCACTCTGCAATTCTTTTACACAGGGCAGGTAAGTATAGACATGTTGTGTTTTTTTTTTTTTGTTTTTTTTTTTAATGCCTTTTCCAGACACTTTAAAGGCTGTAAAGGTATATTATTATTTTTATTTTTTTATAAATAAAAACATGTCGTCATACTTGCCACCTTTTTGTGTGAGAGTTTTGCAGAGTGGAGGCCTGTCTAGTGAGTGCCAGATCTTAAAGCGTAAGGGCTGCTTACGGGGTGCCCTCCCAGAAAACCAGTGACTAAGAAAATCTACACACAAAAAAAAGACTTTTGTTCCTGGGGTATAGAAAAACGGATGACCTCCACCACTGTCCTGGGTTATCTTGGATTTTTTCCAGGACAAAGTAGAGAAGGGCCTAGTGGTCGGCACCCTTCAGTTACAGATCTCAGCGCTCTCGGTCTACCTTGATATAAACCTAGCAAAGGAAGACCTCATTAAGCGATTCCTGGTGGCCAGGGAAAGGGTTTCCCCCAGTCTCCAAAGGTAGTTTCCCACAATGGGACCTAACAAGGGTAATGGAGGTGTTATCTAAACACCCATTTGGACCTATAGAGGAGGTTCCTTTTACATTTCTAACCTTAAAATTATAATTTTTGTTGGCAATTACCACGGCCAGGAGGATTGGGATCTACAAGGGTTGTCCATGAAGGAACCCTTACAATTGATACAGTCAGTAACTGTCAGGCCAGACCCTTTGTATCTACCAAAGGTAGCATTCGTATATTTTATAGGACACACAATATAACATTGTCGCCCTTTTGTGATAAACCAAAAAAACGAGAGAAAAAATTAATTTCATTGCCTAGATGTAAAAAGGTGTCTCCTTACCTATTTACAAAGTAAAAAGTTTAGGAGATCCGATCACCTACTAGTTTTATAAACTGGGGCAAGAAAGGGACTTCAGGCTTCTAATGCCTCAGTCGTTGGGTGGATCAGGGACGCTGTTTCCCTGGCTTATGAGAGTTCTGGGGTCCCAGCACTAGCAAAGGTTAAGGGCTATTCAACCCGGTCACTAGCAACTTCCTATGCTGAGAAAGCAGGGGCCTCCTGGGAACAAATCCACAGCGCGGCCACCTGGAAAAGCAAGACTTGGCATTCGGCTGGAAGGTCCTACAAGCTGTGGTCACAACCTGAAGGTAGGCCTGTATTTGATTATCCTCTTAGGTGTGCCGTCCTGGAAGATGATGGTAGAAATTCTACTTTAGACTTGCCGGTAATGGTATTTCTTCTGACCTTCCAGGATGGCAGGCCTACTTGCCGCCCTATGGCGTATTGAAAATTAGTTGAACACTAGGTGGTGAGTACCTAATGTGGAGTGATTCAGATTGTAAACCATTTCAGGGTTACTTTATTACTGAGGATCAAGGGGAAGGGTGGTGGGGACTTAAATTAAGCTGTCAATTGATTGTGTTTCCTCATCTCTCAGGTGTGCCGTCCTGGAAGGTTCATAGAAATGCCAGTAAGGGTCCTTTCACACGGAGCGGACCGTTTTTCGGTCCGCTCCGTGTGTCCGTCAGCTCAGCGGGGGGTCTCCGCTCAGCTGTCGGCGGACAGGGCGGTCCCCGCACACTGTGCAGGGACCGCCATGTCTCTCCTCCTCTCTCCCCTATGGGGAGTCGGATGGAAACGGACCGTCTGTCCGTTTGCATCCGATCCGTTTGGCCGGACAGAAGAAAAAAAGGACATTCTTCCGTCCGCAAAAACGGATGCGGATCTGGCAGACGTTAGCGGATGCATCATCCGCTAACGGATCCGCTCCCATAGGGGTTCATTACAAGTCCATAAACGGACTTGTAATGAACGGTCCGCTAGTGTGAAAGGACCCTAAATCTAACGTAGTTTTTTGCAGGGATTTCCTCTCGCTTTCTGTTTTGGCTATGAGACAGAAAGTGAAGGGAAATCTGCAATGGGAGACAGATGGCGAGGGGAAAAAAAATAAAATCTGACGGGTTATAACCCTCCTGTACTGTATTCAAAATGTAACACATTTCTTTTTCTTTTTAGCTCTACCATTAATAAGACAATTTATTACATGTTTATACCTCCCAGCCATTTATAAATATTTCTTTATGCAGTATGTATATTTGATTACTAGGTTGCCTTGTCCTGTGTACTACGTGTTTTTGATCAATAATGCTGTTTTGTTTTTTTTCAAATAGCATTTTGTAGTTGCTCAACGTCTCCTTTTTTTTTTTTTCATTTTCTAGGTTCATGTGTGCACAACTGCCTAATCCTGTCCTAGAGAGCATTAGCATTATAGACACGCCAGGCATATTGTCTGGGGAGAAGCAGCGGATCAGTCGAGGTACGTGTTAATGCCCAATGTTTAGTTTAGACATTTTGTCAGAAGTTACAGTTCTTCTGTTTAATTATTTTTAAACTTTGTCACCACTCGCTTGATCCGATTCATACTCACAAGTACCATTACTTTCTCAGATTTTAGAGCTAAAAATGTTTACCTCCAAAGTTACTGCAGATTTTATGGGGATCCTGTCCGCATTATGCATAAAATTAGGTCAAGTGTGCCACTTTGCTGAAATCTATTTTTGTCTTTTTCCCTTTTTTTTTGTTGCTGTTTTGCATTACCAGTGTCCCAGTTTGTTTGCGGCATTTTACTGCATATCTTTAGCCTGCTTGGACTGTATTACCATTATTGCTGGAGTGCTTTAAGTTGACGCAGCCCATTTATTTAGAATTGGCACACACCCCGCAGCAATGAAGAAAAAAACAGGACCAGCACCTTTTCTGTTAACACTCTCCAGTGTGTGTTGTATACAACAGTGTAGAGCACAGGTGTCAAACACAAGGCCCGCGGGACAAATTTGGTCCTCCGGGTCATTTCATGTGGCCCTCATCTCTACCCCCACCTGGTCTCGGCAGCAGAGAGGACAGGACTTCTCCACCAGATCCTGTACTTCTCTGTCCAGCCCTCCTGGCAGCAGCACAAGGCAAGGGGATGCACTGATGTAAGGTATAGTGGGGTTGATGATCGTCTTCTGTTGGGGGGGGGGGGGGGGAGGAGACAATTCATGTAAAGGGGGTGGGGTGCTGATACAACCGGCTCTTTGAGGGCAACCATAATGCTGATGTGGCCCACAAGCAAATTGAGTTTGTATAAAAAAAAAAATTGTATAATGTATGGCCAGCCAAGTCGCACCCCCTGCGTGTACTTGTTGGTAACAGGTGAGAAAGTTTCAGAGGAGGGTGTCGGCACTGGAGGTCAGAGTGTCCCATTAGCCTAGACCAGTGCTTCTCAATTATTTTCTGTCATGCCCCCCCTAGGAAGAAGAAAACATTTCACGCCCCCCCCCCCCCCCCCCCCCCCCCGTGCGACTGTAAATAGTATCATTTGTCTATAAAATTGTTATAAGTACACCTCTGCATAACAGTGTATCCACATATCCCCCACACAGTATTGCCCTTCTTCACATATCCCCCCCACAGACAGTATTGCCCTTCTTCACATATCCCCCCACACATTATTGCCCCATCACATATCCTCTCACACAGTATTGTCCCATCACAGATCCCCCCACACAGTATTGTCCCATCACATACCCCCCCCACACAGTATTGTCCCATCACATACCCCCCCCACACAGTACCACCTCCTAGCAGCCAATCACCTGCCGTCCAACATAATAGGCTGCTACCTCTCTGGTCCCGCCTGTCAGTTCAACAATGTCCCGCCTCCCGCTCCTCTAACTAGCACAGGAGGCTGGGGACAGCGGCTTCTAAATGGCGCGATCGCCGCAGTCCGGTAGGAGGCTCGAGCCCCCCTTCATGGAGCCTCGGGCCCCCCCAGGGGGGCCCGCCCCACTATTTGAGAAGCACTGGCCTAGACTAACCTGCCGATTAGGTAGTGATGTCAAGAACTATTTGCATGTAAACGCAAGGCTTTTTTGACCATTTGGACATGTACAGTTAAAATATTGCAAAGAACACTCATACTTTTCTTTGTATATAATAAACAAACATTTGGACAAAACTGAGACAGATCTGCAAAATGCAGCTGAACGACCTTGTCTTGATCTTTATCGAAGTTGTGTTGGTTCTGTCCTTCAGGTTTTAGAATACATGTAAACAATAAAATCTCTTTGGCATTTTTCAATATGCTGAGGGTGTTAAGGCGTGCTGTGTATAGGACAGTATTCCAAGTTATAAAGACAACTATTCAATCAAAGGGGTTTTCTTTCCAAGAAAGCATTCCCTTCCCCGGAATGCCTGGGATAACTGTACTGTGCCAGGCAGTACCATTTAAAAATCCTGCTTGTGATATTTAACATTGCAGTCTTGGATAACCATGTATTTGACCTCCCCTTTTTCTGACTTCGTAGTAGGGCTGTCGAATTGCATTGTTTGTTAAAATGTTTCTGAAGATGGTGGCATAATGTAATATATGAATCTGGCTGTGCTATGTAGCTACAGTGTGATATTGTTCTTCTTGCTTTAGAGCAAAGACTTATTAAAGCGGTATTTCACCCTAAATATAAGATCTCCCATGCGATCCAGCATACTGGCGTCAGCGCCAGTATGCTGGGTTTTTTTTTTTTTAACAGCACACTTACTGTATTATAGTGGAATTCCTTTTTTGTCCCCCGTGGTGGACGGCGCCAGTATAGCGCGTCACATCTTCCTAAAATACCCGATATGGACTCGGGTAATCTCGGCGAAAATGCGGCGCCTGCGCACAGACCTAGGAGCTGACTGCGCAGGCGCCGTATTTCTCCGAGTCCTACGGCTATGGCGCGTCACGCCCTCTGAAATAGGACTCGGAGAAATACGGCGCCTGCGCAGTCAGCTCCTAGGTCTGTGCGCAGGCGCCGCATTTTCGCCGAGATTACCCGAGTCCATATCGGGTATTTTAGGAAGATGTGACGAGCAATACTACAGCCGTCCACCGCGGGGGACAAAAAAGGAATTCCACTATAATACAGTAAGTGTGCGATTAAAAAAAAAAAAAACCCAGCATACTGGCGCTGACGCCAGTATGCTGGATCACATGAGAGATCTTATATTTAGGGTGAACCTCCGCTTTAACTTCTTAAACAAAGGGCAGTTTACTGTCCTTTAGACCCCTTTCACACTGGAGCGGTTTGCAGGCGCCATTGCACTAAAAATCGCGCCTGCAAACCAACCCTAAACAGCTGCTGCGGTCTCCAGTGTGAAAGCCCCAAGGGCTTTCACTCTGGAGCGGTGTGCTAGCAGGACGGTAAAAGTCCTGCCAGACGCATCTTTGGAGGGGCCTGTGTGTACCACTCCTCTACGCTCCCACCCATTGAAATCCAATAGGACACCGCGGCTATACCGCCAGCAATGCGTCTCTGCAGAGGTGGTTTTTAACCCTTTCTCAGCCGCTAGCGGGGCTAAAAATAGCGGCGCTTTACCGCCGACGCACCTCCCGCCCCAGTGTGAAAGGGGCCTTAGATTTTACAGGCCCAGACTGACCAGCGGAAATTGAAATTTTCCTGGTGGGAGTAAACGATGCCCCAAAGTTGGTGTCAGTGGGAGGGATAGTGCCAGGTGGTTCCCTTGGGAGGATTAGCACCCCATTAATGTCCGTGGCAGGAATAGTGGCCCAAAAGGCCTTAGATAAAGGCAAGCAAATGTTATCCATCGCTCCCCCCCCCCCAAGCTGCAGTTTAGAGGCTCTAGAGCAGCGATGGCACACCTGCTACAACTACCACACAGAGCCCACTCTGTGGACACGAGAGCTAAGTTGCTGGATCACTACCACCCGGCAGCCGAACCTTGGAAAGCAGCACACACTGACTGGCCATCATCAGTGCACATGCTCGCAAATGAGTCGTTGCTAGTCCAGCGTCCAACGTCATGGCGCCTGATGCCATGCTTAAAGCCGTGCTGCGTTCCAGAGTCTATGTTCAGGACGGGGAGCACAGGTGAGAGGGGAGAGGCACTGCACCTGTCAGGGAGGATGGAGACTCTTAAAAGGGCCAATACTGTAGCCGGACTGTGTGTGATCTCCCGGGAATTGGACATATGGTAGGGTGAGCGGAGTTCTGTCCTCCAGGCTGTTTTGGAATGTCTGGTTGTAGTGATTACTGGAGATCAGGTTGCTTTCTTCCATTGTAGAAGTGATCTTTAGTGACATTGATTATCCCCCGCCCCCAATATATGAGAAGGAGTGACGACTGTTCTACACACACCTGTCCTCTGAACGCAAGCACATGACCTCTGACACACCGCTCTGTACACCTGTTGAAGTTTGGGCACTCAAGCTCAAAAGGGTTCACCATCACTGCTCTAGAGGAAGCTGTAGACCTGCATTGGAAACATCTCCCTGTTTCTTTTATTCCATGAATCTGTACATGTGCTTTTCTCTGCTTCTCTTGCCGTTTCTTGATCATTACCCCAACCAGTCATCGGGGAGGCAGACTTGATATTGGTTAGCAAAGCTCTGATCCTTTACAAATTTTGACCATCTCCTCCACACAGATACTTTATGTAACAATGCATGGTAAGCCAGTCTTGGAGAAAAGATCTCCTACAGGCAATACTGTGTACTAGTCATTTTCCCTCTGTTTGCCTTTTTTGGGCATGGCTTCTACAGTAGAAGTTCTTTATAACCCTTTAAGGACCACCTCCTGCACATATATGTTGGCAGAATGGCACAGCTGGGCACAAGCACGTACAGGTATGTCCTCTTTAAGTGCCCAGCCGTGGGTCGCGGGCCCGCGACCGGGTCCGAAGCTCCGCTACCCGGTCCGAAGCTCCGCAACCGCAGGACCCGCGGACCCGATCACCGCTGGAGTCCTGCGATCGGTCCCCGGAGCTGAAGAACGGGGAGAGCCGTGTGTAAACACAGCTTTCCCGTTCTTCACTGTGGCGCTGTCATTGATTGTGTGTTCCCTTATATAGAGAACCACAATCAGTGACGTCACACCTACAGCCACACCCCCCTACAGTTGGAAACACAGATGAGGTCATACATAACCCCTTCAGCGCCCCCTTGTGATTAACTCCCAAACTGCAATTGTCATTTTCACAGTAAACAATGCATTTTTAATACATTTTTTGCTGTAAAAATGACAATGGTCCCAAAAATGTGTCAAAATTGTCTGAAGGTTCCGCAATAATGTCGCAGTCACGAAAAAAAAAAACGCTGATCACCGCCATTAGTAAAAAAAAAAAAAAAAAAAATTATAAAAATGCAATAAAACTATGCCCTATTTTGTAAAAGCTATACATTTTGTGCAAACTAATCGATAAACGCTTATTGCGATATATTTTTATTTATTTTCTACCAAAAATATATAAAAACATTTTTTTTTTTTTGGGGGGGGGGGGGGGATATTTTATTATAGCAAAAAGTATAAAACATTGCATTTTTTTCAAAATTGTCGCTCTATTTTTGTTTATAGTGCAAAAAAAAAAAAAAAAAAACGCAGAGGTGATTAAATACCACCAAAAGAAAGCTCCTGTTTGTGGGGGGAAAAAAGGACGCAAATTTTGCTTAGGAGCCACATCGCACTACCGTGCAATTGTCAGTTAAATCGACGCAGTGCCGAATTGCAAAAACTGGCCGGGTCCTTTAGCTGCCTAAAGGTCTGGGTCTTAAGTGGTTAAGCACAAAGATAAGCCAAGTGTCTTTGTCTCGATTCATGGCCATGCACAGGACATATAGATGCCTATGAGAATTTCTCATCACATGGCTGGCAACAATGAATTGCCTTACTATGTGTAGAACTTATTCTGCATAGCATCTAGCATCAGAAAAGTTCTGGAGGCAAGAAAACGCCAAATTCCATCCACAAAACACATAACCTTCCTTTTTTTTTTTTTTTTTACTTTTACCTACAGGTAAGCCTATAATGAGGCTTACCTGTAGGTAAAAAAAAAAAATCTTTTTACGGTTTAGGAGATATTCCCCCTCGCAATGAGCTGCTAAATGCAGCGGCGCATGCACACAGGATTTTCGGCTTAAGGCCCGGCAGCCGCCAGACCCTGCCGGAAAGAAGTCTCCCACGTGCAGGAGTGACAACATTGCGGCTCCAGCCACTCACAGCGCTGGAGCCGGAAGACACGCCAGGGTGAAATGTCGGCTGCCTCGGCCTGGACCAGGAGGGATACCGACGCCTTGTTCTATGGTACTCATTTCATAGTGAGCTAGTATGCGGTGCATACTAGCACATTATGCCTTTACAGGTGTAAAGGGGGGGGGGGGGAAGTCGGCGGGTTTACTTCGGCTTTAAGGTAGAAGTGAATTGGCATATACTACGTTTAAAAAGGATTGTGGAAGTTCGTTGTTGCAGTTTACATACACTTTAAGGCAGGGGTGCTCTGCTTTTTGAAGCGCGAGGGCCACTGAAGTTATTTGGTAACCTGTCGTGAGCCACAGTGGACTATGAGGTTTTACCACCCCCCCCCAACTGCAAATGTAAGCAACCCCCTCACACTCCTCAGCCCCAGGCACCTGCAACTTTCCTGCACACCAAACCTGCAGGATATAATAGAGGTCTATGACTCATGCAGGAAAGGCGCACTGCATATGCAAACTAGTGTGAAAGCAGCCTAATAACTTTATTTATTTTTTAGTGCTAGTATGCCAATTGCAAAAGTGCAGTGTCTGATGCTTAATACAGAAAGGTACAAAGTGAAAGTGCACTCCGTAACGCTCCGACTGGGACAGGACCCAGAACTACAGAGGAAGCATCGGCTTATGCGGGTCCTGCTCTCTCCGCGCCTGCCTGCTTCCTCTGCTGCCGTCACCGGGTCCTGCTCTCTCCGCACCTGCCTGCTTCCTCTGCTGCCGTCACCGGGTCCTGCTCTCTCCGCGCCTGCCTGCTTCCTCTGCTGCCGTCACCGGGTCCTTGCACTCTGATGCTCTGGGGTGGCAGGTCAGCAACCAGTTTATTGTGATCTGGGCTTGCTGATCCGCCATCCAAGAGCATGCACATGCGTTCCCATGGTTTGAGGTCACGGGTTGAGCATTTCTGCTTTAATTCCTCATTCACACATGCGTGCAACTCTATCGGGATGCAGCAGATTTGCAGACTCGGCCACTCATTCTAATTTGGCAGGCATGCAGGGGAAGTTTAGCAGCCTTAAACACACACTTGGGGTTATTTACGAAAGTCAAAGCCACTTTGCACTATAAGTGAAAACTACACTTGGAAGTGCAGTCGCTGTAGATCTGAGGGGTAGATCTGAAATTAGGGGAGGCTCTGCTGATTTTATTATCCAATCATGTGCAGGCAAAAATGCTGTTTTTTATTTTCCTTGCATGTCCACCTCAGATCTACAGCGACTGCACTTCCATGTGTAGTTTACACTTGTAGTGCAACGTGGATTTGCCTTTAGTAAATAACCTCCATTGTCTGCTTTAGAGCTGCTCACCCACCCTTGCATGCCTGTCAAATTGGGAAGCGTGACTGTGGCACTACAGCTGCTGCCTTCATAGAGTTGCATTTTTAGTGGCAATAGCCGCATAAACAGCCAATTTAAGCTGTAAGAGCCACTGCACCCACGTGAATGAGGCCTAATTGTTAAGATATCTTTCACATAGAAAGTGAATTGTTTCAGTGGGTTGGCAGATCGGGAAAAACACAACTGTGCAGCACCTGACCATGCAATGTAATACCTCCACGTGAAAGCAAATATGGCTACTCCCTGTACAAGTATAATTACAATGCAAGCTGAACGTTGTATAATTGTGTGAAAAAAACTCACTAATAATAAATTCACTAGGTTTGTGAGCTTTCGTTTAAAACCTAGCCAAATGCTTGTGATATTCTTGCAACTAATGTTTGATAAATAGACCCCCACAGACTCAAAAAGTGGACCCTCCCAAATAGTTTAAAACTCCAGCATGTATTCTATTTACCAACCTTCAGTTTGGGAGGGTCCACTTTTTGATTAAAGACAGTCTGTCGGGTCTATTTATCTCAAATTAGTTGGAAGAATATTGCAAGCATTTTGGCCAGGCTGTAGGACTTTCCCCTGATCGTCTTCTCCATACAGTGGCCAAAATGTAATATCTTTCTGTAATACTTTATAACGCTGTCAATTTACACAGTGCTTTACATATGTATTGAATATTCACATCAGTGCCTGCCCTGAATAAGCTTACAATCTAAGGTGCCATACTCTCATGTATACACATACTGGGACCAATTAACCTGCCAGCATGTATTTGGAGTGTGGGAGTTAAACCGGTGTATCCAGAAGAAAACCCACAGCGTTGCAGGGAAAACATGCAAACCCCAGGCAGGTAGTGTCACGGTTAGGATTCAAACCGATGACTCTAGTGCTGCTAGGTAGACATGTTAACCACTGTGTGGCACCAAATACTTCAGTCAGAAAATATACCACATTGTGACCACTTGATGATGAAGCTGATGGGAAGTCATAGTGATAAAAAAAAAAATTGAAGTTTATGCAACCTGGACAAATGCTTGTGACATTTGTGCAACAAATGTTTTAGAACTACACCCATAAGTGTATTCAGAGCTGCAGTACCATTGTCCCGAGCATATGCAGGACCCTTGTTTTGATAACTAAATTTATGATGGGCTAAAATCTAATGAATGCTTAATCTTTCTACCAAACAATCTGCAAGTTTTTTTTTTTTTTTTTTGTTCCATTCATTCAACCCAGCAGGTTGAAAGAGGGGGAAAAAAAATACCAACACAAGCGATGTTGATGCATCACTCTCCCCTGGCGTGCTATTGTATTTTGACAGGGGGACTCGCACTGATTAGATGCCGATTTTTCCAGCATATCCCTGTCGGTAAAGGCTGCTGTACACCCTGACCGAAAGTCTGGTGGTACAAGCCGACGGGTGGATCAGGCCTGCCTTTTAGTTACACAAAGCTTCAGGTTGCCTCATTGTGCACCATTACAACCTTCCCCATCAGGCAATGCCTCCCAATGATCTGCGCAAGATGCAACGTCACTCCACGTATGTTGATCAGCTGCCGTGGCGTAGACACTGTGGATTATCTGACAATCTGCAAAGGTAGAAGGTAATCGTCAGATTCTGCCTGCCTCTCTGCTCATGCAGGAGAATTGATCGATAACGTAACGGGTGGATTTCGGTGTGTTGCATGATTACATTTTCCCACTGTAGATCGTTGGATAATGCCTCCGATGATCTGCGTATGTTCAGTGTTGACGTCACACCAGCAGATCAACATATCAGATTAATGGTGGTGTGTCCTGCGCATACGCACATCGTTGGAGGCGTTATATGACGGGATGCACTTTTCAATAGAACACCAGCATCCCAACAACTAATGACCTCAACTGTTGATAAGGGGGACCTAGGGAACATGCACAGCATCCTTGTTTGCCTCTCCCCTGCCCCTCCCCATCAGCACTGGGGTCACATTAACTGCATAAGGGAGAAAAACTGAAAGAATGTGGAATATTGGTACCATTGTGCAAAGGTGTATTTGCTTAGAATACAATCGCTTGTAGCATTGTGTTGGGTGCTCTACATGTCTGGATGTTGCTGCCTTATGTAAAACATTTACTTTAATTTCCAGCATTTTAGAATGGGGTGCCTCAAGATTGTGCAGAATTTTAAAGAGTGCCTTCACTGAAAACAGTTGAGAAGCTTTGGCCTAGAGTCATTACACTAGATCAGCTTGGATGCTTTGTGTCACAAAGGATCTTTGTGGGGGAAGGGGAGGTGACAGCATTTTTCTCCTATGTACACAACCACTGTGATGACTTTGGCAGCTGGCTCTTCACAATTGTTACCCACATTATTTTCCACAAACTAACCACATCTCTATTGGTTGTTCCTGTATTTGTTTCACTCTTCCCTGCCTCAGTAGTCCCTTCATGCAGCGTACAGGAAGCATTGTGTGGGGGGTAGATAAGGGACCAGTAACCAATCTAGTAAACTAAACCAAGGAAGTTTCCTGAAACAATGCAGCAATCTCCTAGGAATGAAGGGTGTACACTGATTTCTTTTATTTGCATGTTTAAGGATCTGACACGTATCATGTTTACTGTGGTGATTCTCCTTGGCTTTCTTTTGAGAATTAAATCCTCTAGTTAGAGTTTTGTGATTTGGATTTTGGCACATTTTCTGCTTTTATTAAAAAAAAAATCCCCAGT
The DNA here is from genome assembly GCA_029574335.1 of Rana kukunoris. Lineage (NCBI taxonomy): Eukaryota > Metazoa > Chordata > Amphibia > Anura > Ranidae > Rana > Rana kukunoris. The sequence goes on along the minus strand of CM056059.1, from coordinate 222,598,352 downwards.
CCTTTTTAAGTACATTTACAAATATAACTAAATGAGTAGAAAACACTGCATGTAAAAACGTCCCATGTACATTAAGCCATACACTCTAAAGGCCCGTACACACAATCAGATTTTCCTGCAGGAATTGTGTGATGACAGGCTGTTGTCAGAAAATCTGACTGTATGCTCCATCGGACAATTGTTGGATTTTCCGTCAACAAATGTTTGGCTGGCGTGCTTTAAAAATTTTTGCCAACAAATGTGCGTTGTCGGACAAAAGTACAAATACGCATGCTCAGAACCAATGCTAACCATAAGGCAGCAGAAGTTGCCCAAAGGGTGGCGCAAGAGAGCTGACATACTACATATTTTAGTGTTTGTTGGATGACAATTCTTTGCCGTTTTGTATGCAAGACAAGTCCATGGCCAACACCCTTCAGACAAATGTCCTACGCGTTGTCTGCAGAAAATCCAATCGCGTGTACCAGGCTTAAGGCTGGTACACTTCTAATTTACACTTCTGCTAGTAAACTGACGTTTAGAAGCAGTTGGGCATTTTTTTTACAGCTGTCCAAGAACTCTCCTGTGTTATCTTATCAGTACATGCACACAGGGACGTTTATAGTCCTTTCTAGGCCGTTGAGTTTAGAAGCATTTTTTGGAAAGCGACAAAAATGCATTCAGCGGATGTTCAGAGGCATTTGAAAACACCAAATGCCTCTAACGGCTTGTAAACGCGCTACCTCCCGTTAAGCCACGTTTTGTTTATGGGCATTTTTAATAGAGATACATTTTGTAACTATTTGAAAAAAAAAAAAAAACCTTTTTAAAAATGCTCCTAAACGTGGAATGTAAACGCTGCAAAACTGACGTTTTTAAATGTTTACTATCTGTCAAGTTAAATCATTCAGGAGAGCTTGTAAAACGTCTTGTGTACATTAAGCCTTACACGGGGGTCTCCAATCTTTTTAAACAAAGGACCAGTTTCAGACTTTAGGAGGGCCGGACTGTGGCCATTGGAAGTGTGTGGGGGGGAAGACAATCCCCCCCCCCCCCCCCCCCCCCCCCCCCATCTTTGTCAGTGAAGGAGTTGTGCCCTATAATTGGTGTTAGTGGGAGGATTTGCACCCCTTCTCAAATGCCATTGGAAGGAATTGTGTCCTATCAATGGTGTCATTGGGCCTCCATGTTGGTGTCGTTCGGAGGAATTATGCATTCATTGTTCTCGGGGGGGGGGGGGGGGGGGGGGCTTAAACTTCCAAAATGTTGTATCGGTGGATGACATGGTACCTCAAAGCAAGCAAAGAGCTTCATCCTGCTCCCAGGATGTAGTTTGAAGACCACTGCTCTAATGGCTCTCGCAACACTTGCTCTCAATTACAATGCTATATTTTCCTCCTGCATGTCCTTTGTTGTCATTACTGGGGTACTCAGACTCTGGAATGATTTACATCCACATTGAATGCTGTGTTGGTACACCACATTCAATATGTGGGTATACAATCATTCCAGAGTCTGAGTACCCCAGTAATTACAAAAAAAAAACATGCAGGAGGAAAATCTAGGATTGTAATTGAGAGCAAGTGTTGTGGGAACCATTAGAGCATCACATACAGCTCACAGGAAAGGAGATGAGCCATTTCGGTTAGGGTGGGACACGGGCAGAGCCAGTGCGGTTAGGGTGGGACATGGGCAGAGCCAAAGGCCAGTCATGCAGCCAGTGCAACTTAGAGGCACGCCCATACTGTCCTATATCGCTTTATTGATGCCATTATTCATTCAAAGCATGTGGGGGCCTCAAAGTGAAATGTCTGTTTCTTCTTCTTTCAACATAACACTGGGTACCATCCCCAAATGGTCTGATTATTTAAAAAAGTATAATTTGCATTCTTCAACACTGCCTTACTTTACATACTGCAGCTGTGTTTGCGTCGCGAGTACAACCGTCTTTTTGAACCAATTGGTAACATCCTGTCATGTAAGATGAAAGTGCCCTTATCTGTGTATTGTTGGTGTGAATGACAGTGACAGTCATTTTTGTTTGCTTTCAATTTTGATAACAGGTTGTTGGGCCATGTTTTATGTTTCATATATACTATAAAACTTATGGCATTAGGCTGGTGGTAATTAATAACATAATATCAAATGTCTGACTTTGAACTGGCTGTGAAACAAACGTTTCCTCCATATTTCGATTTTTTTTTTTTTTTCTAACCACATTAGAAATACCCAATGTGATGTAACACTGTGTAAATTGGCTTTAACCCCTTCCAGTTAGCTGGATTTTGGTGTATTTTCTAGACGTAAGCAAAGTATCATAGAAAAAAAAGTGCAGTGCTAAATGATGACAAGATATCTATTGACTGATAACAAAAATAATATACATCTACATCTAATAAAAACACCATATGTGTTCTCCAAGTGAAAAAAACATATAACGCAACTGGATGTGCACACAAAGTCCGTGGAACATTCCAAATGTTGGGTGAATAAACCCATTCCAAAGTGACTATATGAAGATTGATAGAAGATCCACCACCGTATATTGAGAGGCTTACCAGAAAGATTGGACCCAGATAAGCATGCACTCACTAGGTCAATCAAACTTTGGGGTCAATTATTTGCAAAAGATATGACCCAAACTGCTCAGATAACAGTAATTCACAATGAAACTTCTAAGACATTCAAGCTTGTAGGAAAAGCATACTGCATGTAGGAAATCCAGCAGCTATAGCTACCAAAATTGCACCGATGGAGACTCCCAATATTGACATTGGATCACCCAATCAATAATGTGGATATAGAGAAAGAAAAAACAGGGGCGCACATGGCGTAACTCTGCAAGATGTCTTGCAGTATTTATTAAAAAGAATAGCGCTCACATTTGCGGTGAATATAAAAAGTGCTTAAAATCGATAGCAACAGTGGCATCGGTCCTTCCCGACATGTTTCGTTCAAGGAAACATCATCTGGGGTACTGACCCACTGTTAGAATAGTCCTTGTATAGATAGACAACCCCCCATAAACAAATTATGGCTCCAATGGAAAATCTGTAATTATCAATTGCCTCTTCCGGGTTTTGTCAAAATGGCGTCCATGGCGTGTTTCAAGCCTCGTTTTGAATAGAGATATATAAACAATGATGTTAACATGGCGTATAGTTAAAATGGAATACCCGATATGCGGTTCAGGTCTCGTTCTAACTAGAGGTCTAAAAAACCGGAAGTGCTTGCATGACATGCAGCTCCAGCCTCATTCTGAATAGAAGGCCTAAACTGGAAATGCTCGCATAGAAACGTCGTAAGTAATACGAAGCTCCGGTATAGGCTCTAAAATGTAGGTGACTGTGCGTTCTAAACCTTAGTGGATAGAAACCATAAAGACCGGAAACATCAACGTGCAACGTCGTAACGGAAGTTGTCACGCCTACAATACAAGCCTCACGGAACTAGCATTCCAGAGGGGGAGGAAAAAAAGGATCAAAACCATCATTGTCATATTTCCCCAAGCATCATCATAAAGAGAGTGGATATAAATTATATGATAAATATCCGCCATATTAAAACTAACCCAAACATAACAACTTATGGCTAATAATCATTCAGATTCCTGGGTGTGATTCCCTGCATAGCTGCACAGTTTTCAAAATCTGACAGTGGGTGTGTTGCAGAAGACCCCCGCCTGCTGTCAGTTGTGAAGAGTGGCATAAGAACATGTTACACCCTAAATATGTGTGCAAGATGCTCTAAAATGTGAACTTTTATGCTTTGAAGCAAAATAAAAGGTTGTCATGAAAGTAGCCTGCACTTACCTTTTTGCATGCTTCCCTGCTGTTCTATTAACCTGGCACCTCGAGAGAAGCATGTTATTAGTTGTCCCTGCCTCCCAGAATGTTTTCACCTGTCTACCTGGTGTAGGAATACTTTATATGTGTAATGTAATTGGGGGGGGGGGGGGGGGGGTGGAATTATGTCCTTACTGTAGCTGTCAATGTTGTTGCACAGATATATATTCCTTTTAGTTTTAGTGTCTCTTGCGTGTGTATTTTGGTCCGAATTCGGACCTAAAACAAACCTGTCATACTTGCCTCCTCTGTGTGAGGGTTTTGCACAGCGGCCCCGATCTTCCTTTTCTGGGGTCCCCCCGGCTCCCCCTCCCACATCGAGTGCCCCCACAGAGACCCTCATTCCATGGGGGCACCCGTGTGAGCGTGCTGCCGAGTCCTTCTGCTGCATCCTTTTGACACAGACGGCAGTACTCGGCCCTGCCCCTCTGCTCCTGTGTCACTAGATTTCATTGACTGCAGTGGAAGCCGATGGCTCCTGCTGCTATCTATCCAATGAGGACCCAAGGCAGTGACTGGAGCTTCTGTGCTCGTTCTCGTCCCTGAAAAGAAGGGGTTCAGGTAAGTGAAAGGGGGACTCTGGGGGGTGCTGCATTACAGGAGGTTTTTCACCTTTAATGCATTAGTGAGAAAAAACAGAAGACTTAACTCATTTCTGAAAGCTTGTGTGAGAGCTGAGAACCCCAAATCTGGCGAGGAGACAACCTATAGTGGTGTGTATCCTCTGAGTTTGAATGGTCTACTTTTCCATTATCATTCTTCTGACATCTCTCACCTAGGTGCTGCAAGCAGAAGCCAGGGTGTAAATAGATTACATTTTTTTGAATTCGTGTGCGTTTGTTTGTTTTTCTTAATGCCACATATTTCCAAGGGTGTGGGTGGGGCAGGCAGTCCTAATAAGTGGACTTTGATGCAAGATTTACTTTAATCATATTAATTTCATCATAATCTGTGTTATAATGTTGCTATGCTAACTATAAACAAGTTAAGTGCCAACAATTTTCGAGATTGAGAGGAAACTTAGATAGTTTAGCCTGTAATAAAAGCATCAATGGGCCAGATGTTGGCGAGATTTGATAACGGTTTTATTACCTTTCTCCATTGCAATGGTATTTGAACAGGAAACTGAAGTCAGCGGTAACAGGCAAGCTATTGTGTCGATTGCACCCTGGGACACCTCTACTTGGAATACAAACTTCTTCCACTTCACTGTACGGAAGATTCATTGTGGGGAGGAGGTTTATGTAATGGCACAGTTATGAGAGCCAGGAAAAGTATCCTGCCTTTTGTAATATGGACTAGAATGGCAATATAAAGTATGGATGACAGAACTGCCATAAGTTTTGGGACAAATGCACTGCAGTCCTATTATGTATTAGTGAATTTAACACGGTTTTTATGTGGTAGTTTTTTTTTCCCACATGGCTTCAAAAAGAAATGTGAGATTTTTTATTTATAACCTCTCATTTGAAATATTGGCTGCCTGGCTATCATGCTGAATGATACTTTAGGTACTGATTTACTTCAATGTGAAAAAATGATGCAGCTCAGGATTTCTGGCTGTGTGCTACTTCCAGGTCATGGACTCGGAGCATTAAAGCCAATAAGCAGCATTAGAGAAAACTTATTATACAGGATTCATATTGCGCCAACAGTTTGCGCAGCACTTTACAACATGAGGACAGACGGTATAGCTAGTATAGCTACAGGAGGAATCAGAGGGCCCCGCTTGTTAGAGCTTACAATTTAATAGTGCATGGGTGTTTTTTTTTTTTTGTTTTTTTTTTGTACAGTGGGCTTAACCACTTGTTTACTGGGCACTTAAACCCCCCTCCCCAAACCAATTTTGAATGACAATTGCCCAGTCATACAACACTGTACCCACATTTTTTTTTATATATTTTTCCCCCCACAAAAATAGCTTTTTTTAGGTGGTCTTTGATCACCTCTGCGGTTTTTATGTTTTGTTGATTTAAAAAAAAAAAAAGCCAGATTAAAAAAAATAAAACCGTTTTATATTTTGTTATAACTTTTTGCAAACAAAGTAACTTTTCTCCTTAATTGATGTAAGTTGATGTTGCACCAGGCATCGATAAGGCGACACTGCTGGGCACTGAGGGGTGGCAATGATGGGCACTAATCGGCACTGCTAGGTGGCACCGATTGGCACGACTGGGCATTGGGTGGCACAGATTTGCACTGATTTGTGGCACTGGCAGGCGGTACCTGTGGGCACAGATGAGGTGTATGTGCCTCTTCGGGACCATTGTCCCTTGCACAAAAGCTGGTGGTCGGACTTTTTTTTTTTTTTTTCTCCTCGCACTGTGAGCGTGAGGAGAAAAAAAAAAGTTTACCAAGCGTTTGTTTCAATCACGTGATCGTCTGTCATTGGCTGACAGCTGATCACGTGGTAAGGGGCCAGGATCTGTGATCTGATCACCTGAGTCTCGATGATCACAGCGCTCGCCCTGCAGTGCGGCCTCCCTGCAAAGCAGATCCCCACTGTAGCCGTCAATAGTTAATAGTGCTTCATTTATTTTTTTGCTGTCTCTGTCCTACTGGAAAGATTTCCCTTCACTTCCTTTCTCAGAGATGGCACAGTGAGTGAGAGGAGAGCTCTACAAAGCTAGGGGAAATCTCCTAGCCAGTTGTCATTAGATTGTTCTCATTGAAAGGTTTGCCCTCGCCTCTTGTTGGGACAGGTACTCTTTGTGGAGAGATCTGGATGAAAGCATTTGGTCCCACTTTTTTTTTCTTAAATGGTGCCATTGCTTCTAGTTCCCTATAACCTAGAGATGAACAAAGCGGTTCTGGTCTGTCTTCGGTTTTATTCTCAGCCCACAGTAGCACCGACTGATTAATCGGGTGTCCCAGTGGGATGAGCCGGTCCGATGAAGCAGTGGAAGTAAGTGGTGGGCGTACGCTAGGATTGCTTTTACAAGAGAGACGACTGTCTGCTTGGTACATTTCTGGTCGTCAAGTGGTTATGTCTTGTGATGAAAATTCATTTGTACTAATTATGAGAATGAATCCAGTCCTTTTTATTTGCTAAACAGCATTTCTTAATTTTTACTTCTAGGTTAATGGGTTTCTGTAAACTGACAACAGTTGTTGGGAAGTCCTTGACTGACCTGCTTGCATCATCCATCTGTAATGTCTTTTTAACCACTTGCCTAGGCAAAATTTCAGCTTTCAGCACTGTCGTGCTTTGAATGACAATTGCGCGGTCGTGCGACGTGGCTCCCAAACAAAATTTACTTTATTTTTTCACAAATAGAGCTTTCTTTTGGTGGTATTTGATCATCTCTGCGGTACTTATTTTTTGCGATATAAACAAAAACAGAGCAACAATTTTTTGCTATAATATCCAATTTAAAAAAAATCGCAATAAACATATAGTGATTGGTTTGCGCAAATGTTATAGCACCTACAGAAAAGGGGATAGAATTGACTTATTTTTATGTTATTTTTTACTAGTAATGGCGGCGATCTGTGATTTTTGTCAGGACTGCGATATTACTGCAGACACATTTGACACATTTTTGGGACCATTCACATTTATACAGCGAACAGTGCTATAAATATGCACTGATTACTGTATAAATGTGACTGGCAGAGAAGGGGTTAACACTAGAGGGCTGAGGAAGGGGTTAATGTGTGCCCTGCTAGGTGATTCTTACTGTGGGGAGAGGGGACTGACTGGGAGAGGTAGTAGTGCAAAGGATCATCATTGATCCGTGATCCGAACCGCACACACGTGATCCGCGGATTGATTTCTGAAAAAAAAAAGTTATGCGCATGTTCGGTCCACACACAGCGTGGTCATGACGAGCAGAGGAACGAAGGAGCTTGAACGCCTGCGTCAGTTAAATCCCCTGTATGGGAGCATTTTGGCTTCCCTGTCAAATAGAATGATGAAGGAAAGAGGTTAGTGGATAAAACCGTGATGGTGTGTAGGCTAGGGCTGCGCATCTTCACCGGTCTCACGATTCGATGCGATTACGATTATCAAGTGCACGATTCGATGCGATTCCGCGATGCATCACGATGCATCACGATTGCAGCGCAAGTGCGCATGGCTTTCATCAAAAAAAAATTAAGTACATTTTTTTTCTATCTGTTCTTAAAAAAAAAAAACACAATATAACACTTCCTGCATGTAGCAAAGTCTAAACACAGCAGACCTGCTACAGGAGACGGTCAGAGATTGCAGAACTGCTACAGGAGATGGTCAGAGACTGCAGACCTGCTACAGGAGATGGTCAGAGACTGCAGACCTGCTACAGGAGATGGTCAGAGACTGCAGACCTACTACAGGAGATGGTCAGAGACTGCAGACCTACTACAGGAGATGGTCAGAGACTGCAGACCTACTACAGGAGATGGTCAGAGACTGCAGACCTACTACAGGAGATGGTCAGAGACTGCAGACCTACTACAGGAGATGGTCAGAGACTGCAGACCTACTACAGGAGATGGTCAGAGACTGCAGACCTGCTACAGGAGATGGTCAGAGACTGCAGACCTGCTACAGGAGATGGTCAGAGACTGCAGACCTACTACAGGAGATGGTCAGAGACTGCAGACCTACTACAGGAGATGGTCAGAGACTGCAGACCTACTACAGGAGATGGTCAGAGACTGCAGACCTACTACAGGAGATGGTCAGAGACTGCAGACCTACTACAGGAGATGGTCAGAGACTGCAGACCTACTACAGGAGATGGTCAGAGACTGCATGAGATGGTTATTCTACCCCATGCACCGTCACTACGTGTTAAAACAATGCACCCTCATCTTATCTGTGATCTGTGCTACTGCTAGCCGCCGTGGTCACTCAGTGAAAGCCAGTCACGGTTGGTAAAGTGATCTCTATCTCTCCTTCTCCAATCTTCGTGGCACACTGGCATTGAACAAACAGCTACAACAACATATGTCCCAACATCCTCCCGCCCCCTCCCCCAAATGACAACGTATGCCATTTCATTAATTATGGTTTTATGTATTCATTGTCTTAGTGATTGATTCACATAACAACTTCAGTACTTACCTTGTTTGTATGATTTATGGTTTTGCTCATCACTGCCCCACACATGCACTGCATTGCATGTGTGGGGTAGTGATGAGCTAAATCATACAAACAAGGAAAGTAATGAAGTTTTGATCAATCAGTAAGACATTGGACAATAGATTAGAGCTAGACCTACATAAACCATAATTGTATGTGCAATGGTATGGTCACAAACTCAGTTTAATGTTTAGAAATAGAATAATTCAGTTTACCCAATCACCATCATTAATATGTATTATTTACAATTATTATTACAGTCATACAATTGGCATATTTAAATTTTGCAGTCCACTCCACATGGTGCATCAGAGATATGATAATATAATATATACTTTGGTTACAGTTATTAGTGTACTAGTAGTACTACTGTGACAGTCAGTGTCTCTGTTGTGTACCTGATGATGATGATGATCACGTGTCAGTGCTGCATTCAGCTACTCACTGCTGGAGGAGGACAGAGGACAAGTGCAGCCTTTCTTGCTCAGGGTCTCTCTCCCACAGTCCTGCAGCTGCTGCCCACAGCAGCCAGTTGTGAGTCGGGCGACGTTCTCCCCCTGTACCAGGCAGCCTGTGTGCAGTGCACGCTGCATAGTTATAGTAACCCGAGGAGGAAAGCTCTGGGAACTGGGACCGGAACTCACAACAGGTGTCACTCTGTCTCCTCTCACGTGTCTGCCAGTGAAGCAAGCGACACAGGGCGGCTGTGGATGACGTCGGCGGAAGGCGGAAAAAGACGGCGCGCTTACTTCAGCTGCGGACTCGGAGGAAAGCTAAGTGTCTGAGCGCTCTGGGGGGGGGGGGGGGGGGCTCCGCTGTGCTGGCGCTGCATGTGTCCGTCTCCTCTACTCAGGACTCCGAGTGCGACACAGGGGGAGGCGGCAAAACTTTCTCTTCACTCGGCTCCGCGCGGCAGGACGCGACGCTGACGTCATCAACATGCATCGATTATTTAAAGCTACAGCATCGACACAGCATCGCCGGCGGTCGAATCGCGATGCATCGATTCTACGATCATATTCAACAGCCCTAGTGTAGGCACCGTGGCACAAAGCCATATGACAGTGGAAACGCATCAAGCATGACCATGCGTTTGAAGCGACATCACCCCGGTGTTTCACAGACAAGAGTGAAAGCGAAAACGAAAGCTGCTCAACAACCACTTATCACCGCAGAATTTAAGCAGCCCCTTGTTGCACAATCGGACCGGGCTAAAGCCATCACAAATGCTATCTGTCTGTTTATAGGTGCAGTTATGAGGCCATATTCGGTTGTGCAAAACGAGGGCTTTAAACACATGCTGAAAGTGCTTGAGCCACGTTACGAAATTTTTATTTATTTTTTTGCTAATCCGAGAAACGATCCGAACCGTGCCTTTTTTTGATCCGTTGCACCCCTAGGGGGAGGTGACCGATGGTTATCCCTATATACAAGGGACACACCATTGGTCGCCTCTCACGCCAGGACGTGTATCTCTGTGTTCACACACACAGATCCATGTTCCTGTCTCTGTGACTGCTGATCGCGGGTGCCTGGCGGACATCGCAGCCGCAAGGCACTGTGCACCGCCACTCGAGCATCCCCCAGTGGCATTTTTTGCTGTGAAAATACCAATGGTCCCAAAAATGTGTCAGAGGTGTCCGCCATAATGTCGCAGTCATGAAAAAAAATCGATGATTGCCGCCATTAGTAGTAAAACATTTTTTTAATAAAAATGCAATAAATTTATCCGCTATTTTGTAAGCGCTATAAATCTTGCGCAAACCAACCAATAAACAATTATTGCGATTTTTTTTTTTATTTTTTTTTACCAAAAATAGGTAGAATAATACGTATCGGCCTAAACTGAGGGTATATATAATATATAATATATATATTTTTTTGGGGGGTAATTTATTATAGCAAAAAGTAAAAAAAATTGTCGCTCTATTTTTGTTCATAGCGCAAAAAAATAAAAACCACAGAGGTGATCAAATACCACCAAAAGAAAGCTCTATTTGTGGGACAAAAAGGATACCAATTTTGTTTGGGAGCCACGTCACACGACCGTGCAATTGTCTGTTAAAGCGACGCAGTGCCGAATCGCAAAACCTGGCCGGGTCCTTCAGCTGCCTAAAAGGTCCGGGTCTTAAGTGGTTAAAGGTAGGGTTGTCCCGATACCACTTTTTTAGGACCGAGTACAAGTACCGATACTTTTTTTTTCAAGTAGTCGCCGATACCGAATACCGATACTTTTTTTAAATGTGTCCCCAAATGCAGCCATGTGTCCCCAAATGCAGCCATGTCCCTCCAGCCATGTCCCCCACATATGCAGCCATATCCTGTTGTTGTTGTTGTTGTTGTTGTTGCTGTTTTGCCCGCGTGTATAGACACTCCCCCTTGCTCGGGATTGGACAGATCACGATCACCCATCCAATCCCGAGCAAGGGGGAGTGTCTATACGCAGCAGGAACACTACAGCTATTCAAATGAAAGCTGTGATGTTCCTGCACGCTGTTTAAACCATGCGGTGGCGGGTTTCGAAGCGGCGGGTTCGATGCAGCGGCGGGGGGGAGTATTCTATTTAGGCATCGGGGGTATTTGCGGGAGTACAAGTACTCCCGCAAATACTCGGTATCGGGACAACCCTAGTTAAAGGTGTTGTAAAGGTAAGCGTTTTTTCATCTTAATGCATTAAGGTGAAAAAACATCAAATACCAGCCCCCCTGTTTTACCTGACCCCTCTAAAGTCCCGCACTCGCCCCCGCCATCCTCTTCGGCACTTAATCTCGCCGTTGAAAGTGGATGGATTGAAAGCAGTGCAGCTCCTTCACAGCTCCAAAGATGCAGCTTTTTTTTATTTATTTTTAACCATCCTGCTAGTGCACCGCTCCAGTGTGAAAGCCCTCATTGCTTTCACACAGGAGAGAAAGCAGTGGCTGTTTCAGGTCGGTTTGCAGGCGCTATTTTTAGTGCAATAGCACCTGCAAAAGACCCAGTGTGAAAGGTGTCTTACCATTTGCAAAATGAAAACTTGAACTTTTTATTTTCCATATATATAATTTTCTCTTTATTCTACAAATAAGCATTTGTCAATGTGAAAGGATCAGTGAGGAGAGATGTTAGATATGGGAAGCTGAAGGGGGGGGAAGCATTAAAGCAATATTAAACTCGCCAATAAAATGTCTCATCTGGAAGCCAACATAAAATTGGGAGCAATGTAAAAAGCTTCCACACCCACTAGTGCTGAATGTTGTTCCATGTCTGAACATAGCCCTAAGGTCATACATATGTCAACCAATTCAAAAGAAAATCACTGCGTATGGCATTCCTTCTTTTCACCGTGTTGTCATGTCATTGCTGTGAGTGGTGGTGCAGGCACTGACCACGCATCTCCTGATCCCAAAATAGATCTGATTACTGACCTGTTTGAAAGAAGAGCATTTTCAAAAGAAAGTATTAACTATGTTGAATATTTGAGCTTTTTTCTTTTGTAGAAGAAAAGTTAGAATATCTGTCAGCTTCTTGCTTTCATTTTCAGAGCTGAACAAGCTGAAGATGCACAGCTGCTCCACGTTCTGGCTACTTCAGCCCCCATAGTACGCCTCTTCAATAGGAAACCTGGAAGTTTGAACTTTTTAAGGTCCCTTTCCCACAAAGGGTCTGATTGGGTCTGCCTGTCCATTTTGTCAGGCAGACTCAATTGGACCCTCCATTTATTTATCTATTTACACCCGGCTACCTCCAATCTGCTAAAAACAATAGGAGGGGATTCATTACCCTCCATCTGGCCAGATTGGATGGCAGTTGGGTGTAAACGTACAGCTGGTCCGTTTTACATCTGACTGTCCATTGGGCAGAGTGGGCTGTGTGCGTATCTGCTCTGCAAAAGCTTAATATGGGAATGAGCTTCTTTCTTCTTCTCATTGAGTTTTGTGTAGAAACTTCACACGTTCAGATGCTGCAGGGGCATTTTATGAGCCTTTCAAAAACGTAGTCCAAAGCAGTACAAAATAGGTGCGGTAAGACGGTTTGAGACTTACAGTAAAATGGCATTGGGCCAGATGGAGGCAAAAGTGGCACTGCTTCTTTGCCATGCTGTGCAAGACCTCACCTGCCTGTCTCATGGTGAAAGAGCAGATTACATAGGCAGAGTTTACCAATCACTGGGTACTGACAACTTGCTCTGTATCGACCTGCTGTGTGTTCCTGATAAAGGGAGACAGTGAAAGGCTTCCATGGAACTACAAAGTACAGAGTTGTGCTCTCCCTGTGTACTCTTCAGCAGTGGTCCCCAACCTTTTTCGCTCCGGGGACCGAAAATTGTGGCAAGGCCCGGGGTTGGGGTTGGCACGTGGGAGGTAAGTGATTTTTTGCAGGCAATTTGTCAGCGCATTAGTTCTATTACATTGTAGTAATAATTAGGGCTGCAACTAACGATTATTTTCATAATCGATTAGTTGGCCTATTTATTGTTTCGATTAATCAGATAATAGCCTTTAAAAAAAAAGCTTTTTAATTTTTTTGGGCCAATTTGTTGTTGGGCAGATTACAAAACACAAATTGCCACAAAAACGCATTACATGCTTTTCTGCAGCTTCTCCATTGAAGTATATTGAACAAAAAAAAATGGCACCATTTTGCCTTAAAAAGTCTTTGCCCTTTCCAAATATGCAGCAGCTGAAAAATCATGGATATGAACGTGTCCCATAGGAAAACATGTAAATGAACTGTAGTGTGTTTCTGCAAAAAACAGGTGTGACCCAGGCCTGAGATGTTTAGTAATATAATGGGGGTTAAAAAAAAGTACAAAAAGAGCAAATAATCGCTACTGTAAGGGGTTCATCTTTTTTACTGTGGGACAGTGAAAGTAATATTTACAGTAGCGATTTTGCTTTTTTGTACTATAAAGGGCTAATTTTTTTATTTTATTTTTTAACCCCATTATATTACTGGCCGATTAATTGATTAATTTCATAATCGATTAGTTGCCGATTTAATCGATTAGTTGTTTTGGCCCTAGTAATAGACATTGTTCAACTCTCCATAATGCAGAATCAGTGGGAGCCCTGAGCGTGTCACTTGCCACGTCTCCTGCCACCAGATGCAGAGTCACTTGCCACGTCGCCTGCCACCAGATGCAGAATGTCACTTGCCACTAGGGGTGCAACGGATCACGGTTGATCCGAACGGGTTACCCCCTTCGGATCGGCACGTTATGCGATCCGCGGACTACCGCCGCGGCCATAGCATTAGGAAAGTCCTCTGCTGGATCGCTCGCTTATCTTTTTCACCTGGTGCTAATATCTTGGCCTTCCGGCTCTCTCATACCGACCGTCCGAACCCACGGCCCGGCTGTAGTAAGGCTGCGGCCCGGGGGTTGACGACCCCTGCTCTACAGGACTGAGCTGTCAGTGTGATGTAGAACTGTACACCACTGTTAATTGTAATTATACTTTTTATATCTCCACATGCATTACACATTTAGGAGTCAGTTTGTGATCATTATTTTACTATAATGCTAATCTAAAAAGTAGCTTTATTTTTTATTTTTGTAAATCATTTATGGTTTTGCGTAGTTGTGTGTGTGTGTGTGTGTGTGTTTTTTTTTTTTATGGTTTTGTCCAGATAGAAGATATTAAAGCCTCATTCTGGTCAAAGTCCTATATTAAGTAGACTGTTAGGCCGATATATACCATGTAGTAATGTTGGTTCCATTTATCTCAACTGCTGCATATTCATCTGTTCTTCCAGAAAAGTTATCCTTCATCTTTAAGTGGTATTGGTAGACCTTAAAGCTGGCCACAGATGAATTGAAATTGGCGGCTTTAGCAGGGACCAAATTCGATCATTGTGCGGCTTTTTTTTTGATCAGCACTGGGTCCTGCTCTCAGAATACAGTGCCCAGATGGGGGAATACCTCTATCTACCATGCTTGTGTGGATGGAGAAATACTTTTTTGTATGACGGCTGAATGCAAAAAACTGTCCATCTGCCCAGCTATAGTGGTGTGTGTGTGTGTTTTTTTCTTTGTCAAATTGATTCTAAATTCTAGAGATTTATTTACCCATAAATATAGTTTAAGCTATAGGGGTGTCAAACTCTATTTCATTGTGGGCCGTATCAGCATTATGATTGCCCTCAAAAGGGCCGGTTGTATCTGTAAGATTACATGTCCAGCGCATCCCCTCACCTTACATGTCAAGAGCCACCCTACCATCAGAAGTTGAGTCCCCCACTCTCTCTTACATCACAGTGCACCACACCATTTCCTTATGCTGCTGCTGGGAAGAAGCTGGATGCATTGCTTGAAAGTAAGAGTCTGGAGGAGGGCTGCAGGAGAGGTGTGAGGGCCACATGAAATGGTCTGGAGGGCCGGATTCGGCCCGCGGGCCTTGTGCTTGACACCTATGGTTTAAGGGTTCCTTCAGAGGGGTGATCAGATCAGTCATTCCAATCTCTAAGCTGCTGTCTGCTACATGTGAGTCCACCTCGGACCTGCATGCAGGCAGCCCATAAGTGAATGCACAGACACAATCGCATGTGAAATTTTGGGTCAACATTTGGATCCACGCACCCCCTCCTGCCCGCATGTCAAAATTAGAAATGTGTGTGTGTGTGTGTGTTTTGTATAGTACATGTCCTGCAGATTTTAAAATTCTGCATAATTTAGGGCCTCAGTGGAATCATAAGACTACTACTTGCAGTGCACTTACAAGGAGGGTTTCTGTTTATAAATAGTGACTGTTGTGTTTGCAGCCTTATAAGGGAAACTGAATTTGACCGTCAACCTCTGGCACTTTTTCTCATCCCATAGGATTCTAGTAGTTGCATTTAAAAAAAAAAACTGCAGATAATTAAGTTGAAGGAATGCTGTCCAACTGGAGAGACTGGGAATACCTCTCCAAGGGCTTGTCTCTGTTAATTTTGTCAAGGATGAAAGTTCAAATTTTCATCTTTGGGTAAGAAGTAGACCGTTCTACAAAGAATATAAGCCTAAACTCATTCTTATGATAAAGTAGTGCCACTTACCTGTGCAAATTCAGCAAACTGCAACATGGACATGATCCCAAACATTTTTTACTTTTTATTTTTATTAAAGTGGAATTTTACTCATAACGTTAAAGTGCTTTTCTGTTTCGTCTTGCTGGAGGCTGCCATTTTCTTGAAGCCCAGTGCAGTCCCTTCCTTACTGAGAACTCTCCCCCTCCTTGGTCTCAAACTGTATGTCACTTTCTTCAATTAAAATACGTACATTTCCAACCTTAATAGTATATTAACGTTCGAGAGGAGGAATGATGGAACCTTTAGCCCTCTTTTACACAGTCATGTAGCTGCCGGATTCCTGCTGCAAGGAATAGTGAATGTTATGTGATCAGCAGCTGTTCACATGTAGCCACACACAGAGCAGTTAGCGACGGTTGTCCAAGACTAGACGCAGTTCACCGCTTTCTGCTTTGTGTGCGGCTACATGCGAATAGCAGCAGCCACTGTCAGACCGCCATTCGTTTATATGGGCTGGGCAGTGCTGATCGTATAGCCCAGTCATTCTGGGTAGCCATCTCTGCTGGCTATAATCTAATTTAAAAGTCTGACATGCTGGTTGTACCCACAATGCATCGACTTTGGTACAATCAGCCTGTCCATAGATGGTTTGAATCTCCAGATGGCTAAAGTGGAGAATATCGGGGAGATGAGATATGACGCTATGCTTGTAAGATTTAGCCCTGGTTCACACTGGTGCGATTTTGACGTGCGATTTGTCATGTGATTTGAAAATTCAAATGCCGGGAATGGAACCGTTCAAATTATTGCGACTCCTCTGTTAAGTGAAGCCTCATGCCACAATGAAATCATTGCAAATCACACTGATCTCAGCGCGATTTCAAAGCCGCACTAGTGTGAACTTGTGTCTCCCTGGCAGCAGAGTTTGTCACCTCTCCTACTTTTCTTTTCTCTCTCCCTAGTCTATGTTCCCTATGCTCATTGCACAGTCTGTGTCATTCCTGTTGCTTTCTTCCCTGTTCAGCAACAGTAAATCTTAAAGTTGTCATCTGTAGGCCTTAAGTGGCTCTGATTTTAGCCACCGTGCTGAAAATGGGGAGCAACTGAGCATGGGCAGAGCAGGGTGAGGCAGTATATTACTGGATTTTAAACCATATAGGCACTTATTTGTAATGTTTTACATAGCTATACCTACAAAAGGGGCCGGCCTAAAGTGATCCAGTAGGACCTGATTTATTTATTTTTTACTAAAGTTCCACTTTAATTATTGCAATTTCATATATTGAGTATTCTATACAATTACCCAAAATGGATAAATATGTCAATCTCCATCAGTAGCTAGAACTGTGCTGGAAATGGTTATTTCATGTACAGATATATTTTGGTGTTAGTTGGCAGTTTGCCCCTGCAAAACCACTCGCAGCCCCTCCGCAGTACACAGTGAAAAGTGAAAGTTGCGTACCTAGCTGAGAGAATCATAGACTTGGCTAAAGGCAACATCAGGAGAAGTGATCTTATGTTTCAAAAATATCCACCATTGAAAATTCACCCTTCTTTATGTCCTGTCATCCCACAACACTAGTCGGTGTCTTAAGTTTAGCTGGGGGGGGGGGGGGGCACATATTCTTATATTTGTACATATTGGCTATCTTCTGTATGGTAACATTAGGATTTCACTCAGATTTTTCAGGCTGTAGGCTGCTCATAGTTTAAAGCTGGCCATTTTTTTTTTCTGTTCAGCCAGCAGGTTGAGAAAATTCCTCCATTCACACCAAAAATGAGGGGGATGAGGGTATATTCTGACAGGAATATACTGATCAATGACTGTAGATGCTGATCGGCAAAAAAAATTCAACTTGTCCGTTCAACTGAACCACTTTAATAAAAATTGTGATTTCTAGTTTATTGGTCTTTATAGGAAAAAAAAAATGTATGAAAACTATCCTAAAACCATGCCATAAAATATATGTGAATACCTTCGCTATTTTTGCAAAGGCTTTTATTTTTAATGTTTTGTTATAGTCTTATGACAATTGGAGGGTCATATTTTTTGTATTCATGTACCTGAAAGCATTGCTTTAATATTACCTAGCATAAACCATTCTAGAATTCATGAGATCAGGCTACCTTTTTTCCATTGCTCAGTTGTGATGCCCACGTGCCCCTTGTAGAGGTTGACGCATGTCGTTTAACCAGTGCGTGGCTACACAGCCTCATACAGCATAAACTGCAATGTACTGTGTGTTCTGACACTTTTATATTGGAAATCAGCATTAACTTTTCCAGCAACCTGAGCTACAGCAGCTCTTCTATTGGATGGGACTACACGGCTAGTCCTTCACATTCCACATGCATCAGTGACCCTTGGCTGCCCATGACTGTCAGTTCCCCAATTTTTCCTTTCTTAGACCACATTTGTAGGTCCTCACCACTACAGACGGGGAAAATCCCAAGGGCACAGGTTTTGTTGCTC
Source organism: Rana kukunoris (assembly GCA_029574335.1). Taxonomy (NCBI): domain Eukaryota; kingdom Metazoa; phylum Chordata; class Amphibia; order Anura; family Ranidae; genus Rana; species Rana kukunoris. The sequence continues at coordinate 222,580,003 of CM056059.1, read as the reverse complement.
CAACCCAGTCGTCTATCCATTACAATCTTCTTCTTTTTTTTTCCTGCTTTAGACACCTGTTCACTTGTGTCTAAATATCCCACCCACTTTCAGAGTTATTCACTTTACCTGTCGGCGACCTTAATGTTATGACTGATATGTGTGTGTGTGTGTGTGTGTATTTTTATGTAACCTGAAACCTCTTTTCTGTTCTGACAGGCTATGACTTCGCTGCAGTCCTAGAGTGGTTCGCAGAACGCGTCGATCGTATCATTCTGCTCTTTGATGCCCACAAGCTGGATATATCAGATGAGTTTTCTGAAGTTATCAAAGCACTCAAAAACCATGAAGATAAAATCCGTGTTGTGCTCAACAAGGCAGATCAAATTGAAACCCAGCAGCTTATGAGAGTATATGGAGCCCTCATGTGGTCATTGGGCAAGATTATTAACACTCCAGAGGTGGTGCGTGTGTATATTGGTTCATTCTGGTCCCATCCACTGCTCATACCAGACAATCGTAAACTGTTTGAAGCAGAGGAACAAGACTTGTTCAAGGACATTCAGTCACTGCCAAGGAATGCTGCTCTTCGCAAGCTAAATGACCTCATCAAAAGAGCTAGGCTGGCCAAGGTGAGAAAAGGGTGTAACATGTTATATTTATGTAACAACTCCATTGACCTTTTTTATGTTTTAAAGGATATATTTAATGCTTGAGCAACAGTGAAGGTGTTCAGATATATATATATTAACTCCCCTTTTTGTTGAGAAGAAAAAAATATTCCTCTCTGGATATCAGCAAAACATCCTCCCCCCCCCCTTTTTTTTTTTTTTAATAAATTTGATCCGAATCTGATATTTACCAGTTTCAACCTCTAATAGTATATACCAGGGGTGTGCAAAGGCCTGATTTGATGCAGTGAACATGCGTAAGGGCCAACCATTTTTGCCTGACATTCTTTGAACCATTAAAATTCGGTCTAAGTGTGTTTGTCTAAGCACTAATACACTGCCCAACAAGAATTTTCCTGCCTTTGTGGCTGTGTGTGGTGAAGAGTTGAGCTTGGGTGTGTTATTTGTATCTATCTATTAATATCAATATAGATATATCTTTTGTGGCCCCAACGAATCCCAGCGCATTGCTCAAGATTAAGGATGAGCTTGGGAGTGTTATTTTATGTATACCTTATTTATCAGTGTAAAACACACACCTTCACTTAAGGAGTTTCAGGGGGAAAAAAACTATTTTAAATAAAGAACTGTGAAGCAAAATAAGGGTCAGTGCCCATCAGTACAGGCTCCCCATTGCCATGAATGCAGCCTCACTATTGCCATCCGTGCAGCCTGATTCTTGCCCATTTGCAGCCTCGGAGGGGACAGGGAGGGGGTGGGACGAGCGCTAACAGATTACATGCAGGAGAATATTGTTTTCTCAGCGGCCTCTTTAATAGCAAGTCCTGCCTTTTATGATAGACGGAACAATCGTCCAATGGTAGCCCGGGAGACAGAACTTCCTAGTACAGATGCCGCTGAGTAAACGCTTGTTTTGCCCCCTCCCTGTGCCCTCTGAGGTAGCGCCGATAAATACAGTATATATCTTTAGTAGCCCGGGGGCTGCAAAAGAGATAGATAGATAATATATATATATATATATATATATATATATCCAAATATATATATATATATATATATATATATATATCCAAATATATATATATATATATATATATATATCCAAATATATATATATATATATATATATATATATATATATATATATATATATATATATATATATATATATATATATATATAATCTCCAATTAAACCGGAACAAGGGCCACATTCGGCCCACGGGCCAGACTTTGGACATGCCTGGTATATACAGTATATCTCTTTATTCTGTCCTATTCAGAGTGGATTAGAGATTTTGCTCCCTAGCCATATAGTTATTTATTTATTTTTACTTTTCATATTGACTAAATTATAAAACCAGGTTATTTAAGGTTATTATCTGATTAATTGAAACAATCGGCCAACTAATCGTTTCTGAAAATAAACGTTAGTTGCAGCCCTTATTGGCACCTTTCCTTCCGGTTGTCTTGCAGCTTGCTTTAGCAAAGCTTTACTTCCAGTGATTCTAAAGGCAAAAGGTCTGTGTTCTGGTAAAAAAAAAAAACTTCTGCATGCCCCTTTGTACTTGCCAAAGCTGTTATTAATCCAGTGATGTGCATGAGAGCCCCCCCCCCCCACATTGCCTCCTGCTGCAGGCAATCACAACTAGTAGGGAGGGGGCTGGGCTCTGTGTGTCAGTGGACAAACAGAGGGGGGCTTGGGAGCGAGCACGCACACGTGCCCTGATAGCGGGTGGACTGCTATTGGGGTACTCTGGGAGGGCAAGGGGAGAAACCAGGAGCATGGGCGAGGGACCCATGAAAAGGAGTTTCAGGGCTGCTTTGTGGAAAACCATACTTGCCTATATGACATGTTTTCATTGTAAACACTATTTATTTATTTTAAATCGCTTTGTTTAATTTTTCTTGTTTCAGGTTCATGCCTATATTATTAGTGCATTAAAAAAAGAAATGCCAAATGTATTTGGGAAAGACAATAAAAAGAAAGAGCTTATTGGCAACCTGGCTGAAATCTACATGAAAATTGAAAAGGAACATCAGATCTCTCCCGGAGATTTTCCAAATCTTAAGAAAATGCAGGTGAGCACTGAGATCAAAGAAAATGCATCACTGAATGAAATCCTCAGTCATGAAGGTCAAGGATTTACTTATCTGAAATTTATGAGAGATTCTCTGCACAGATGTTACACTTCTGATCACAGCGGTTTAAATGGTTAGCAGTTTACTGCACAAAGCTTCAGTGTAGGGCGGCGGTTGAGGCGTCTGATAAACAATTCAGTTAAACAGTTATATGTAGTTATATACATTACCTAAAAGCAAATGTTTCATCTGCTTATAGTTTGGATCTTTGTGCTTCACTGCACTGTGTAAAGGGGGCAAAAAAGCACAAATTGTACTTTACATTATTATAAACAATACAGAGATCACCAGCTGCTGTGTATTGAATCTCGCAGCAGACCTCTGTCATGTCAGATGCAGGCTGGCTTTGAATGCTGCCTCTTGACCCATTTATTAGAGCAGTATTGTATTACCATTTCTAACTCTTCAGTGATCTTTGCTAGAAGCCTGTTCTTGACAATCTTGTTTTTTTTATTCTTAATAGAAATTTTTTTTTTTTTTTAACCTCATTTAAAATATAATTTAGATAAACATTTGTGTCTTATGGCACTATTTATTCACAAATAAAATAGATCTGTCGTATTAAACCTCAAAATAAAAAGACTGGCCAGGTTTTTTTTTTTTCTTTTTTTTATGGCAGAAAAGACTGTTCTGCCATAAATATTTACTCCTGGTTGTCGGTGGTAATGTACATTGAGCTGCACATGCACAGCTCTAAGTACATTACATCAGCCACTCTGTCCCGTGGTGATGGGACTCCCATGTGCATGTGCAGGAGTAATGTCGTCATGGCCTGGCCATTAAAGCATCTGAGTGGAGCGAACCCCTGAAGTGCCACCTCTCTGGTGGCGCAGCACTGAATGTCTTCCCTTGACAGGTAAGCATGTCATAATATGCTGGTATGCGATGAATACTTGGACACTATGGCATAAAGCTGCAGGGGACCTGGATAAAAATAAATGTTTAATACTGCTTTACAAACAAAATAGATGTAATAGTATATATATATATATATATATATATATATATATATATATATATATATATATATATATATATATATATTTCTATTAGAAAAGGGTGGGTAAAAAATGGAAACTTTTTATTTTTTTCTGACAGCAAAAAGAGGGTGAGGCCTCTTCCACACAGGCGGACTCCGTCACTGAGCGGGGAGGTGCATGTGCAGTGCTGCCATAGTGTCTCCTATGGGGAGAGCTGATGAAAACGGACAGCATGCCCATTTTCATAAGATCTTATCCGATCCTCCGTGGATGGATGGGGATGTATCGCAATCTGTCCGATTTTGGCGGATTGGGTTTGGATGTCAGCAGACATGTCTCCGCTGACATCCGACGCTCCATAAGACTGCATGGAGTTGCCGTTCAGGTCCGCCGTGAAAGGGGCCCAAGAGAAAAGTTCCTGTTTGTACTATTGGGTACAAATTAAAATCTAGTAAAACTTTAACGTGTGCTCAATTAAAATACATGATCAACTTCCTTTTTAAACTGCAGAAAAAAACTCTTGTGTTATGTTTTTATTTTTTATTTTAATTTTTTAGGAAGTTCTAATGACACAGGATTTCACCAAGTTCCAGTCCTTAAAGCCAAAATTGCTGGACAATGTAGATGACATGTTGGCCAATGACATTGCACGGCTTATGGTCATGGTTCGGCAGGAAGAATCCCAAATGACAATCCAGGTCGTTAAAGGTGGTGCATTTGAAGGAACCATGAATGGTCCATTTGGCCATGGCTATGGTGAGGGAGCTGGAGAAGGAATCGATGACCTAGAGTGGGTAGTAGCCAAAGATAAACCAACGTATGATGAAATCTTCTACACACTTTCACCTGTCAATGGAAAGATCACTGGAGCCAGTGCCAAGAAGGAAATGGTGAAGTCCAAACTCCCCAACACAGTGCTAGGCAAAATCTGGAAGTTGGCAGATGTGGACCATGATGGGCTTCTTGACGATGAAGAATTTGCCTTGGCAAATCACTTAATAAAAGTAAAGCTAGAAGGGCATGAATTACCAGCTGATCTACCTTCACATTTAGTTCCACCTTCAAAACGTAAAGGGGAATAAACACTGTTCTGCCTTTTAATTTCTCCTCACCTACAGTCTTCCACATGTATCTTCTTGAACGCTTCCCTCACAAAGAACTCCAGCATTGGGAGGGGGAAGTCTGGGACTTGAATATAATCTAACACAGCTTTAATAAAATAAATTAAACCGGACTGGGTTTTGAAGAAACTGAGTCATGTGTAAGCGGTGAAATTTAGTTGTTAGGCCCAGTACACACGACCGAGCTTCTCGGTAGAATCCAGCGAGAAGCTCGCTGGTATCCATATTCCGCCGAGAAGCTCGATCGTGTGTACGTTTTCGCCGAGCAAACTGACGAGCAAGGCGTCGAGCCAAAATAGAGAGCAGGTTCTCTATTTGCTCGATGGGCCATCGGGACTAATGGCTCGATGCCTTTTTCGACAGCCTGGTCGACAAACTCGACGGCCGCCCGAGAACCTCGTTGGGCGGAACGATGGGTTTAGCCCGATGAGGTTCTCGTACGTGTGTACGCGGCCTTAGATTTGTTTAGCAGCCTGTGAAATATAGTTGGTTTAATCACATTCTCTTTTTGTGTTTTGAAGAAAGGTCAACCATTTTTAATGGAGCACAAGCTAGTCTTTGAGCCACTCTACGTGCCTAGATTTTGATTGAACAAAACAAACCCTCTTTCATCTAATTTGTGAACCTCCATAACGAGGCTGCATTGGCAAACAGTATCTTACTGCCTCTCTGGATACTGAAAAAGGCTACCAAGGATACATTTGAACTTGCCAAATGGACTTTGCAGTCCTTGATAATATGTTTACTTGTATGTATTTAAAGTGAAGGTTCAGTTAAAAGATAGTATGGGGAAGCGCCCAGATGTTTTTACTGCTATCAGGTCTCTGGCAGAAGAATATCCCTTCCCTTATTGTCACAATGACAGTGGTTTCCTCAGACAGAAGAGAGGAAAATCTGCAACACAGATGAAAATAAAGGTAAAGAGGTTCTATTCTCTAAAGCCTCGTACACACGCTCGGTTTTATTGGCAAGAACCAGCAAGAAAACTGCTGGCAGAGCTTTCTTGCCGAGTAAACTGTGTGTGTACGAGGCTTTCAGGTTTCTCGTCTAGAACCTGCTCTCTATTTTCTCGTTTGTGATTTTCAGCAGTGTTTTCCTGCTCAGAAACCCGAGAGTATATATACACTTACCTGTCGCCATGGAAACCCGCGCATGCTCAAAATGACTGACCCAATGCGCGGTAGCTTCCTAGGCATAGGTAGGGTGTAGCAAGATGGCGGCGACGGCATCGAATGTGATGAGCGCATGCTTGTCGTAGTCTATGACGTCACCGCATTCGTTCCATTCAAAAGAACGGCAGTTCTTTCGAACGGAGTGTCTGTACACTCGGCCCGGAAAGAGATTCTTGCCAAGAATCTTGTTGGGAAAAACTAAGTTTTTTTTTTTTTTCCTGATGAGATTCTGGGCAGTGTGTACAGGGCTTCAGACTTGCAAAAAGATTTTTGTTTGTTTTTACAGATTTTTCCTCTTGGATCCAACAGTAGGCAATAGGAAAGTGAGGGTAAATCTCTCTAATGGAGCCCCAGATGGCATTATAAGCCTGACTGGTTCTGAACCATCCCCACTTTATTCTATACTAAACAAAAAATGGGTGGAAATACACTTTAATCAGGATCTGCTATTTTATTGTGGTTGTCTTGCCCAACAAAATGATGCAGTTGCTAAGAAGTTTAAACACTCTGTATTTAATGCCAAGAAATGTCTTTATGCTAACATTATCCTCATCAAATTCTTCCCACCAGCTTGATTTGTGAGCTGTCTCTGGTAATGAACATATTAACTTGGTGATTTCTGGTGTATCTCAATCCAGCTGCTTGTTTCTCATTCCACCATAATGTCAGTATTAAACAGTGCTGAGCTTAGTTTTTTCTTACAGCACTTCCAAAACAATTGAAGTGTAATAATCTGCTGTTCACTACATGGTACAAAATCATTTTTTTATAGAAAAATTGTGTTCATTTGTAAGAAAGCCGTTAATCCTATATTTACAGAATGTACATCTAAACACCAACCGGTGCCTTTTCACCCATACTTCGTTTTTTTTCATCACATATTTCTGTAATATAAATCCATTTTTTTTTTGTTTTTTTTTTAACAAAGCTTTTATAAACTATTTCTTGGTAAACTGAAGTCTTTGCTTTAAAATTATTGAATAATGTGGTGGTATGGCGCTGTGTGTCTGGGGTCCTTTTGAAAAATGTAAAGATTATTTGCAGATGTACACTAAATGTTGTCAAGTACTGACACCTGCCTTTAAACGCACATGAATTTTAATGGCATCCCAGTCTTAGTCCCAAGGGTTCAATATTGAGTTGGCCCACCCTTTGCAGCTATAACTGATTCAAACCTTCTGGGAAGGGTGTCCACAGGGTTTAGGAGTGTGTCTATGGCAGTGTTTTTCAATTCCAGTCCTCAGGCCCCCCCAACAGGTCAGGTTTTCAGGATTTCCATTATTTTGCACAGGTGATTTGATCAGTTTCACTGTCTTAATAATCACCACAGCCTTTTCTTCTGAGGGAAATCCTGAAAACATGACCTGTTGGGGGGGCGTGAGGACTGGAATTGAGAAACATTGGTCTATGGGAATGTTTGATCATTCTATCAGTTCTATCAGAAGCGAATTTGTGTGGTCAAGCCCTGATGTTGAACAGAAAGGCCTGGCTTGCACTCTCCACTCTTAATTCATTGGGTGGGCCAACTCAATATTGAACCCTACAGACTAAGACTTGGATGCCAGTTTGTGTGTAAAGGCATATGTCCCAATACTTTTGACAATATAGAGTAAATTAGGAGTTAAAACGCCTGTGCAGCATTATGACATCTGGAAGTTTTGTCTAAAAATTATAAAAAAAAAGCATAGGACAAAGGACTAGTTATTCCACCTTTCCCCAATAATTGCTTGCCTTTATACCTTTTCTGCACTGTCTTGGAGGTGTTGAGTTGGCCATCTTGGTAGAGGCACAATTTTGGTTCTTCATTTCAGAGCTTTCAATAGAAAGTATTAAGATCAGCAAACTAATGACATCACAAAGTCTCACTCTAAATCTCCTTAACCTCCCTGGCGTTTTTCCCGTGTCTGACACGGGGTAAAAATTTCCTGCTACTATCGTTGATCCCGTGTCAGACACGGGCTCGCCTCGCAGCATCTACAGAGACAGTTTACTTACCTTCTCCGTGGATCCAGCGATGCATCCCCGCTGTGTGAGCGAGCGGGTGCTCGCTCGATTCACACAGCGTCCCCGTGTGCCGCCGAGCTCCGTTCCCTGCGACGTTACGACGCACGGGGACGGAGAATGGCGCCAAATTCAAAAATGTAAACAAACACATTACATACAGTACACTGTAATCTTATAGATTACAGTACTGTATGTAAAAAATACACACCCCCCATGTCCCTAGTGGTCTGCCCTGTACACTACATGTCCTTTTATATAATAAAAACTTTTCTTTCTTTATCGTACATCACGGGACACAGAGCGCATAGCCATTACATATGGGTTATATGGGTACCTTCAGGTGTGGACACTGGTGTAATCAACTTCACAGGAAGTTCCTCCCTATATAACCCCCTCCCACTGAGAGTGCTTTAGTTTTTTCGCCAGTGTCTTAGGTGTTGGTCACGTCTAGCTGTCCCTCGGAGGTCTCGGGACCCAGGATAGCTAGCCGGATCCGTCCGAAGTGCTTCAAAGCCAAGGTGTACGGTACCCGGGCCCTGCTGGAGTGGGGTTTTGCCTATAATGCCTCTCCTTGGAGGGCTGGATTCTGGGCTCCAGTGCCTTAGTCTCTTCCAAGAACTAAACGCTACTGATGCCAGGATGCTATATAGGTCCAGGGGTGTGGGTTCCTTAACACAGGACCCCGGTCCCTGAAGGTCCAAGACAATACCCACGGAGATGGGGGAAGATTGGGCCTCTTGCATTTTGCAATACCCTGCGGCGTGGAGCAGGTAAGAGGGAACCTGCGGGACTTGGTTCGACAGTAGGTATCCCCCTGGGGGTTCTGGGTTGGCTAACAGTATGCTTGTGCATCAGCCACTATCTCCACTATGTCTGTGTAGGCAGGATGGGATACTAATGTTTACCCAGATAACATGTAGATATATGTATACTTGTGTAAGTTATATATTTGCTACTCACCCCAGGTCTGCCTGTTAACACTGATACTGCAACCCCACATGTTTTAAAGAGGAAATTGCTGGTAAAAACTCCTGTTTCTTAGGAAGCCCATGGGGACAGCTTCCTCGCTATGTGTGCACTACAATAAGATTAGTGCTTACCTGGTGTCTGTTGGTGCTGCCTAAACGCTGGTCCATGTTGTTTCCTCTGCTCTGCTTCCTCCATGTGGTTTCAGCGTGGTGCGCGCGATTGTGCGCGCGTGTGCACGCCGCCTTTTATAGCGTCGGCGTGCGTCGGGGGGGCGGGCCAGCAGCGTCAGGGTCTGTTTAAAGGGAAAACTTTTTCTCTGGCTGGTCTTTCCCTCCTGGAGGCAGAGGAAGAAAGGATACAGAGCGTGCAGCTGGGTCTTTTGGCCACACAGGGACACCTAGTGGCGGTTTTGTGGATCTTCAGGTCTAGGACTTAGGTCCACTATTGACCAGAAAAAAAAAAGGAAGTTTTTTGCTTAAAGGGACTCAGCCTTAGATCCAGCAGTATCTGAGTCTACCTTGGACTCCGGCTAACGGGCATTGGTGTGTCAATACTCACAGGTTTCCTCAGTATTGCCACCTCCCAGGCGGGTAAAAAAAAAAAAAAAAAAAATTTTTTGAAAAAAAAAGGAAAAAGAGAGAAATTAGTTATTTTTCAATTTCCTCATACCTGCCCTCATATTGGTTACTCCTAGCTGCAACAGTCAGGTGTTGGCTATAGGGGTGACCCAAGGTTGTACAATGGCTCCAAAGGGATCTGGACCAGCCAAGGCTGCTAAAGGTGCCAAAAAGCAAAAGGGTCTCCATCGGGGTCAGAGGATTTGGGCCAGGCTTCTACGGCCCCACCCTCGCCAGTTAGGACACCGAGTGGCATAGTACAAGAGCCATTGGGGGTGCTGGGGGCAGAGGCGGCCCCCGATCCACCCATTCCCATTTACGTGACGGAAGAAATGCTAGCAGCCACCATGAGTGGGCTAGAGAAAAGGTTAACTGCGTTGTTTTCCCGTCCTTGCCCAAGTAGCAAGCGGGCTAGATCCCCCTCACCCAGTGTGGGGTTTTCAGATGCGGAGGTCTCCTCTTCAGAGGAACGGGACCCACAAGGGGATCAGGCAGACCCAAGTCCCGACGGTTCAGACAGGGAAAATTCCACTATAGATGAATATTTTTCGGCCTCTCAAGCGGAGAGCCTGTGGATCCAGTCTTTGACAGATATGGTTCGCACTGCCTTTAAACTTCCAGTGCCAGAACTAGTAGCCCCAGAGGTATCCTCATTGGGTTCTTTAAAGGCTCCATTAACTTGTGCGTCTTTTCCAATGCACCCCCTTCTGCGGAACGTGATTTACCAGGATTGGGCTCGACCTGATAGAATCTTTGTCCCTCCTAAAAGATTCTCTATTCTCTACCCTATGGAAGAGGAATATGTAAAGAAATGGGCACTCCCTACAGTGGACGCGGCCATTTCCTGCGTGAATAAATCCCTGACTTGTCCGGTTGAAAATGTCTATATGTTCAAGGATCCGGTCGACAAAAAATTCGAGACCCTACTGAAAGCAGCTTTCACCTCAGTAGGTGCCATGGTTCAGCCAGCAGTAGCAGCCATTGGTGTTTGTCAGGCCCTGAAGGATCAGGCAAAACATATATTAAAGGACATGCCGGCTCAGCATACTCATGAATTAGCAGAATTCCCTAGGGCTCTCTGCTTTGCAATAGATGCTATTAAGGACTCCATCCAACAGGCATCCCGTTCATCTCTACTGATGGTTCACATGCGTCGCCTTTTGTGGCTAAAGAACTGGTCAGCAGAGGCACCCTGCAAAAAGCTTTTAGCAGGGTTTCCCTTTCATGGGGGAAGACTATTCGGGGAAGACCTAGATAAATATATCCACACCATATCAAGTGGAAAAAGTACTTCCTTACCGGTCAAGAAAAGACCGCGTGGGCCCACGTTTAAACGACAGGCCATTGCAGGCTCGGCCCCTTCGACTTCCCGTCAGTATCGACGGCCTCCCGGGCGTTCAGCAGCTAATAGCCGCCCACAGGGACAAGCCGCGGCAAACAAGAGGCCCTGGTCTCGCAAGCCGGCTAAACCAGTCATCAAGTCAGATTCATGAAGGGGCGCCCCCACTCTCTTGGGTGGGGGGAAGACTTCAGTTTTTCTCCGAAGTCTGGAAGGCCAGAATTCCCGACTCTTGGGTTCGGTCCGTAGTAGCCTCAGGCTACAAACTAGAGTTTCGAGAAATCCCCCCTCCTCATTTTCAGGGGTCAAGTCTTCCAAGCGACCCGTTAAAGAGGGCCTCTCTCGTAAAGGCGTTGGATCGCCTCTTGCTCCAAGGAGTAATTGTAGAAGTACCAACCCAAGAAAGGGGTCTGGGATTCTACTCCAACCTTTTTGTTATACCAAAACCCAATGGCGACGTCAGGCCTATATTAGACCTCAAACGCCTAAATCGCTTTCTAAGGATTCAGACCTTTCGTATGGACTCCATACGTTCAGTGACAGCCAGCCTGCATCAGGGCGACTTTCTAGCATCTATAGACATAAAGGATGCATATCTGCATGTGCCGATTTACCCAGCACATCACAAGTTTCCTCGTTTTACGATAAATCAAAGTCATTACCAGTTCGTAGCCCTCCCTTTCGGGTTGGCAACAGCTCCACGGGTATTCACAAGGGTGTTGGCCCCGGTGCTAGCCGTCCTAAGGACAGAAGGCATCTTGGTCCTGGCATACCTGGACGATCTCCTGGTTATCGACAGATCAGCTTCCAACCTCAATCATGCAGTAGTCCGCACAGTGCGGCATCTAGAAGAGTTCGGGTGGATTGTGAACCAAGAAAAATCAAGGTTACAACCCACAAGACAGTTGGAATATCTAGGCTTTCGGTTAGATACAGAATGCCAGAGGGTATTTTTACCTCAAGAGAAGATCAGGTCGTTGATTCAAACGATTCAAATAGTCTTAGGCAAAAAGAAGCCGACTATTCGCCTATGCATGCGACTGCTGGGAAAGATGGTGGCCGCCTTCGAAGCAGCGCCCTATGCCCAGATCCATACCAGAATTCTGCAGGCAGGGGGGCGTGGCCAGCGCGGCATGTGAGCAGACGCGTCTTCACAGAGCTCCCGTCTTGATCCTTCATTGATCCGGTTTCCGGCACACTAACCTGCTCGTTTTTCCACCGATCAGCCCTGAGAACACTCCCTCAACACCCGGCCGACACTCAGCTGCCATCGGAGGGCATGATGACCCGAGGACAGAAGGGAGAGAGCTCGAAGCAAGATCCCCAATATGGCGCCGCTCCACCATCAGCGCAGAAGGCGCGAACGGGAGACAAGGCCAAGGAGGGGGTGAGTAAACAGCCCAAACACCCTGAGAAGACCTCCGGAGAGCCCCCCAAAGATATGAGGTACTATGCCCTGAAACTAGCTGGGAGAGCAGACTTGGAGGAGGGGGAGGAAATGCTGGGGGCCGGCGCCATGATGGCACAGAGTCAGAGGCACAGAGTCAGGGCAGCCCAGACATTCAGGAGGAAGGAGGAAGACGAGGACCCTGAGCTTGAGGGGGGAGAACAACCCACGTTGGCTGCCATACTGAAGGCTGTGAATAAATGTACAGCCTCTGTGAACTGTCTGAGGGCTCGCTTTGGGGGCCTGGAGGAGGAGGTCTGCCTAATCAGACAGGACATGCAAAAGATGAGGGAGAGAACCACCGCAGCTGAAAGCAGAATAAGTGACATAGAGGATAAATTACCCCCGCTGATCAGGGAAGCTCAATCTGCTGCGAGGATGGCCAGGGCAGTGGATATGAGAGCAGAAGATTTTGAGAACAGGCTCAGACGCAACAATGTGCGCATAGTGGGGTTACCGGAGAAGGTGGAGGGCCGGGACCCCACGCGGTTTGTGGAGCAATGGATGGCGGATGTGTTCGGCAAGGATGCTTTTACCCCCCTATATGCGGTTGAGAGGGCTCACAGAGTACCGACCAGGCCTCTTCCACCTGGGAATCCCCCCCGCCCGATGCTGGCCCGGTTGCTGAACTACAGGGACAGAGAAATAATACTGAGGCTGGCTAGGGAAAGGAGAAATATTCAGTTTAATGGCACCCGGGTCTCATTTTATCCTGACTTCTCCGCTGCAGTCCAGAAGAGCCGGGCGCGCTTCACTGAAGTTAAAAAACGCCTGCAGAAACTACAAGCTCCATATGCAATGCTGTACCCGGCGAAACTCAGGATTATATTACGGGGTCAGGCCCATTTCTTTGAACATCCTGCTGAAGCCTCGGATTGGCTAGATGCTAATGCGGGCGCGCTGCGCCAAGCCCAGAGATCTCCTGAACATGATGACTAAACCACAAGATGTAAGCTAGTTGAGCTGCATTGAGCTTTCCCTGTTTGAGAAACCTGCCGGAAACGTATAATGATTCTTCCTACTAAATGCGAGTTCGGAAATGTGATTAATGATGCCACTCCACCCCGTGAAGTTGGCCAGTGAATGTACAGCCACGTTTGATGGCCCAGTTGAAGGTGTGTGGGATCAGTTGTCCCAGTTGAGGAGGGACTGCCCGTTGGCTCCCCAGAGGTTGGTACGACGACAAGCCCCTATGCGACAGGGCTCTGCGTGTTCCACCGAAGCACCGTTGTGCGATTACAGTTCCTGTTATGCGATGGACTTCCCCGGAGCGGATACTTCCTACTACTTGCGGAGTGGCTTCCCAAATTCCTTTTTTGCCCAGCGAACTGCTCTGTCCCTACTTGCACCCCAATATGTTGTGATATTCACGGCCACTGAGAGGGAGGTGGGGTGGGTTGTGGGTGGCGTTTATCCCCCTGATGGATGTGTGTTTGACCCCCCCTGATGGCAGCGGTTAAGATACTCTCCTGGAACGTCAGGGGGCTGCAAGACCCTCTTAAACGCACTATGGTCTCGACCTTACTGAGAGCCAGGCTGCCGGCCATATGTGCCTTACAAGAGACCCATCTCACTGCTGACTCATTGTCATGCTTGAAATACCGATGGGTGGGTCAGAGTTACCACTCCACTCACACCTCATATTCTAGGGGTGTGAGTGTGCTGATACATTGCTCGATCAAATACGAAGAACTGTGCTCTGAGATTGACACTGATGGTAGATATGTGTTTTTACTATGTAAGCTGTTTGATTTCAAATGTATTCTTGCCTTTGTGTATATACCACCCCCGTATAACAACCAGGTACTGAGGGCATTGGTGGAGTTCCAGGTGCGGTTTCCAGAGGTGCCATTGTACGCCTTTGGGGACTTCAACTGCTGCACGGACCCTCAGTTGGACAGACACCCACAGGGGGGAGGAGGGAGGAAAGTGACCCGCTCTGCTCTGGGTAGATTCATAGAGGAGGTGGGGTGGCGTGACCCGTGGAGAGCCAGGAACCCGGGTGTGAAACAGTTTTCCTGCTTTTCCAAGAGTTACTCCTCTTTGTCTAGGATTGATCTGTGTCTCTGCTCACACGCAGCTGAGCGATATATTGGTGATTTGGTGTACGCTCCTAGGAGTGTATCAGATCATTCCCCATTGGTGACTTCCTTGGATGTGCGTCCCCCTTCTGCGGGGGCCAGGGCCCCGTGGAAGATGAACGCCTTTTGGCTGAATCTCTTCCCTTCGCATGAGCGCATAGAATCCTGCATTTCGGAGTTCTGGCATGTTCATGCTGCATCGGAAGACATAACAGTAACCTGGGAGGCCTTTAAGGCGGTTCTCAGGGGCCTGTTTATTACAGAGATCCAAGCCATTAAAAGACAGACCAGTGCTCAGAGGGAGGATATAGAGGTGATGGCCGGGAGGCTGGAGGACGCATTTATTGCTGACCCATCTGATACCAGTAGGGAGGCGTGGCTCTCGGCGCAGGACGCGCTGTACCGAGTCACGACCTCAGGGGCAGAGAAGAAGCGCTTCTTTCAGAAGGCGGCATTCTATGAGGAGGGTGAGCACACTGGTCGCATGCTGGCAACTATTGCCCGTTCTCAACAGATGTCCCCTTCTATTGGGGCATTGCGCACCCGGGCCGGTGGGTTGACTAATTCCCCAGACCATGTACTATCCGAACTTGTGAGCTTTTATTCATCTCTATATGAGTCCCGTCAAGCGTACTCGCTGGACTCCCTAGCTGAATACCTGGACCCGGTCCAACTCCCAGTTTTGTCAGCCTCACACAGAAAGATGCTTGACGCCCCCCTCTCTCTGGGGGAACTGCAGGCGGCGACCAGTTTGTTCCCTAACTCGAAGGCCCCGGGGGATGATGGCCTCCCAGCGGAGGTGTACAAGCAATATGGGGAAACAATACTCCCGCACCTCTTAAAGGTGTTTAATGAGGCAAAAAGGACTAGTACACTACCAAGATCTATGTCTAGAGCCAATATAGTGTTAATTCTGAAGCCAGATAAGGACCCTCTTGACCCAGGCTCATACAGGCCGATTTCATTACTACAAAATGACGTTAAGATCCTTGCCAAAGTGCTGGCGGTCAGACTAAACAGTGCCATCTCTACCATAATTCACTCCGACCAATCCGGTTTCATGCCCCAAAAATCGACGGCAATAAACCTGCGGCGACTCTTTTTGAATATCCAGTCCAGAGCGGATAACATGGGAGACAGAGGCTTATTGTCCCTAGATGCCCATAAGGCATTTGATAGTATCGAATGGGATTTCCTGTGGGCGGTGATGCGGAAATTCGGGTTTGGCGACAATTTCATTGCGTGGGTACAGCTCTTGTACTCATCCCCCATTGCTGCTATACGGGAGGGGGGAAGGGTATCACACACCTTTCCCTTGCACAGGGGTACGCGACAGGGGTGCCCTCTGTCCCCCCTCCTGTTCGCCTTAGCCATAGAGCCCCTGGCTGCAATAATCAGAACGAGCCCCTCGATCCGGGGATTCCAGTACGGTGATTTACATGAAAAGATCATGCTATATGCGGACGACGCCATGCTTCTCCTAGGTGATACCTCGGTTTCGCTGTCGGAGGCCATGAGGGTCGTTCGGATCTTTGGAGAATACTCGGGATTGGTTATTAACTGGACGAAATCCTCCCTCCTGTTACTAGATCGGGACCCCTCCCTATCCCCAGCGACTGTGCAGGACATTCCTGTCTCCAGGTCATTTCGATACCTTGGTGTTCAGGTTACTGCACGCTTGCTGGATTACGTTAGTCTTAATCTCACCCCCCTGATTAACAGATGCCGCGACCGGGTTAAGGTGTGGAGTAGGCTCAGGCTGTCCCCTGTGGGTAGAGTAAACTTGATAAAGATGATCCTCATGCCACAGTTGTTATATGTCCTTCACAACTCCCCAATGGTCATTCCCCTTAAGAAATTCAGAATTATTAACTCTGTCTTCCGTTCACTTATATGGCTTGCTAAGCCCCGAGGGTTAGGCTTGAACAGCTCCAGCGGCCGAAGGATGCTGGCGGGTTGGCATTGCCCAATCCCTGGATCTACTATTTAGCCTCCCAAATGCAGCATATTGCACGACTCGTGAGGCCCGAAAGGGACCGGGAACTGAATCTGAGGGACTCCTCTGTCCAGCTGCTCAGCTTCACCACTGGAGGGGGGGTGGCGGAGGGTCTAGAGGCCCTACGATACACTAAGTCTAACAAACTTTTCCCCACGTATGCACTAATGCAGAAGACATGGAATAAGGTTAGAATGCTACAGGGGGTGACGGGATTCACTAAGTATAGCCCTATTTGGGACAATCACTATTACAGAGAACTGGCTAAAATACCTTATGGCTCTAGATGGAAACAATATGGCATTACCCTTATGACCCATGTGATTAGGGATGGTAGGCTTAGGCCATTCCAAGAGCTTAGCGCAGACTACCGTTTGCCGGCCTCTATGCAATTTTATTACCTTCAACTTAAGCATGCAGTGGCCGCTCAGGGAGAGGCAGATGTCTGGTCCCTAGACCCGGCACCTGTCTTCAACTATCTATCTGGGGTGGACACATACAAGGGCTTTATATCAAGTTGCTACGCTATGCTTCTGAGTCTCTTCCTACCGGACGCCCCTTTGAGGGCAATGGCCCGGTGGGAACAAGACGTGGGGGCATTTGAGGAGGGACAGTGGGAGGAGGCGATGCAGGCAGTTCCTGGGTGCTCCTTGAACGTAGCACACAGACTGTCGCAACTTTACATTCTCCTGAGAGTACACTACACACCAGCTAGACTGGCACGGATGGGGCTGGGGGTTGACCCCATCTGCGTTCGGTGCTCCAGGGATCATGGCGATCTTATTCACCTACTATGGAGATGCCCGAAACTGCATCTCTACTGGGCGAAGGTCCTCGATACCCTTAATGGGGCTTTTCAGACACAGATACCGCTAGACCCCAAGATCTGCCTGCTGGGAATCTGTGACACCTTGGAGGTGGAGGGTGGCTCCGGGCAGGCGATCTGCAGAGCCCTGTTTCAGGCCCGCCTGATGATACTAAGGCACTGGAAGGACACCGAACCCCCCACTGTGCACGAATGGATCAAACAGATGTGGGTCACATTGAGGCTGGAAAAAGTAATATTCCAACATAGAGGCACTGACACTAAATTTGAGAAAGTATGGGCCCCTTGGCTTGACGTCCCGGGTCTGGCCCCGATTGATTTAGTATATGATCGGCTGTTCTAGAGCTGTGGGATGAGAGTGGGCCCCAGAGCCATAACACTATACAGAATGCTGATTATGTGGGGTATCACATTTGGGCGAAGGGGGGTGGAGGCTTGTCCTGGAGTTAATATATGTGAGATGTCGGGGGGACGAGTCGGGGACACACATTTGTATGTACAGTTTTACCTCGTCTTTTAATTATCCTTCTGTTTTTGGGTGTGCTGCGCCACACTCTCCTGACGGTATATGTCTGCTCTGGAACTCATCGCCTGTATTGTTATTTTTTTGTTTAATAAAAACCTTTGTTTGAGAAAAAAAAAGAATTCTGCAGGCAGCTATTCTCTCTGCTTGGAACAAGTCCATACAGGCATTAGACCGTCCATTAGTTCTTTCCCCAGGAGTCAGGCGCAGCCTGTACTGGTGGCTGATCCCTCAAAAATTATCAAAAGGGAAAACCTTTTGCCCCATCTCGTGGAAAATAGTAACCACAGATGCCAGCCTAACAGGTTGGGGGGCAATCTTAGGAAAACGGACCCAGCAGGGACAGTGGTCAGAGGCAGAAAGTCTGCTTCCCATCAATGTCCTAGAGATCAGAGCTGCTCGGTTGGCCCTGGTCGCCTGGACTCTCCCCCTGCAGGGTCTGCCAGTAAGGATACAGTCCGACAATGCCACGGCGGTGGCATACATAAACCACCAGGGGGGCACAAGGAGCCTAGCGGCTC
The DNA here is from genome assembly GCA_029574335.1 of Rana kukunoris. Taxonomy (NCBI): domain Eukaryota; kingdom Metazoa; phylum Chordata; class Amphibia; order Anura; family Ranidae; genus Rana; species Rana kukunoris. Next base: position 222,561,655 of record CM056059.1, on the reverse strand, counting down.
AAAGGGAAGTAAACCTGATTTTTTCATGGGCCGAAGCCCATGTACCCTGCATCTCAGCAGTGTTCATCCCAGGGATAGACAATTCTCAAGCAGATTTTTTGAGTCGTCAACAGTTACTCCCGGGAGAGTGGTCTCTTCACCCCCAGGTATTCCAAGAGATTTGCCAAAGATTCGGAGTTCCCGATGTGGACATCATGGCAACAAGATTCAACAAGAAATTGGACAAATTCGTATCCCGAGCCAGGGACCCCTCGGCCTACGGGACCGATGCGTTGGTTGGCCCCTGGCACCAGTTTTCTCTCCTGTATGCGTTCCCTCCACTACAGATGATTCCCGCCTTCTACGAAGGATCAGGGTGGAGCGCAGGCCGGTGATCCTGGTGGCCCCAGCCTGGCCCAGAAGGGCTTGGTACGCACTCATCGTGAGGATGTCAGTAGGGGCACCGTGGCCACTCCCCCTGCGCCCAGATCTGCTGTCTCAGGGCCCGATCTACCACCCTGCTTCACAGCAGCTAAATTTGATGGCTTGGCGGCTGAATCCCTAATTCTTAAGGGCAGAGGCCTCTCAGCCCAAGTCATATCTACGTTAATTCAAGCTAGAAAGCCAGTCTCTAGAAATATCTATTACAGAGTCTGGAGAACCTATGTGGAGTGGTGCGAGTCTCAAGAAGGGCATCCTCGCAAGTTTTTTATTGACAGGATCTTGCGATTCCTCCAGGTTGGCGTTGACAAGGGGTTGGCTCTTAGTACTCTAAAGGGGCAGGTGTCTGCCTTATCGATATGGTTTCAAAGGCCTTTGGCCACACATTCGCTTGTGAAAACCTTTTTGCAGGGGGTCTTGCATGTAAATCCCCCTATTAGAGCTCCCCTCTGCCCCTGGAATTTAAATCTGGTCTTGTCAGCTTTACAAAAGCAGCCGTTTGAACCTCTGACAGAAATCCCTCTTGTGCTGCTAACCCGAAAGTTGGTTTTCTTGGTGGCTATGGCTTCGGCCAGAAGGGTCTCCGAGCTGGCAGCCTTGTCTTGCAGGGAACCGTACCTGATTCTGCATAAGGACAGAGTGGTTCTGCGGCCTCAGCCTTCTTTCCTTCCTAAGGTCATATCCAGTTTTCACTTGAATCAGGACCTAGTCCTACCATCCTTCTTTCCTACTCCCCAGTCCAGAGAGGAAAGACTGCTTCATACTTTGGACGTGGTCCGAGCCATGAGGGTTTATCTCAAGGCTACAGAAAAGATTCGGAAAACAGATGTGCTTTTCGTTCTCCCGGATGGCCCCAAGAAGGGTCAGCCGGCTGCCAAGTCTTCCTTGGCTAGGTGGATTAAGCAGCTGATTTTTCAGGCCTATGGTCTGAAGCGCGTTCCACCTCCCTTATCAGTTAAAGCCCATTCTACGAGGGCCACCTCCCTTATCAGTTAAAGCCCATTCTACGAGGGCCATGAGTGCCTCCTGGGCGGCACACCATCAGATCTCTATGGCACAGGTTTGCAAAGCGGCAACCTGGTCTTCCGTACATACGTTTACTAAATTTTATAAGTTGGACGTCGCAAAGGCTACGGACGCAGCATTTGGGCAGGCGGTCCTACGGGCAGCAGTATAGAATCCTCTGGCCCGGTTCACGCCCCCTTTTTTCTGTTGGTGGAGCTATTTTTTACCTCCTGATATATTTTCTGTTTGGCTATTTTTTGGCCTTACGGTCTCCCTCCCTTCATGGAGCATTGCTTTGGGACATCCCATATGTAATGGCTATGCGCTCTGTGTCCCGTGATGTACGATAAAGAAAAGAGGATTTTTAATAACAGCTTACCTGTAAAATCCTTTTCTTGAAGTACATCACGGGACACAGAGCTCCCACCCCTCTTTTTGGGGAACATTGTGTAACCTCAGAGAAATTGCTTGCTACAAAACTAAAGCACTCTCAGTGGGAGGGGGTTATATAGGGAGGAACTTCCTGTGAAGTTGATTACACCAGTGTCCACACCTGAAGGTACCCATATAACCCATATGTAATGGCTATGCGCTCTGTGTCCCGTGATGTACTTCAAGAAAAGGATTTTACAGGTAAGCTGTTATTAAAAATCCTTTTTTCTCCCTGCAAACTGTAGATTGCCCATAGCAACCAAAAGTGTCCCTTTATGGCAAAAATTGTTTTAGAGCAGCTAAAAAACAGCGATAATAAATTATAATCACTTGCAGAATTTAGCGATTTGTGGGGAAATTCGTCCTAAAAAAAAAAATGACAGCAAAAATTCTGCAACTGAGCAAATTTCAGTGATTTTGATTTGATTACATTATTGAATAATTTTTACTATAATTATATTATTATTTGTTATAATTTTTTATAATTTATTATATTATAATTTTTAATTAAAAAAAAAAAAAAAAAAAAATCATACCCGGGATGCCTATTAGACTCTTGTTTAGATAGATTTAAGTAAGTACTTACTAAGAATTGCAGGCCTATAATACATAACACCACATTTCCTTGCAAAACAATTGCAACGCTTTTGGTACAAAATTCCAGACAGAATCATAACGCCAGGGAGGTTAAACTAGGCTGCAGTGCCCTTAGATCTGACATGGCAGATATACAGCTATGAGGCTGTAGGCACATAAGTACTTGGACACCCTCAAAAACAGGAAGTGTAATGTTGAATTTTTATTTATTTTTTGTGGAAGCATTGCAGACCAAAGGTACATTTCCAGGGTATTCCTTTTGGCACAATTGACAATCTTCACATTTTGCATTCAGGTTCACTTTAATATCTTGTATTGCTATAGTTGAAATTCTGAGATTGAATAAGAATTAAATTGGACCCATCCTACACAGCCAGATATTAAAGGGATTGAATGGAGATAGATATATATATATTGCAGCAGCTGGCACAATATTGTTGGATGCAATGGAAAATAATAAAAGTAGTGGTGTAGCGCTAAAATAATAAAAAAAATTCATATGTAACATTCCAATAAATGACAATTGAAATGTGGATCCAATCCAAAGTTTTATATGTATCGCTCCAATAGATGACAATCTGAAACATGGATCCAATCTAAAAGAGAGGAGGAATCAAGTGCAAGGATAAAAGCCGAGCCTCCACCAACACCCAAACACACTGACCCTTACAGTCAGTACATATAAAATGCACATGTAGGATATTCCAACCCAAGGAACAGATGGAACTCTTGATTCACAGGATAATAGATCATTCAAAGAAAAAACATGCACCACTTCTCCTTCTATAAACTTGTAACTTGTAAGCTTGGAGATCAGCGAGGCATGTAACCCAATAGGCTCCAATAGCATGAAAACAAAAACACAGCTCATTGCGCAGACATCACATTAAACAAAGGTTTATTTTAAATGGTGTAAGGATGCACTCACATGTGAAATATAAAAAGCAGGCATGTAGTTATGAAAGCAACCTGCGCTTCCTACCAGTAAGATGGTGCTCTTCCATTCAGCTCTCCAATAGCAAAATAGCGTTGGCCTTCCTCCACTGGCCCGATGTTTCTCCACCAATGTGTGTCATCAGGGGCATCGTGCCAGCTTGGCCCTGCCCCATGTGTTTTGGTTTTACTGACAGCACCAGGAGCCAATGGAATATCAGTGAAGGAGAAATCTGTAATGCCATTCTCATTGATCTTCTCATAGCTTCACTTTACTGACAGAAATACAGCAGATAGACACGTGTTGAGGCCTATTTGTCTATGCGTCTGCAGAAAGATATGTTCTTATTGCTAATAGGAACTAGACAGATTTTCCCATATTGAGTGAAAACAAGAGTTATTCCTGTGAAATGCGTTAACGCTGGTTCAAGGGCTTCCACTCTCTACACATTCAAGTTGGTGTTGCACGTCATCCCAGACATGCTTGTCGCCTCTGCTTGGCTCGTCTGGCCTCCGGTTTTCCCTCCTGTTGGCTTAATCCCTCTATTATGATTGGTAAGACATGCATGCACACTACAATTACTTTGATAGCATCCAGCTGCCCAGGCCATGAAGCAATAAAGCAACCCCAAACGGTAAGAGTGAACACTTGCAGATGCACCCTGCCTGCGATTAGCTGTGAGAACCCCAGCAGGGGATCCTGTGATTAGCTGCAAGTAGGCAGCCCCTTTAAAAGCAATGGGAGGCTACTGGCTCTAACAGCTAATTGCCCTCCCTTATATGTAACCGCTCATGTTATGATTACATTTTAAGGGGTCAGTTCCTGCATCCAGGGCTGATCACACGCATGTAATTGCTGCTTGAGAGATTCCATGCAAGTGAATGTGATGCGCTGTGACCCCGGCAGCCTCCTATTGTTTCAATGGAGATGCCTACTAGCTATTATTTGTGGTCGGGTGCATTCACAAGTGTGAATGCACCCTAAGATTTCACATCCCCAGTTGATAGGAGTTCACTTCTAAAATGATGCCTTTAGTTTGTGGCAAACATGTATACTATTACTCTATCCCAGTGATGGTCAACTTTTATAAAGGACCTCAAGTGCAGCACCCAACACTTCCAGAGGGATGCACATTAGCAGTGCAGTTTCATGCATTGCATCAAGTTAGACAGCCCGTTCAAAATTAATGCACTATAACCACTTCCATACCAGGCACTTATGCACCTTCCCGCCCAAGCCAATTTTCAGCTTTCAGCACTGTCGCACTTTGAATGACAATTGCGCGGTCATGCTACACTGTATCCAAACAAAATTGGCGTCCTTTTCCCCCCCACAAATAGAGCTTTCTTTTGGTGGTATTTGATCACCTCTGCGGTTTTTATTTTTTGCGTAACAACTAATAAAAGACTGAAAATTTAGGAAAAAAAATAAATTTTTATTTTTTTCTGTTAACTTTTTTGTAAATAGGTATGTTTTCTCTTTCAATTATGGGCACTTATATGGCGGCACTGATGGGCACTCATGGGCAGCACTGGGAACTCATAGGCGGCACAGAATGGCACTCATGGGTGGCACAGATGGGCACTGATAGGTGGGCACTGGGCATGGATTGGCACTGAGGGGTGGCACTGATGGACACTGAGGGTTGGCACTGATGAATCTTCTTTTTTTTTTTACTGGCATGTTTTTGTTTTAAAAAAAATCCTGCCTTTTTTTTTTCTGCCCCTTTTATTTTATTTTACTTTTGCCCTGCCAGTGTGGGCACTCCCTGGTGGTCTAGTGTGGGCATCCGAGGGGGGGCTGCGCTGATAAACAATCAGCGTGAACCCCCCCGACAGGAGAGCCGCCGATCGGCTCTCCTCTACTGGCGTCTGTCAGACGCGAGTGAGGAAGAGCCGTCGGCGGCTCTTCCTGTTTACATGGTGATCAGCCGTGATTGAACACGGCTGATCACGTGGTAGCGAGCCTCCGCCGGAGACTCGTTACCGAGATCGGTGATGCAGGGTGTCAGACTGACACCCCGCATCAGCGATCGCAGCGCTGCGCGCCATGAAATCGTGCAGGACGTTTGAGAACGTCTAGTCACGATTTCATAACCACTTCCCGGCCGTAAATCTGCTATTGGTCGGGCGGGAAGTGGTTTTTAATGTACCTTAACGTCCAAAAATCTTGGTCTTGTTGAATTATTATTTTTTTTGCAGTGTATCTTAATGCTCACTGAAGAAGTTGGGAGGACAATAACCCCAGTATTGGTATCAGTGGTGCTAGATTAAAACCATATCGTTGGTGTTGGTGGATACAATAATAACCCCCAATATTGATGCCAGTAAGTCAGGCACGTGCAATCAGGTGAGGCACAGCCTCCCCTGCCGTGAATATAAAAAAAAATGTTTTGAGGATCGTAGCTCGGCTACCTAAGATGTAGGTAGCCCAAGTCCTACCCTACCATTGGTCAAAATTTGGGGCTCCTATCACCTAAAGTTCTGGAGATATGGGGCTACATAAAGAGTGGCCAGTTTAAAGCGGTATTTCACCCTAAACATAAGATCTCCCATGCGATCCAGCATACTGGCGTCAGCGCCAGTATGCTGTTTTTTTTTTTTTTTAATAGCACACTTACTGTATTATTGTAGAATTCCTTTTCTGTCCCCCGTGGTGGACGGCGCCAGTATAGCGCGTCACATCTTCCTAAAATACCCGATATGGACTCGGATAATCTCGGCGAAAATGCGGCGCCTGCGCACAGACCTAGGAGCTGACTGCGCAGGCGCCGTATTTCTCCGAGTCCTACGGCTATGGCGCGTCACGCCCTCCGAAATAGGACTCGGAGAAATACGGCGCCTGCGCAGTCAGCTCCTAGGTCTGTGCGCAGGCGCCGCATTTTCGCCGAGATTACCCGAGTCCATATCGGGTATTTTAGGAAGATGCGACGCGCTATACTACAGCCGTCCACCGCGGGGGACAAAAAAGGAATTCCACAATAATACAGTAAGTGTGCTATTAAAAAAAAAAAAACCCAGCATACTGGCGCTGACGCCAGTATGCTGGATCGCATGGGAGATCTTATATTTAGGGTGAACCTCCGCTTTAAATACAAGCTGGCACATGCTATTTGCAGCAGACCGAGAGGATGAGCTCACAGTGCATCTCACTTCTTAAGAACAAAAGATGATTAGGACAGCTGCACCCCAATCCAGCGTAGCTTTATTGTAAAAAACTGGAAACAGGCACTACAAGTCACAGCAACAAAACCTAGGACAACTGACGCGTTTCACAATAACTCAGTGTTTACTCATAGTTGAATCATCAATAAAGCTACATTGGATTGGAGTGTGGCTGTCCTAATCATCTTTTGTTCTTAATTGCCATGTGCATCGCCAGCACCTTCAGTTCCTGAGAGGAAGATTGCAACCAAGCAGGACCTGCCTGGAGCGGCAATTTCTGTCAATGCAATCTCCTTGTCAGAGGCACTGAGCTCAATGGACAGCTTGGAGCCCTGGACCAATAGTAAAATACCATTGGTCTAAGTTGTCCAAATAAAAAAGCTACAGTGGAGGCTCTTTTCTTCCCATGTCAAAGAAGGGGGCATGTGTCTAAAAGATAAGGAGGAAGTAAACCCTGATAGGTTTTACTTCCTTTCTTCGTCCCCACAAAGTAAGGGCATACTGTGCTAGTATGAATCACAAACAAAGCCCTCCTTGTTCCCGCTGCAGGCCACTTCCATCTTCGCCCGTCTTCCTTCCAGGGCTGCAGACTCCAGCTGTGTAACTGGCCGAAACTGCATGACATCACTCACGCGCATGCGTGCCGGAGCCACCTGTCATGGCACTGTCACTGCAAGAGTGCCTGTTTCGTCAGAGTGCATATGCCGATGACAATATCGGTGCACATTTAGTAGATATTTACAGTACCTATAGGTAAGGCTTGTCTATAGGTACAACTTCCCCATGGAGGGTTACAACCTCTTTAACTAGAAAGAAAACTTATGGGTATAAGGTTTACCCATAATCCAATGTTTTACTCGCACAGTTAATAGGGAGAATGAGAATCTGTTGAATACATTTTAATCAAGCTAAATTGTATAATATCACGCAGAAAACAATTACCCACAAAAACCTTTTCTACTTTGCAACTGACCACCTCCATGACAAAATCTTACCCCTGTCTTGGGCCACCTCTATCTACAACAGTTCACTTTCATCCTCGCTGGACTTTCTTGCGCCTCTCACCACACAAAATGTCAGGCCCCGACTATTACAACCTTGGCAGTAGGGATGAGCCAAACACCCCCGCGTTCGGTTCGCACCAGAACCGTCGAACAGACCGACCGTTCGCGCGAACATATAGAATCCCATTGAAGTCTATGGGACTCGAACGTTCAAATTCAAAAACGATCATTTTAAAGACCAATATGCAAGCTATTGTTGGAAAACGTCTTTGAGAACCCGGGTCTTGCCCCAGGGAACATGTGTCAATAGAAAAAAGTTTTTCAGGAGCAGAACATGTAGTTCCCTCAGGCAAGACCCGGGTTCTCAAACACGTTTTCACAGGCAAACTATAGACACCCAGCAGGTACAATATTTAAAGGAATTTTTCTTTTTTTCTTTTTTTTTATTTAAGCACCATTAAAATCACTTCTCCAGGAGCAGTGATTTTATTGATGCTTAAATAAAAAAATTCCTTTAAATATTGTACTTACTGGGTGTCTATACCTGTGATAACGTCTTTAAATAGCACAATCACCTGCCTGCCAGTAAATTAGAAAGAACTGATCTATCTAAGCTATACAGTGTATAAATATATGTACAACTCCTAGGGATGTATATACAGTGCGGAAAATAAGTATTTGAACACCCTGCTATTTTGCAAGTTCTCCCACTTGGAAATCATGGAGGGGTCTGAAATTGTCATCGTAGGTGCATGTCCACTGTGAGAGACATAATCAAAAAAAAAAATTCCAGAAATCACAATTTATGATTTTTTAACTATTTATTTGTATGATACAGCTGCAAAGAAGTATTTGAACACCTGTCTATCAGCTAGAATTCTGACCCTCAAAGACATGTTAGTCTGCCTTTAAAATGTCCACCTCCACTCCATTTAATATCCTAAATTAGATGCACCTGTTTGAGGTCATTAGCTGCATAAAGACACCTGTCCACCCCATACAATCAGTAAGAATCCAACTACTAACATGGCCAAGACCAAAGAGCTGTCCAAAGACACTAGAGACAAAATTGTACACCTCCACAAGGCTGGAAAGGGCTACGGGGAAATTACCAAGCAGCTTGGTGAAAAAAGGTCCACTGTTGGAGCAATCATTAGAAAATGGAAGAAGCTAAACATGACTGTCAATCTCCCTTGGACTGGGGCTCCATGCAAAATCCCACCTCGTGGGGTCTCAATGATCCTAAGAAAGGTGAGAAATCAGCCCAGGACTACACGGGAGGAGCTGGTCAATGACCTGAAAAGAGCTGGGACCACCGTTTCCAAGGTTACTGTTGGTAATACACTAAGACGTCATGGTTTGAAATCATGCATGGCACGGAAGGTTCCCCTGCTTAAACCAGCACATGTCAAGGCCCGTCTTAAGTTTGCCAATGACCATTTGGATGATCCAGAGGAGTCATGGGAGAAAGTCATGTGGTCAGATGAGACCAAAATAGAACTTTTTGGTCATAATTCCACTAACCGTGTTTGGAGGAAGAAGAATGATGAGTACCATCCCAAGAACACCATCCCTACTGTGAAGCATGGGGGTGGTAGCATCATGCTTTGGGGATGTTTTTCTGCACATGGGACAGGGCGACTGCACTGTATTAAGGAGAGGATGACCGGGGCCATGTATTGCCAGATTTTGGGCAACAACCTCCTTCCCTCAGTTAGAGCTTTGAAGATGGGTCGAGGCTGGGTCTTCCAACATGACAATGACCCGAAGCACACAGCCAGGATAACCAAGGAGTGGCTCTGTAAGAAGCATATCAAGGTTCTGGGGTGGCCTAGCCAGTCTCCAGACCTAAATCCAATAGAGAATCTTTGGAGGGAGCTCAAACTCCGTGTTTCTCAGCGACAGCCCAGAAACCTGACTGATCTAGAGAAGATCTGTGTGGAGGAGTGGGCCAAAATCCCTCCTCCAGTGTGTGCAAACCTGGTGAAAAACTACAAGAAACGTTTGACCTCTGTAATTGCCAACAAAGGCTACTGTACCAAATATTAACATTGATTTTCTCAGGTGTTCAAATACTTATTTGCAGCTGTATCAGACAAATAAATAGTTAAAAAAATCTTACATTGTGATTTCCTGGAATTTTTTTTTTTATTATGTCTCTCACAGTGGACATGCACCTACGATGACAATTTCAGACCCCTCCATGATTTCCAAGTGGGAGATCTTGCAAAATAGCAGGGTGTTCAAATACTTATTTTCCGCACTGTATATCCTCTACACACTGTAAATTAAGCTAAACTGACTAGCCTGCCTGCTCTATCTAGCTATATAAAAAGACAATCTCTCTGTCTCTCTAACTGATCTCATTAACAACCGCAACACACTACACAAGGCCGCCCAGCAGGCAGCCTTATATAGTGTGGGGTGTGTGCCAAAGCCACCCTTGCTTTGGCCAATTATGGCTCTCCGTTTTTTGTGTGCTGTGATTGGCCAAGCATGCAGGGTCATAGTGCATGTTTGGCCAATCATTAGCGCGCAATGCCGCAGTGAATTATGGGGCGTTGCACGTCACTCGAATTTGGCGCGAACGACACGACCCGTTTTGTTCGAAATTCGTCGAACGTACGAACAGACAATGTTTGAGTCAAACATACGTTCGTATCGAACGCGGAGCTCATCCCTACTTGGCAGACCGACAACACCAGAAACCTTGAGAGACATAGCCAAGCACTGGAGTGAGTGTGGTGTAAAACCAACTCTCGGCATGCATTCATCCAATATAAATTTGCCTTCTTGAAGGGTAACTCCACTTTCAAGAGTAAAAAATAGCAAACAAAAAATAATATTGCGCATATTGCAACACTAATCATATTGTAATTAAATGTTAATAAAAATTACTTTTTAATCTGCAGCGCTGTAATCTTCTGAGAATGCATTGCAATATGACTACATGGAGTTGTTCTGTACACAGAGTGTGTACTGACCACTCCTAAGAAACATAATTTCCTGCTTGTGTGATTTGGTCACCAATTTTCTCAGAAGTCTGCACGAACATACAAGTCGGATACTTTCAATAGGAATATGTGTAAAGTGATGCAGGCCCAGCAGATTTCCTTTTTAGTGTCCTGCTGCTGCCACACCTGACAGTTAATTATGAAACCCCTCCCATTAGACCCACTTAGTCCAGAGGCAGACACAAACACACATGGATTTCTTCAGAATAACAAAAGGTAGAAATCTGCAAAAAGGTTTATTATACTCCTTGCAATGTACATAGATTACCCAGAGGGGAATGGTTTTTTTTTCCCCTCAACAAGAGTGAAGTTACACTTTAACCACTAGCCGACCAGCTGCCGTAATTCTACTACGGCAATTCAGCTCTCCTGTGCAAATCACCATAGCTGTACGTTGGCCCTTTAAACAGCTATATCAGGCTTGCCCTCGCTGCATGGCAAGGGACCCGATGCATGTGGCAAGCGGGCATAAGAGCCAGAATGCGTGTGTGAGTGTACACACAAATCCCCATTCTGTTAGGAGAGGAGAGACAGTCCTACTAGCTAGGAACAGTGATCTGGCTCTTCCTCTAGTCAGTCACGTCCCCCCCACATTTAGAAATACACAAGGGGACACATTTAACCCCTTAATCACCCCCTAGTGTTAACCTCTTCCCTGACAGTGACATTTACACAGTATTCAGTGTGTTTTTATAGCACTGATCGCTGTATAAATGTCACTGGTCCCAAAAATGTGTCAAAAGTGTCCGATCTGTCCACCGCAATGTCGCAGTCCTGCTTAAAATCGCAGATTGCCACCATTACTTTTACCAAGAATATGGGGGATATTTATTACAGTAAAAAATATTGATACAAAATATTGATTTTCTTTTCAAAATTGACGCTCTTTTTTTTATTTTATTTTTGTTTTATAGAGCAAAAAATAAAAACTGCAAAAGAAAGCTCTAGTTGTGGCACAGGCTGCAATGGTGGCCACAGTAAGGCTGAATTCACGAGCACAGGCTGCAATGGTGGGCACAGTGAGAATGAAAACAAGGACACAGGCTGCAATGGTGGGCACAGTGATGCTGCATTCACAGGCACAGTGAGGATGCAATGGTGGGCACAGTAAGGCTGCATTCACGGGCACAGTGAGGATGCAATGGTGGGCACAGTGAGGCTGAATTCAGGGCACAGGCTGAATTCATGGACACAGTAAAGCTGCATTTGATAGACACAGTGAGGCTGCATTGATGGGGACAGTGAGACTGCATTGATGAGCACAGTGAGGCTAAATTCCCGGGCACAGTAAAGCTGCAGTGAGGCTGCAATGATGGGCCCAGTGAGGTTACATTCATGGGCACAGTGAGGCTGCATTTCATGGGCACAGTAAAGCTGCATTTGATAGTCACAGTGAGGCTGCATTGATGGGCACAGTGAGGCTGCATTCACGGGCACAGTAAAGCTGCATTTGATGGACAGTAAGGCTGCAATTATGGGCACAGTGCGGCTGCAATTGATGGCCACAGTGCGGCTGCAATTGATGGCCACAGTGAGGCTGCATTGATGGCCACAGTGAGGCTGCATTGATGGGCACAGTGAGTCTGCATTTGATGGGCACAGTGAATCCACATTTGATGGGCACAGTGAGGCCATATTTAATGTGAACTGGTGAGGCTGAATTGATCTCCTGTATCATGTCTTCAGTGTCTGACCATCAGGAATTTTGGGGCCCCTTCAGGCATAGGCCTCCTGGAGCAGAGAAACGGGGGGGGGGGGGGGTGCTGCCGCCTGAAATTGAGAAGCGGGGGGGGGGGGCCTTTACAAAAAGAATAAATAAAGAAAAATATATATAAAAAAGGGGGGTAGCCATCTGGGGACCTCTGGGCCCTTTAATAAAAATATATCTATATATAAAAATAAAAAAAATAAATAAAATAATATAAAAAAATGTAAAACATTTGTATAAAAAAGGGTTGACATCAGGGGGCCCTGGGGACCTCTTTAATAATAATAATATTATATATATATATATATATATATATATATATATATATATATATATATATATATATATATATATAAATAAAAGAAATACAAAAAAATATATATATTTCTCATCTGGGGCCCTGGGGATCTCCAGACCTCTAAAAAAAATGGCCCTTTAATAAAAAATAAAAAAATTAAAATATTTAAAAAATATATATTTTTTATAAAAAATAAATAAAAAAAACCTTAGTTACACTTACCGGTAACGGTATTTCTATGAGTCTTTCAGGACAGCACTTGGAGAGAGCGCAGCTCCACCCACTTCCCAGGAAACACTGCAGTCACTGCTATAACTTCCGCCCACCTCCACCATGGCCTCAGTTGTACACGAGCACCTCCGGCCATACTGAAATGAGATAAGCAGAACATAGCAACCAAAACATGTTAGTACAACACACATATATATATATATATATATATATATATACACATATATCCACCAGAAGAGAGAAGGGTGGGTTATCGGTGCTGTCCTGAAAGACTCATAGAAATACCGTTACCGGTAAGTGTAACTAAGGTTTTCTCACTTCGTCTTTCAGGACAGCACTTGGAGATGATAACCGAGTACTTACTCTAGGGTGGGACCACCGCTTGCAGGACCTTCCTGCCAAAAGACTGCTCCGCCGCTGAGAGCAGATCCATCCTGTAGTGGCGAGCAAAAGTGGAAAAACTCATCCACGTAGCTGCCTTGCAGATAAGCTCTGGTGAAGCTCCAGCCCATTCTGCCCAGGAGGTTGCCACTGCCCTTGTAGAATGTGCCACCACCCCTGGGGGAGGTTCTATACCCCTAGCCTTATAGGCCTCGTGGATAGCCATACGGAGCCACCTGGCTAGTGTACTTTTGGAAGCACCGTACCCCCTACGTGCACCCGAGAACAACACAAACAGAGAATTGGATTTTCTAATTTCCCTGGTGACTTCCAGGTAGTGCATAATGCACCTTCTGACATCTAAGGTATGAAACTCTTCTTCCCTTGAACCGGAAGGAGCCGGACAAAAGGTAGGTAACACTATTTCTTGTGTCCTATGGAAGGCCGATACCACCTTAGGAAGGAACCCAGGATCTGTCCTCAACACGACTCTATCTGGGAAGATAGTCAAGAAGGGTTCCACAATGGAAAGAGCCTGTAGCTCACTAACTCTCCTAGCCGAGGTGACGGCTACTAAAAGGACCGCTTTCAGGGTCCAAAAATTTTAAAGATGCTTCTAACAGTGGTTCGAAAGGTCTTTTTGTCAGACCCCCCAAAACCACTGATAAGTCCCATTTGGGAAAAAACTTAAAGGGAGAAGGCCTAGCCCTGGCCAATGCCTTAAAAAATCTGATGACATAGGGATCTAGAGATAACCGTCTCTCTAGAAATACTGATAGCGCAGCAACCTGCGCTTTCAGGGTGCTGGCTGCCAGACCCTTGTCAATCCCGTCCTGTAAAAACTCCAGGACCGAAAAATTATTCATGGGGGAACAATTCTTTGAACTGCACCAGGAATTAAAGACCCTCCAGGTCTTGAAATAAATCGCCCTGGTAACTTCCTTTCTGCTACTAAGTAGCGTATCCACTAACCGTTTAGATAAACCATTCCTACTCAGGATTAACTCTTCAGTAACCAGGCCGCCAGGTTGAGCCGATCCACGTTGGGATGGAGCAGAGGACCCTGGTATAACAAGTCCTTTCTGACTGGAAGTAGCTGATGAGGTTCCATTGCCAGTTTCAGTAGGGTTGAAAACCAAGGCCTTTTGGGCCAGTATGGGGCTATCAGGATAAGAGTCATCTTTTCTACCTGAAGTTTCTGCAGAACTAACGGAATCATTTGTACTGGGGGGAAAGCATAACACAAACGGAAGGGCCAATGCTGAACTAACGCATCTAGACCTTCCGCCTGATCCAGTCTGTTGAGGGAAAAGAAAACCGGAACCTTGGCGTTGGCTTGGGACGCAAACAGGTCTATCTGAGGGGTTCCCCACCTGTCTGCTATTTTCTGGAACACCTCTGAATTTAGACTCCACTTGGATTCCAGAACCCTCCTCCTGCTTAGGAAGTCTGCCAGGTGGTTTAAACTGCCCTTTAGGTGTACTGCAGACAGAGATGCCAAGTTTGTCTCTGCCCAGTAAAGCATGTGTAGGGCCAGGTTCAGGAGAACCCTGCTCCTCGTGCCCCCCTGCCTTGAGACGTAAGCTACCGCCGTAGCATTATCCGACAGTATCTGGACATGCTGACCCTGTATTGTCTCCTGGAAGGCCCAAAGCCCCAAGCAAACGGCTTTGAGTTCCGTCCAATTAGAGGATCTCTTGGCCTCTTCCCTGGACCAGTACCCCTGAGCCAACTGACCTCTGAGGTGAGCACCCCCAGGAGCTGGCATCCGTAGTCAGGACCATTGTAGCGGGGCAGGACCACACTAGACCCTGACTCAAATTTGCGTAAGTCCTCCACCACCAAAGTTTCTTTTTTACTGAAGCTGGAACCCTGATCTCCTTCTCTAAGGGTTCTCCATGCGTCCAATTCTGTAGAATCGCCTGCTGGAGACTCCTTGAATGCAGGCGGGCCCACTGAACCGCAGGAATGGAGGATGTGAGTAGTCCCAGGGTGGACATAGCTGCACAAACTGAAACTGACAGGTTCGTCTGCACTGCCTTCACTGCTGCCTGAACCTTGATTATTTTCTCCTCTGGTAGAAATAACTTCTCCTGGATAGAGTCTATGGTGTACCCCAAGAAGACTATGACCTGAGAGGGGACTAGATTTGACTTCTCTCTGTTCATAATCCAACCTAGGCCCTCCAAATGGGCCTGAGTCCTCCACAGGTCTTTGAGAAGCTGATCTTCCGTCTTGGCGAACAACAGGAGGTCGTCCAAGTATGGAATTACCGAAACTCCTTCCAGCCTTAGAGGTGCCAAGGCCTCCGCCACCACCTTCGAAAAGATCCCTGGAGTGGAGGAGAAACCAAACGGCAGGACCCTGAACTGAAAGTGTTTGACCTCGCTTCCTGTCCTGATTGCTAGACGCAGGAAACGCTGAGAAGAGGCTCTTATCGGGACGTGAAGATAAGCATCCCTTAGGTCTATCGAAGCCAGAAAGCAACCCGCTGGAAGAAGCCTTCTGACCGAGTAGATGGTATCCATCCGGAACCTCTTGTACTTGATTGACCGATTCAGGAATTTTAAGTTCAGAATCAAACAACATTTTCCTGCCGGCTTTTTTACTAGAAACACATGGGAGTAGCAACCCGTCCCCTGCTCTTGTTGGGGTACCGGGGTGATCACCCTCTGCTGGAGAAATTCCTCTAACAGTGACAACATTGCCCTGGATTTCTCCTGATCCCTGGGTAGCTGAGTTGCGTAGAAACGCGACGGTGGTTTCTCTGAGAACTCCAGCGCGTAGCCCTCTGCAATAACCTTGAGGATGTATGCACTGGAAGTCGTCTCTGCCCACTGTGGAAGGAACGACTGAAGACGTCCTCCCACAGCCGGGCGACCGTCACTGGGGTTTAGCGGGCTGGCTAGGGGAGCGAAACAACACCCCGGGTCTCCCTCTACCCCTCTGAGGCCGCCAGGACCTTCCACCCTGACCTTTTTGTGCCTCTTTAGGATCTTGGGGCTGGAAAAAAGGACGAAATTTTTTCTGGTCCGCGGTACTACCTTCTTTAAGGGAAAGGCTTTTTTCCTATCCGCCGTCCTATCCAGAACAGTGTCCAGACCGGCGCCAAATACCAGATCTCCATCGAAGGGCAGGCCACATAACTTAGCCTTCGAAGCCGTGTCCCCAGTCCAGGTTTTGACCCAGAGAGCCCTCCTGGCCGAATTCACTAGGGCCGAGGAACGGGCTGATATTCTCACTGACTCGGCTGAGGCATCCGCCATGTAGCCTACTGCCTTCAGAAGAATCGGGAAGGACTCTAGCAACTCTCTGCGTGAGGTCCCGGACTCAATGTGACCCTTTAGCTGTTCCAACCAATGCTCAAGGTTCCTGGCCACTACTGTGGATGCCATAGCTGGTTTGAGGTTGGCCAGGGAGGCATCCCAAGCCTTCTTTAAGAGCGCCTCTGCTCTTTTATCTAGGGGATCCTTTAAGGTGCCCGTATCCTCAAAGGCCAAGTCCGTATTTCGGGATACCTTTGAAAATGCAGCATCCAGCTTAGGTTTCTTATTCCATACCTGCGCTGGATCCTCATCAAAAGGAAATCTCCTCTTAAGTGACCGGGAAAAGAAAGGAGCCCTCTCTGGGTCTTTCCACTCCCTTTTAACCGCATCTGACAATACTCTATGTACTGGAAAGGTTTGATGCTTGACTTCGTCTAAACCCTGGTACATCTTGTCATGCAGAGATAAATGTGTCTTATCCACCTTAATGTTTAAGGTGGAATGAATAGTTTTCAGCAAGTCATCCACCTCTTCTAAGGACAACTTGTAACGTGAAGAAGAAGGTTCTCCTGTATCTTCTTCTTCCGCCTCTGACCCTGAGACTAGGCTGCTAGGTTCTTCCTCCTCGGACTCACTACCTGCCCCTCTATAATCCAAGGGTGCACTAGTGGAGGCCTTAGCTGCTGACCCTGACGCCGCCCCTCTGTCCAAGTAGGAGCGGAACGACTGAAAGGTCTCTTCTAGCTCCTTCCGAAAGGAAGAGAGCATCTCTTTGGGTTGTTCGGAGGCTGCACTAGGAGAGGCTTCCCCTTTGACTATGTCCGCGATGCATGCCTTGCATAACGGCTTAGTCCAAGACCCTTTAAGGGTTGTTTTGCAGGTAGCACACCGTTTCTTAGGAGGGGGCACTGCAATTTTTCGCTTTTCTTTAGCTTTCTGAAAAACACAAAAGACAACAACCCCATGTTTAACTTTTTGTGTCTCAGACCCAAACCACCGCCACCACAAAACAGCCAGTGAACAAAAACACACCAGGTCCCATCACCGCTGTACCAAAACAAACAACACTCTCCCAGGGACGTGACTAGGGTGAGTGAGGCAGGCACCTCTCCCCAAAGGGGCAGTAGGAGGGACATAACAAGGAACCAGGTAGACTTAAACCGCTGTTTTCCTACCTGGGTCGGGCTGGTGCATGTGGCTCCTGCTCCCGCCACCTCCGCTGCGTCTTCTGGCTCCATTTTCCCAGAACGCGGCGATCGTTTTGTGCGCCTCCTTTTGAAAGTCCCGGTTAACCCCACCGCTGTGGGAACCGGAAATTGCACCGCCGAGGCTGCCCCTCCCTTCTGCGTTCCAGCGGCCGGAACCGGAAGCCGCCACGCGCCGCCGGAAGTCCCGCCTCCACCGGAAATTACGTCGCCCGCCCTCCGTACCGGGACATCGCAGACCCCAGGAGACCGGCATCTAACCGCCCCAAAAACGGCCTGTAATGCCCAGCCTATTGGCGCGGAACCTCCGGCAGCCTTTACCCTCGCCGGGCTCGAGAAGAGGGGAGCACCGAAACATCCCCCACGCGTCAGGGGGGAGGTTGGGTCTGCCTCCTGAAAAAACAACCGATCGCAGGTATGCTCTTCCATCCATCTCCCCTGGAGAGAGTCCAGCATCCTCCTGGTTCCCTGCAGCGCTTCCACCATGGCCGGAGGAAACACTACAACTGAGGCCATGGTGGAGGTGGGCGGAAGTTATAGCAGTGACTGCAGTGTTTCCTGGGAAGTGGGTGGAGCTGCGCTCTCTCCAAGTGCTGTCCTGAAAGACGAAGTGAGAAAAGGGGGGAGCCATGCAGGGCCCTGGGGACCTCCAGATCCCTAAAAAAAAGCAGGGTCAGGGCTGGACTCAGGGTTCCCTTACAGGTGTACTGCCTGTACCCCCCTGATGGCGGCCCTGCCTTCAAGGTGCACCTGAGAGGAGGTCAGCGACAGCACCGCTAGGCCAGTCTGAGGAGGGATCACTGATGTAAAGGGGGAGTGAATACAATGTAAGAGGGCACTGATATAAAGGTTTCCCCCCTTCTATCAGTACCCCCCCCTTCTATCAGTACCCCCCCCCTTACCTAAGTGTATTCTTTCTGCGGAAGTTGGTCAACAGAGTCCCCCCACCCCACAAGTTTCGAGTTCCTGGTGTCCCCCTTGATGATTGACCACTTTTAACTGTAATTTGATTTTATATATAGAAAGCCCTATGTGCTTTCATATCTGTCTTATCTATATATAATACACTCTTCCAATGTGCGTTAAAATACATGATTTTCCCTTCCATGAACAAGAAAGCTATGCTGTTGGGCTGGTATAATAATGCTATGGGGCTGGTATGAATTTTTTTCCAGGGCTGGTATTTATTCCCAGTCCAGCCCTGACCGTGCTGCAGCTCGGTTTCAGGGTCTTGGCAATCTTGAAAAAGAGAAATGACCGCTCTAGGATACTAATCAGAAAGTCTCCTCACCTGATCCAAAGCCACGGGTGCTGGCAATGCATGGAATGATGCAAAATGAAGGAAAAACGTTCTGGACAGCCGCACTCCAAAAATAAAACACACAAAAAGCATGCCACAGCAGATGGGGTAAAAAGCTGACGCATTTTACACCAAACTTTAGTGCTTATTCATAGTCTTGGCAATCTTCTTATTGCCTAGACCAGGGGTAGGCAACCTCGGCTCTCCAGCTGTGGTGAAACTACAAATCCCATCATGCCTCTGCTTCTAGGAGTCATGCCTGTGATGGTCAGGGTTTTGCACTGTCTCCTGGGACTTGTAATTTCACCACAGCTGGAGAGCCGAGGTTGCCTACCCTTGGCCTAGACCATCTTTACGTAGAACAACAATTAATTTTTTCAGATCCTCTGTGAGTTCTTTGCCATGAGGTGCCATGTTGAACTTCCAGTAAGCAGTTTGAGAGAGTGAGAGCGATAACACCAAATTTAACACACCTGCTCCCCATTCACACCTGAGACCTTGTAAGACTAACGAGTCACATGACACTGGGGAGGGAAAACAGCTAATTGGGCCCAATTTGAACATTTTCACATAGGGATGTACTCGCTTTTGTTTCCAGCGGTTTAGACATTAATGGCTGTGTGTTGTTATTCTGAGGGGACAGCAAATTTACACTGTTATACAAGCTGTACACTCACTACTTTACATTGTAGCAAAGTGTCATTTATTCAGTGTTGTCACTGATATAAAAATATAATAAAATATTTACAAAAATGTGAGGGGTGTACTCACTTTTGTGAGACACCCATGCGAGGGTCATGTTTTGCCAGGTGTTCTGTGCATCCGCATGCAGGCAGTCCCGTTAAGTGCAAAGTGCACTTAAAATTGCACTGAAAGTGCACTTGGAAGTGCAGTCGCTGTAGATCCGAGGAGGACATGCAAGGAGAATAAAAAACAGCATTTTAGCTTGCACATGATTGGATGATAAAATCAGCTGAGCTTCCCCTCATTTCAGATCTACCGCTCAGATTTACAGCGACTGCATTTCCAAGTGCAATTTCAGTGCAATTTCAAGGGCACTTGTAGTGTAAAGTGGATTTGCCTTTAGTAAATAACCCCCTTTGTGTTGGTCTATCACAGCCATTGGATTTGCCTTTCATGAATAAACCCCAAAGTGGTACATAATTGTGAAGTGGAAGGAAAATGATAAATGGTTTTAATTTTTTTTACAAAAAAATGTATGTGAAAAGAGTGGCGTGCATTTGCATTCAGCCCCCCTGAGTCAATACTTTGTAAAACCTCCTTTTGCTGCAATTACAGCTGCAAGTCTTTTTTGGGATGTCTCTACCAGCTTTGCACATCTAGAGAGTGACATTTTTGCCCATTCTTCTTTGCAAAATAGCTCAGATTGGATGGAGAGCGTCTGTGAACAGCAATTTTCAAGTCTTGCCACAGATTCTCAATTGGATTCAGGTCTGGACTTTGACTGGGCCATTCTTTTTTTTTTTTTTGTAATTTTTTTTTTATTTTTTATTTTTTTTCCATCATCAGCTTATACTGTGCATAAGAGACCAGCTTACAGTAAAGATGCTCATTTTTTGTCTCTATTTCAGTTTTGCATCATTTGTGGAAAATATTCTCTTTTTTTTTTTTTTTTTGTATTATTTATTAATTTGTTGAACAGTAAGAGTATATTATTTGAGTTAATTCCTCTTTACATAATTTATACATACATTTATTAAGTGTTCTGCTTCCCTTCTACCGATCCCTCGTTCCCCCCCTCCCTCCTATTTCCCCCCTCCCCTCCCCCATCCCCCCCTCCCTCCCCTCATCCACACCTTTAGGTTATCTCTTGTCTTGTTTAAAGCTTATCTTGCTTCCGGCCTTAGGTTTTCTGCATAACTCCATGATTTCTTAAAAACTCTCCATTTTTCCCATTTTGTGCTGTCCCAATTTTCCTCAGAACCATCTCTTAGATCTTCCATTATATATGTTTCCTCCACGGTGTCTATCCAATCCCATACCGTTGGGCTCTCTAATTCCTGCCACTTCCTTGGTATTAGCCTTTTTGCTGCATTTACCAGTGGGACCAGTGATTTCCTATATTTCTTTATCCCTTCTCCCCCTCCATGGAGGAGTACCGTCCAAGGCTCTAATTTTATTTTTTCTTTTGTGATCTCTTCTATTATTTTTATGATCCTTCCCCAATACTTTTTAATCTTTGGGCATTCCCACCAAAGGTGGGCCATGGTTCCGGGGGTCTTACAACCCCTCCAGCAGTCTGCGGACTGGTCATCCTTAAATTTACTCAGTTTTTCTGGTGTCTGGTACCAGCCTGACAAGCATTTAAAGTTCATTTCGGCAGTTCGACTATCAATTGCCGAAGTATGGGTCAGTTTGAAAATGTTTTCTATTGTGGGTCTATCACACCGTGTTCCTAATTCCTTCTCCCATTTTTTAATGAAGGGGTGTACATCCAGCTCTTCCCACTGTATTAGAGTTCTATAAATCTTGGATATGGTACCCTTCCCGCTAGCCCCAGAGCATATTTTTTCTAAGTCTGAGAGGAGATCCCCGGTTCTTAGGGGTTGGGGAAGTTTCTGAATAAAGTGGGTGAGCTGTTGGTACCGCCATTCGTTAAGTGCCATAAAGTTTTCTTTTTGTTCTATTTGACTATATGCTAAGATGTGTCCTTGATGAGTTATATCTCTTATTTGTGCTTTATCATTTTTAATCCAGTTTCCTCCCACTTCTATTTTCCCCGGGGGGAAAAATTCGTTATCTTTTAAGAAGATGAGAGGAGAGTTAAAGTTTTTATCTATTTTCTTTTGTGTATAATCCCAAACCCTCAGTGCGTTCGTAGTGATTGAATGTGTTTCTATATCGAGTGCTCTAAATTGTGGGGGATTCCATATTATTTTTTCTAGTTTTACTTTTGCTATACTATTTTCCAAACTGACCCATCTTTTTTCTGTGTTTACTCTGGCCCATTCCACTACTCGCGACAGGATTATTGCATCGTAATATTTTTTGAGATCCGGGATGGCTAGTCCCCCCTTATTTTTAGTCTGTCGGAGGGTCTGGAAGGAGATCCTATGTTTCTTCTTGCCCCAAATATAATTCATGATCATTTTTTGGAGGGTACAAATCAGTTGTTTAGGAAGTTTAATCGGGATCATCTGGAACTTATATAAAATCTTAGGTATCAACACCATTTTGCAGAAATTGATTCGTCCAAACCACGAGATTGATCGATTTTTTATTCTAGTTATTTCGTTTTTAATTTCTTCTATCATGGGGATGTAGTTAATTTCGTATATTCTTTTTTCCGTTCCTGCCAACTGTATGCCCAGGTATTTAAGCTCTTTTACCCCTGGGAACTTGTATTTTGCTCTAAGGGTTAGCATTTCTTTCTTGGGGGTGCTAACGTTTAGAATTTCCGTTTTGTTAATGTTTATTTTAAAGTTTGATATTTCCCCATATTTACTACATATATTTAATAGTTCTGGAATCAAGGTTTCGGGGTTGGCCAAATAGAAGAGCACATCGTCCGCAAAGGCCGTTAGCTTGTGTTCCTCTCTTCCCACTCTGATTCCATTTATTTCAGGACATTTACGAATTCTAGATAGTAGAGGTTCAAGGGACAGCACAAAAAGTAAAGGCGAAAGGGGGCATCCCTGCCTCGTTCCGTTTTTCATTAAAAAATGTTGGGAGAGGCCTCCATTGATTTTAATCCTAGCCGTTGGGGCTTCATATAGGGTCCCGATCCACCCCATCATCCTACGTCCGAATCCCATGGCCTCCAAAGTTTGCAACATGAATCCCCAGTCTACCCTGTCGAACGCTTTCTCGGCCTCTATCGACAGGAGTAGACTGGGGACTCGTCCCCTCCTCATTTCCTGAATCAGGAGGAGGGTCCTAACGCCATTGTCCCTCCCTTCACGTCCCTGAATGAATCCTGTCTGGTCTGGGTGGATCAACTCCGCCATTTCACCTTTTATTCTATCGGCCAGTATCTTCGCGAACAGTTTTAAATCTGTGTTTAGCAGGGATATTGGCCGATAGTTCAAACACACCCTGGGGTCTCTGCCCTCCTTCGGTATGACAGTTATTATTGCCTCCATGGCTTCTTTGCTCAGGGTATAATCTACTCCCAGTCCATTAAAATATTGGCATAATCGAGGAATGAGAATCTCTTTACATTTTTTATAATATATTGCAGTAAAGCCATCGGGCCCCGGGCTCTTCCCCAGTGTCATGCCCGATAATGCTAGTTGTACTTCCCTTTCTGTAATCGATCTGTCCATGATTGAGGCGTCTGTTTGTTTCACGTATGGTAGTCCCGCCTCCTGCAGGAAGTCTAAAGTTTTAACTCTTTTCTCCTCCTTTTCCCCATTTTTCTGTTTAACTGCATATAGATTTTCATAAAATGCTCGAAACGTTTCAGCTATATCTTTTGTTTTATAAACCTCCTCACCTTGTTCGTTTTTATTTTTTCCTATATAATTTCTTCCTTTCTTTTTCTGGACCAATTTTGCCAGATGTGAAAGTGGGGGAATTCTCGCGCCAAAATACAATGGGGGGGGGGGGGGGGGTGATAATGTGAACTAGTACTAAAGCTGCTCCCTAAATAATGCAGAAAACTGGATTATGAATGTGAACATGTGAGAAAAAGGGGCGCTAACTGCTAATATATTGTACATATACTATGCAACATAAAAGTGAACAGTAAATTATGGAACAAAATAATTGTTTTGGTGACACGACAGTAAGAGCAAAATAAATATCAAACAAGTGTATACTATATACGTGCAAATAATTATGATACACAGTGGATGTTTGCACAAAGTCCATCAAATTAGAAGTGCATTGGTGTGTTGAAAATCAATGGTATTCTTAAAACGTGCTGTGTGTTGAATCATCCATATATAGAAATCCACCTTCACCAAAGTGCCATCGCAAGTGAGGATAGATGGCTCCTTACCCAATGTAGTTGACCTATTACTTAAAATAAGGTCAAAAAGAGCTCAGGTTGCAGCTGCTGGCCACGGTAGACTCGATAGTAGACCCAGTAGGTATTGGATTTCATATAATGAAAGAGAATGCTTCCATAGTGTAAAACCTTTTATTTTTAAAATTGATCAAATAACAAACAGCCGAATGGCCTCTTACTTGATGTGGTGCCCGTGTGCCCGGCGCTTCCTGATGACGACATAACGAAACGTACGTCGAGGCGGTACCTGGGCACGCAAACACTTGCTACTTCCGGCTTCCTGGTTTCCTAGCTGACGGCGGTGGAACGCACGCCGGCTTTACCAGCATACCTCATCTCTCTCTCCACGTCCCTTCATCATTTAACATCCACAGCCTACAGCCTCAGTGCCGGGCACACGGGCACCACATCAAGTAAGAGGCCATTCGGCTGTTTGTTATTTGATCAATTTTAAAAATAAAAGGTTTTACACTATGGAAGCATTCTCTTTCATTATATGAAATCCAATACCTACTGGGTCTACTATCGAGTCTACCGTGGCCAGCAGCTGCAACCTGAGCTCTTTTTGACCTTATTTTAAGTAATAGGTCAACTACATTGGGTAAGGAGCCATCTATCCTCACTTGCGGTGGCACTTTGGTGAAGGTGGATTTCTATATATGGATGATTCAACACACAGCACGTTTTAAGAATACCATTGATTTTCAACACACCAATGCACTTCTAATTTGATGGACTTTGTGCAAACATCCACTGTGTATCATAATTATTTGCACGTATATAGTATACACTTGTTTGATATTTATTTTGCTCTTACTGTCGTGTCACCAAAACAATTATTTTGTTCCATAATTTACTGTTCACTTTTATGTTGCATAGTATATGTACAATATATTAGCAGTTAGCGCCCCTTTTTCTCACATGTTCACAATTTTGCCAGATGCTTACTGGTTTTGTTGCCTGTCCGATATCTATCTTTTGCAAGTATCTGTGTATCTCTTTTAATTTCTTGGAATAGCAGATTTTTGAGTTGGTTACGTTTATTGACTAATTCGTGATAAAGCTCTTGTTGCTGCGTTCCTATTTTATGTTTTTGTTCTAGTTTTTCTATCTCCTTGATTATTTTCTCCTTTTCAAACCGATTTTCTTTTTTCTTTCTTGCTCCCTCCGATATCAGCGTGCCTCTAATTAAGGCCTTGTGAGCATCCCACAGCGTAGCTTTAGATATATCACTTGTATCGTTTATTTTAAAGTATTCTTCTAGCTCCTTTTGGACCCTGCTTAGGCTATTTGCGTCTTTCAATAATTCCTCGTTGAGTCTCCATATATAGGGTGGCTTCGGATTTCCCGAAACATTAAAGGACACGCTGATTGGGGCATGGTCTGATATGGTCATGGACTCTATTGTCGCTTCCACCACATCCTCCAATAGAAAGTGATCGACGAGTATGTGGTCGATACGAGAGTAGCATCCATGAACGGGGGAATAGAAGGTATAATCCCGTGTTGTCGGGTTTAAAACGCGCCAGACATCTACTAATTGACTACTATACAGGTTATTTTTAATTTATTTAGTTGTTTTATATTGGTCCCTGCTGTCTGAGTAGTCTTGTCTACTTTTGGGTTCATGCACAGGTTGAAATCTCCTCCCAGGATAACCCAACCTTTTTTAAATTCCCTTATTTTTCCTAAAATGTTGGTTAAGAAATTTATCTGTTGGTTATTGGGCGCATAGATATTTATTAGAGTACATTCTGTCTCTTCTAGTTTCCCTTTTAGTATAAGGTATCTCCCTTCGGGGTCTGTCAATCTGTCGATCAATTGGAATCTCACTCCTCTGGCAAACCCGATAGCAACTCCCCTTGCGCGTTTTGAGACAGTGTCCCCATAGTACCAAACCGGGAAGTCTATTGAATTTAACTTCACGTTCGATTCCATGGTAAGGTGGGTCTCCTGTAAATATGCTACATCCGTTTTAATTCTCTTGAGTTCCTTTGAGACTTTATGTCTCTTTGTGGGACTATTTAAACCTTTTACATTATATGAAACACATTTTATTATCGGCATAATCAAGTATTGGGGATCTTCTTCTCTATCTCAAATTTTAACCTCGGCCTATTTTCATGTGTTATCTCTATCTCTCCTTTAGGTGTGGTGTAACTCCCTCCCCTCCCTCCCCTTCCCCTTACCTCCCCCTCCTCCCCTCCTCTCCCTCCTCTCCCCAAGTACCCCCCCCTCATTTCTCCCCCCTCCTTCCCCCCTAAGCCCCCGGCCTCCCTCCCTCCCCTCCCTCCCCCCCTGGTGGTCAATATATAGACCTCTGACCCAATATTTCCCTTGGATCAGTACCCCGTTAGGTGGGTTGGGACCTGTTTACCTATCCCCCTTCTAAACTTGGATGGGGGAATAATTTTTCCTCTACCTCCTATGGCTGGCTCCCCTATTTGGTTATCCACTTCCCCCCCTTCCTCCATCACCCCCCCTACATTCTTGACCATTCTAAACCCATCCTGGAAGATCAGGCATCTGCAAGTCCAGTCGAAAACAAAAGTCCCTCAGATCTTCAGGGAATCTTAAAATTGCAGATTTCCCATCTTTTAATCCCACCAGACATGCTGGGAACCTCCAGTTATACTTTATTTTTTTTTCCACGAGTTATTCCAGTAGTGGTTTTAAGAGTCTTCTTCTAGCCAGAGTTTCTGCGGATAAGTCCGCAAAAATCTGGATACTAGTCCCCTCATAAGAGGGGGGGGGGGTGGCCTCTTAATTTCCTCCAGATCTCATCTTTGTCTTCAAACCTGTGGAACCTCACAATAATATCTCGAGGCCTTTCTGATTCTGATCTATTCGGTCTTCCTATTCTATGCACTCTCTCTATTTCGATCAGATCCTCAATGGGCTTTCCCAGGATAGGGTTAAATATTATCCTCATTTTTTTCCTTCAGGTCTTCTCCTTTTTTTTCCGGTACTGACTTAATTCTCAGATTTAGTCTCCTGGATCTGTTTTCCTGGTCTTCTAACTTATACAGTATATTTCTCTGTTGTAATTGGACCAGGTCCACCTGTTCTCTAAGGGTGTTTAATTCTTGTTTTTGTTTTTCTGGCTGTTCTTCCAGGGCCTCCACCCTAGCTAGAAGGTGGCCAAAATCTGTCCTTATACTATGTATTTCATCTTTAATTGCGTTTTCAAGCTGCTTCAACATCTTTTCCATTTCTCCCATAGTTGGGATGTGTTCCTCGGATCTCCTCTCTTCTCCTCTGCTACTCTCTGCCTCCTCCCCGTTAACCCCCGTTCCTCCTGTGTCTTCCTGTGAACCCCTTTGCTTTGGACTTAAAGATTTTTTCCCGTCCGTCGTTTTATCTGTTTTCTCTTGTGGGGGTTTTGATGGATTAGACATATACTGTCTGATTGTACTTGTTGGGGTCATGCTAACGGGGGTTTTTGGGGCTCCCCCTTTAGTTGATCTACTTGTCATCCTGGACATATTTTCCTTCGCTTTCCTTATTCTCTTCCCCAGATTGTCAGTTTATTAATCTCTTTTCAGCCACCTGAGCCAAGCCTCTTTCCTTCTCTTCCTTCCCTTCCTTCCCTACCTTAGTAGTGGTTGCTGGTATGGCTAAGTGAGGTAGAGGTGTCCCTCGCCTCTCACGCTTGGGAGGGAGCTTCTCTCTTGTACACTCGGACCTCTCGTGTTTTTCGGAGAGGAGGTTTTATTCTTCTCCAGAGGGGGGGTACCCCGGGATAACCCCAGATAGTGGGGAGGGACGACAAAAACCTCAACAGGGGGCTAGGTGAGGGGTGTGGTGTACACCACTAGGGGTACCGTGTCCCCCCCCCCTTCCAGAGAGCCCGTTTGCAGCTGCAGTCTCTTGGTATTAAAGATTTTATTTTTTATTTTTTTATTTTTGGATGGAGTAGTTCTGGCCTCTTCCCCTCTCTCTTCTTCCTTCAAACCTCCGGTCACCTATCTGCGGTTTTATCTCTGGTTTTATCTCTGGACCCCACCCCTAATCCCTCCTAAATATGTATAGCGTGGTGCAAGTATTTATATTACAGGCATGGCCTCCGCTCTTGTAACCAAGTCCTTTTACCCCCCTTGTATCTATAAGGAGCAGACCCCAATAGCTTTCTCTCTTTGCATAACAATATATAACATTCTTCAGGTCAATATGCTGTTTAAGCTTTCCCAGGTTATTTTCCTTTTTTCATGGATAATATTCAGCTGTTTAATAACTTGTGCAGTTAGATTGTAGCAGTGTTTCTGAATTTGAGCGTTCCTCCAGCTATATTTACAGTTTATGGTAGAGTAAAACGATAGTAAACAGTACCTTCATTGCAGGACCAGCTTTAATACTACCTCTATCTCCCCGGGGGGGGGGGGGGGCTCCGCTCTAGGCAAGGACATCCATGGTCGGCTTGACTGAAGGGAGGGAAGTAGACGTCGGATAGGTGTCCGGATGGGGGGGGGCGGAGGGATGCGGTGTTCCTATCTCTAAGCGCCGACTGCACCCTCTTCCTCTCCAGACTCACAGCGAGCTGTCTCCCGGTCAGCTGTCGGCAATTTCCCGGTCTCCGTTCGCTGTGCTAAGGCTCTCTGGCGTCGAGGGATCCTGGCGGAGCGTCTCCTCCGTCCCGGCCAGCCATCAGCCACGTCCCCTGGTCCCTCCCCCCTACGGCGCGTCACGTCCTCACGTGCACGCCATCCCCATTCTGGACTGGGCCATTCTAACCCATATATATGCTTTGATCTAAACCTTTCAATTGTAGTTCTCGCTTTATGTTTAGGGTCATTGTCCTTCTGGAAAGTGAACCTCTGCCCCAGTCTTAAGTCTTTTGCAGACCCTAAAAGGGTTTCTCCTAAAGCCTTATACACACGATCGGATTTCCATCGGACAAATCCGTGGATTTTTGTCCGAAGAGCGTTGACCATGAACTTGTGCATACAGACGGCAGGACTTTTTGAGTTAATGTTCACAAAACTATGTGTTTTTTTTTTTTGCTCTTTAGCGCCACCCTTTGGGCAACTTCTGCTAATGTTGTCTGATTGTTAGCATTGGTTCAGAGCATGCGTGTTTGTCCAACGGACTTCTGTACACACGATCGGATAATCCAACGGAACACATTTGTTGTCGGACAAATTTAGAGCCAATATTTGTTGTCAGAAATTCCGACAACAATTGTCCGATGGAGCACATAGATGATCGGATTTCCTGACAAAACGCGTCAATCACACAATTGTTATCCGAATATCCCGGTCGTGTTTTTGGACCTTAAGATTGTCCTGTATTTGGCTCCATCCATTTTCCCATCAACTCTGACCAGCTTCCAGGTCCCTGCTGAAGAAAAGCATCCCCACAACATGATGCTCCCATCATCATGTTGCTCCCATCATCATGTTTCAAGGTGGGGATGGGGTGTCCAGGGTGATGTCAATTATTAGTTCTCACCCTTCCTATTTGTCATATTTACCATTATAACAGAGAGTGAAAGAAAACCCCAAATTTTCCATCAGTCTACAGAGCGGATCGGATGAACACGGACAGATGGTCCGTGTTCATCCGATCCTCCCCATAGGGGAGAGCGGAGATCTGACAAGGTGGTCCCTGCACAGTGTGCAGGGACCACCCTGTCATCCACCGGCTGAGCGGGGATCAATGGAGCGATCCCCGCTAAGCGAGCGGAGGTTCACAGGGCGGATCATCACGGATCCATTCCATGTGAAAGGGCCCTAAATCTTCCAATGGGAACACTAGTCCTAGTGACCCTGGTCGCAACATGGGATTTACTCACTTCAAAGGGATCTCCACTCACTTCCTGTTTTGGCTATAGGACAGGAAGTGAAGGAAAATCTCCTTGATGGGACAAAGATGTAGAGCTGCAACTAACGATTATTTTCATAATCGATTAATCGGCCGATTATTTTTTCGATTAATCGGATAAAATCATTAAAAAAAACGTAATGTGGAATTTTTTCGTTTGTTTAACAGTAATAATGAAAAAACATGTTACACTCAAACGGCAATTAAAAAACGTTTAACATTAACATTACACAACTTTGCAGCAGTACTAGTCCTCCCGGGAACACCAATGCTGGGGCACTATTCCTCACGGCAGGGCTTGACAAATTTGCTTGGAATCTAGGAGCCAGCTAAAAAAGTTAGGAGCCAGAAAACGTGCCCCGTCCCGATGAGCTTGCGCGCATAAGCGAACACATACGCGAGTAGCGCCCGCATATGTAAACAGTATTCAAACCACAAGTGAGGTATCACCGCAATTGTTGGAGCGAGAGCAACAATTCTAGCTCTAGACCTCCTCTGTAACTCAAAACATGCAACTTGTATTTTTTTTAAACCTCGCCTATGGAGATTTTAAAGGGTAAAAGTTTGACGCCATTCCACGAGCGGGCGCAATTTTGAAGCGTGACATGTTGGGTATCAATTTACCCGGCGTGACATTATCTTTCACAATCTAAAAAAAAAATTGGGATAACTTTACTGTTTTATTTTTTAATTAAAAAAAAAAAAAAAAAAAATCCAAAAAAAGTGCGCTTGTAAGACCGCTGCGCAGATACGGCATGACACAAAGTATTGCAACGATCGCTAATTTTATTCTCTAGGGTGTTAGAATAAAAAATATATATAATGTTTGGGGGTTCTAATTATAGGGAAGGAGATGGCAGTGAAAAACAGCAATTGTAATGTAATTTAACTTGTAATGTCAAACGGCCACCACCAGATGGCGCGAGCTCACAGAAGGAAGAGCTTGGGACTTCACAAGGCCGCAAAGCCGCGGCCTCAATTACAGTTTGCCGCGGACCCGCGGCGATCGCGCGGCGGAGGTGGTGGGGGCGCACGGAGACACAGGATCCTGTGCCTCCGTGCTCCCCCACCTCCCCCGCTGCTCGATCGCGGCGGGCGCGCGGCAAACGGTAATTGAGGCCGCGGCTTTGAATGGGCGGAAGGGCAGACCGATTATTCGATAATGAAAATCGTTGACAACGATTTTCATTATCGAATATTATCGATAATATCGATTAATCGTTTCAGCTCTACAAAGATGTAAAAAAAAAAAAAACTGAAAGCCCTCACTTATTCTAGCCAAAATGAACAAAAATGTTGCCTTCTGTTTTACCTTAACCTCTTAAGGACCGCCTACTGTACATTTACGTCAGCAGAATGGCACGGCTGGGCACATCAACGTATATATACGTTGGTTCTAGTACCCAGCCGTGGGTCACCGGTGCGTGCCCGTGGCGCGCTCCCGTGACCCGGTCCGAAGCTCCGGGACGAGGACCGCGGGATTTGCGGACCCGATCACCGCTGGAGTGCGGCGATCGGTCCCCGGAGCTGAAGAATGGGGAAAGCCGTGTGTAAACACGGCTTCCCCGTGCTTCACTGTGGCCGCAGCATTGATCGCGTAATCCCTGTTATAGGGGGACGTGATCAATGACGTCACACCTACAGCCACACCCCCCTACAGTTGTAAACACACAAATCCTACAGCGCCCCCTTGTGGCTAACTCCCAAACTGCAACTGTCATTTTCACAGTAAACAATGCAATTTAAATGCATTTTTTGCTGTGAAAATGACAATTGTCCCAAAAATGTGTCAAAATTGTCCAAAGTGTCCGCCATAATGTCGCAGTCACGAAAAAAATCGCTGATCGCCGCCATTAGTAGTAAAAAACAAATAATTAATAAAAATGCAATAAAACTATCCCTTATTTTGTAAACGCTATAAATTTTGTGAAAACCAACCGATAAACGCTTATTGCGATTTTTTTTTGACCAAAAATAGGTAGAAGAATACGTATCAGTCTAAACTGAGGGGAAAAAAAAAAATTATATATTTTTTGGGGGGATATTTATTGTAGCAAAAAGTAAAAAATATTGCATTTTTTTCAAAATTGTCACTCTATTTTTGTTTATAGCGCAAAAAATAAAAACCGCAGAGGTGATCAAATACCACCAAAAGAAAGCTCTATTTGTGGGAAAAAAGGATGCCAATTTTGTTTGGGAGCTACGTCGCACGACCGCGCAATTGTTAGTTAAAACGACGCAGTGCCGAATCACAAAAAGGGGCAAGGTAAAGGGTAAAGGTACCTGCATTTTGGTCCGGGTCTTAAGTGGTTAACAAGTAAGGTTAGCTTTACTTATAAAGACTTCCAACCTCATAAAAAACACTGACACCTCCCACACGTTTACTAGAAGGCTTGCTAAGTTTTATTATTACAACTCAGGCATTTATTCGTTTTCGAACACTTATTAACACCTCCAAACTCAGGAACCGTTTTGGCATTAAAATGTACTTTACTTCAACATAAGCTCTCAATATAGTAACATTCCACAGTCCTGAGAAGCCCGTACTGCGCATGCGGCATCCCCAGCCTATTCCCATCCAGTACGGAGGCTTCCTGCTACCCCTCGCATCTCTGCGCTTGTGCAGAAATCGGCAGCTGGTACGCCTGCGCAGTTCGGCGTAGGTGTGCTGTGTGGTATAGGAAATATGGCTGCCACCGGTAGTATTGACGAAGAGGATATGGGGAAAAAACGGAAAGCTCACGGAATGTTGAAGCTGTATTATGGTATAACGGAGGAAGGGAAGAGCGGCGAGAGGTTGTTGGATCCCACCGATATTGATGGCGTTCACTTCAACCCAGACATGTATCTGACTAAGGTGACGTCATATCCGGCCATCAGTGCTGAATGTCCTGTGCTGTGTTATGTATAGAGAATAGACTTCATCCTATATATCACCCTGACACTCCATGTCACTCAGTACAGATCATGGTTCTTGTGAATTGGTCTAGTGTTGGAGAGAACAGGAAGTAGGAGACGCCTCTGTCAGGTTTCTTTTTGGCTGTGTCCTTTTAGGAAGTTTCCCTGTACTTCCTGTTTAGAGACACAGCAGGAAGTGAGGAGAGATCTCTCCAAGGGGAAGGAAGTCTTAGGTATTAGTTCAAGGAATAAGTGTCCCAAATGAAAGGCTTCCCTCTCTGTACCTTTTAGGCTGTGTTAACACACGTATACTACATCCCTGTGAGGGCCATGTGTGCCACCATGGGGAGGTACAAGGTGTTCTGTGCAACCCTCTCCAGGAAATTGTAATCATGCAAGGGTCGCAGTGGCTGCAAGGACAGAGCTGCTGCTGGTAATGTGACATCCATGTGTGTGCATGACCCCGAATACACGCTGGTTGCATCCAGGACCATGTGCCTGTACAGCTGTCAGATTGGGAACAGAGATGGGCTTGGGCATATTCAGGTTCTTGGTCCCAAACCACATGCCCGATCCCACCAGGAAGCCGACACTGCACACCCCTAATCACAGACAGTAAGACATTTCCCTATTTGTGCCGCTGCGAACCAGGAAATGTCTCACTGCCTGTGCCATGTGCAGCGTCGACTTCCTGGCGGGATCAGGCAGGTGGGTTGGGACTAAGGATGAGCTCCGGCGTGTTCGCACACCCCACGTGCAGAGCCCGCCAGGAAGTCGGGACTGCGCTAATCACAGGCAGTGAGACATTTCCCGATCTCTGCAGCTGTGCATCGGGACTTCCTGGCAGGTTCTGCACGTGGTGTGTGCGAACACGCCGGGGCTCATCCTTAGTTGGATAAGTGCCAAATCAGAACACGCGCGAGCCTACTCCTAAGACTCCTTTCACACTTAAGCACCGATAAAACAACGTTAAAACGCCGGTAATTTTTGCAGTGCTTTAACAGTGCTTTTTTGGCGCTAGCGGGGCGTTTTTCTTAACCACTTAAGGACCGCCGCACGCACATTTACGGCCACAGAATGGCACGGCTGGGCACAAGGGCGTAAATTTATGTCCTCGCCCAGTAGCGGGTCGGGGGTCCGATCGGGACCCCCTCTGCGGCGTGCGGCGGTCCCCGTGTCTCCGGGACGAGCGGGCGGATGTCCGTGTTTGCCCGCCCCCCCGCGATCGCTCCCAGCCAATCCCTGCGCTCTCCCGCCCTGTCACTTCCTCCTCCTGTGTTTACACAGGAAGGGGGAAGTGATGTAATCTCTCATCGCAGCAGTATTTCCAACCACTGCGATGAGAGGAACACCTTACAGTAAGTCCTGCACGAACACTACACTGACATACACACACATAGGCATACTTAACCCTTGCGATCTGCCCCCCCACCCCCCCTGTCACAGTGTCACTGAATGCAGTGATCTAATCACTGCATTTAGTGTCAGTGTGACAGGCAGTGTAAAAGTCAGTTAGTGTTAGGTTCAGGATAGCCCCCCCCCCACCCCCCCTAATAAAGTTTTAACCCCCTGATCACCGCCCTAGTTAACCCTTTCACTCCCTATTGCCAGCGTCACTAAGCGATCATTATTCTGATCGCTGTATTAGTGTCGCTGTTCCCGCTAGGTAGCTATTTTTTTTTATTGCGATTTTTATTTTTTACTAAAGACATGTGGCTAAATAAATTTTGGCCTAAATGTTTGACTAAAATTTAGTTTATTTGATTTTTTTTTAACAAAAAGTAAAAAATAGTGTTTTTTTTTCAAAAATGTCGCTTTATTTTTGTATATAGCACAAAAAATAAAAATCGCAGAGGTGATCAAATACCACCAAAATAAAGCTCTATTTGTGGGAAGAAAAGGACGCAAATTTTGTTTGGGAGCCACGTCGCACGACCGCGCAATTGTCTGTTAAAGCGACGCAGTGCCGAATCGCAAAAACACCTTGGGTCATTTACCAGCGTATTGGTCCGGGTCTTAAGTGGTTAAGGTCGCATGACCTTTGAAAAAAAAAGTTTTGCGGCACTTTCAAATCGCTTTTAAGGCACTTTGGAAGCGCTGCCCATTCATTTCAATGGGCAAGGCAGTTTGGGAGCGTATTTATAGCGATCCAAAGATGCTGCTTACAGGACTTTTTTTTAATGTCCCGCAAGCACACCGCCCCAGTGTGAAAGCACACATTGCAATGAATGTGAGGCGGTTTTCAGAGGCAATTTCTAGTGCCAAAACGCCTGAAAACTGCCTCAGTGTGAAAGGGGTCTAATTGTCTGTATTGATATGAATGAGGCTGCCTGCACAGGGATATATGGAACATGGGTACATCCCCATGTGGGCACACACACTACGCTGTTGTACACCTGTGTGAATGTGGCCAACCCAGTCATGTCATGTTTTCACCCCAGGGGCTGCATTGTGACACACGCGGTCTACGTGTTGCTGGGATTTTAACAATTCTGACTCTTGCTGACCATGTAACACATACATGCTGTGACAGGAAAAATTGACTAATACCCCATACACACGATCGGATTTTCCATTGGAAAAACCTTGGATGGCTTTTCCGACGGAATTCCGCTCAAGCTTGGCTTGCATACACAGAACGTGTTGGCGTACAACACTACGACGAGCCGAGAAAAATTAAGTTCAATGCTTCCGAGCATGCGTCGGAATTGCTACAGACGCTCAGATTTTCGGATAGGAATTTTTTCCGTCTGAAAATTTGAGAACCAGCTCTCAATCTTTTGCTGTCAGAATTTCCATTCATGCGTACAAGCATAACCAACGACAAAACATTTATTTATTTATTTTCTGGAATGTGGAGTGATTAGAACACCTGCTAGTTTTTATTGCCGCCTGTGCCCCCTCTTAGGGAGATTCTTCCTTTCTATTTGTTCTGTTTACCATTTTCACTGAAAGAGAAAGTAAATCCCACATGTTGGGTTGTCCCCAGAACAGTAACAGCGAGAAAAATCTTACAATGGAGACACTAGTTCTGGTGACATTGCGGACAACCAGGCAGGGTGGATTTGATTTAAAGCGGAGGTTCACACAAAAAGTGAACCTTCACTTTTTGGATCCCTTCCCCCCTCCGGTGTCACATTTGGCACCTTTCAGGGGGGGAGGGGGTGTAGATACCTGTATAAATCAGGTATTTGCATTACTTCTGGGTTCTGACTTCCGCGGGAGTCCCGCCCCTTCATGTCGCCCCCGCTGTCTTCTGGGATACACTGTTTCCAGGAGAGAGCGGGGACCAGTGACGGCGCGCAGCAATCCTGACGCATGCGCAGTAGGGAATCGGGCAGTGAAGCCGCAACGCTTCCCTTCCTGATTCCCTCCCCGAGGATGGTGGTGGAAACAGCCTCGTCTGCTGACATTGCGGGCGTGCTGGACAGGTAAGTGTCCATTTTTTTAAAAGTCAGCAGCTGCAAAAAATCTGGTGGACCTCCGCTTTAAATCGACTCAATTTATATCAGCAAAGAGCAACTGTCATCTCTATCCCGCAGCGGCTCCTCCTCTGACTCGCCATTGACTCACCGACAGTCCCAATAACTTTAATAGGACAGCTGGTGATCAGTGGCGTAACTAGAACCTTCAGGGCCCCGATGCAAGAAACCAGGAAGGGCCCCCCCCCCCCTGACCCCCAGATAGGGCTCTTTTCTCCGAGCCCGGTGGCGTTACAGGACCGGGTCGCAAGTAGGCGGCTGCATATAAATTAACCGATTTCTCCAGTTCCGCTTGCTTTTTTTCCTCTCCCTCCCGCAGGCATTCAGCGGCTGCAGGAGGAAAATGGAGAGATCGATTCTTCTATGTCGGTGTTTCGCAATCTTTTTCCAGTCAGGGCACCCTTGAAGTATACCCCTAGGTGAATGGGGCTACACTGCAACCCCCTTGCAACTGTGTGCATTGCATACAGTTGCAGCATAGTGATGATGTATTTAAGGGGTTAAAACAGGCAGTCAGGAAGCAACATGTTGCCTCCTCACCTGCTGTCAAATGTCTCTGAAAAAAAGCATGGATCGCTTTTCGGAGGCATAGCATTTTTTTAAGATACTATGAACAAGCAAAAAAAATAAACAAATAGGTTCTGATTGTACACAAATAGGGGATCGGGATTAAAAGTGCATACATAAAATGTGCATACATACATGTAAACACACATATAAAAACACACACACATATATATATATATATATATATATATATATATATATATATATATAAAAATGCACATATGCACACACATATAAACCAGTGGCAGCTGGTACTCAACATTTTTAGGGGGGCGCAAGCGAACGGAAAAATGCTTAAAAAAACATAATTTGCAGTGCAAATCAAAAGCTCTCACTGTGCCCATCAAACGTCGCCACTGTGCCCAGCAAATGCTGCCACTGTGCCCAAACTCTGCCACTGTTTCCATCAAATGCTGCCACTGTGCCCAAATGCTGCTACTGTGCCAAAATGCTGCCACTGTGCCCATTTAAACACTGCGCCATCAAATGCCGCCACGGTGCCCATCAAACTCTGCCACTGTGCCCATCAAATGCCGCCAGTGTGCCCAGAAAATACTGGTGTGCCCATTAAATGCTGCCAGTGTGCCATCAAATGCTGCAACTGTGCCATCGAATGCCACCACTGTGAATCCCCCCTCGCCCCGTCCGACTCTTACCCTGTCTCATGGGGCTGCGGGTGACTGCCAGGGTCCTCCATGCATCTCGTCCTCTCCTCCTGATAAGTGTCCAATAGCCGCTCCTATTGTTTCAGCCAATCAGGTGATGGGTAACAGACCCGCACACCTGATTGGTGGAGAGGTGGTTCAGTTTTAGCAAAGTGAATATTAATTCGCCTTTCTAACACACCTGGGTGGACTGTAAGCGCCCAGCATGGCGCTCGCGGTTCACCTATTTTGAAGCCTATTAGAGACTATGGCTCTAATCAGGTGCTTCAACACCCCCCCTGTGATTCAGGCGCCCGAAAAGGAGCCGGACACCTAAATATGGGGGTGGCATAGAGGGAGTGACTGGGGAGAGGGATCAGCACACATGCGCCCTTATGGACGCACTGCCACTGATAAACACATGCACATACATGCACACTCACGTACGTACATACATACAGTACATACATATACACACACACACATACATACATACAGTACATACAGTACATACATATACACACACACATACATATGCATACACACATGCATCCATACATACACACACATACAGTACATACATATGCATACACACATGCATCCATACATACATACACACACATACAGTACATACATATACACACATACATATGCACACACACACACAGTATATACATATACACACACACAGTATATACATATACACACACACAGTATATACATATACACACACACACAGTATATACATACACACACACACAGTATATACATATACATACACACAGTATATACATATACATACACACAGTATATACATATACATACACACAGTATATACATATACACACACACAGTATATACATATACACACACACAGTATATACATATACACACACACAGTATATACATATACACACACACACACAGTATATACATATACACACACACACACAGTATATACATATACACACACACACACAGTATATACATATACACACACACACACAGTATATACATATACACACACACACACACACACACACAGTATATACATATATACACACACACACAGTATATACATATACACACACACACAGTATATACATATATACACACACACATAGTATATACATATACACACACACACAGTATATACATATATACATATACACACACACAGTACATACATATATACACATATACACACACACACAGTATATACATACACACACACAGTATATACATACACACACACACACACACACACAGTATATACATACACACACACACACACACACACACACACAGTATATACATACACACAGTATACACACACACACAGTATATACATACACACACACACACAGTATATACATACACACACACACACAGTATATACATACACACACACACACACACACACAGTATATACATACACACACACAGTATATACATACACACACACAGTATACACACACACACACACACAGTATATACATACACACACACACACAGTATATACATACACACACACACACAGTATATACATACACACACACACACACACACAGTATATACATATAAACACATACAGTAGACAGTAGTAAAAAAAAAAAAACGGGAGACATTTACCTTGGCACTTCCTGCCGGGTACTGCACTCTAGGGGGAGACCAAGAGCACAGCACACACTACTTTCACTTTTGACAAGCTCCTTCCCTGCACACTGTGCACAGTTCGCTGACGATCGTGAAACTCATCTCAGCCGCCCCTGCCGCCGCTCCTCCTATCAAAGAGTAGAGGGGGCCCTCAAGGGTCCCCTGCAGCAAGGGGCCTGGTCGCCATGGCGATCTCAGAACCCCTATAATTACGCCACTGCTGGTGATGCATCAGTGACACAACAAGGTGAGGGACGTGGCAGCAGCAGGTGAGTGGATGGCCGCTACCAGGCGCTGCCATGATGAATCGGAAATGACAGGTGCCCTTTAAATGTAAGGACTTATTCTTACTGATAATTTTGTTAGTTAGTTAGAATCTTTAATAAGCCATCAGGTTAGTAAAACAGCGATATCGGAACCGATTCAATCATACAGTTTGTAGTGTTCATAGATTTGCAAAACAATGGGATAAAGGAATATTCCTGAACTTTGTCTAAACTTGTGGTTACTGTGTGAATGCATCAATACAGTGCATCTTATGTCAGCTTCCAGAGCTTGAATTAATTGAACGAGTTTGCCAAAAATGTAAATATTGCAGACTATACAGCCTCATGCTACATAACTAAGCTCCATTTCATGCTGAATAAACTAAATTATTATTGTATCCTAAATAGAAAACTATTATTAGGTAGAATTTTACTCCAAAAGCATTTTATTAAAATACATTTGATTAAAAAAATGATTTAAATCAAAAAAATGTATTTTTTTTTTTTAATTTTTTTTATACATTGAAATTTTATCCCCCTTGCAGCCAGGTACTCCCTCAGCTTGAAGAGATTTCTCTCACTTCCTGTTTTGGGGTTGTAACCCTGGTTCACACTGGTGCGATTTGGCACCATCCTAATCGGTGGACGTCGCATCTGCCGCGCTGCACCGATTTCAAAAAGTAGTTTCTGTACTACAATTTCGACTGGTGATTTACATTGACATCTGTGCAGAAACCTGCACAGATGTGTCTGTGATCGTGACCAAAATCGGGACTGATAGGCGGTTTCACTCCCACAGCCCAGTGTGAACCCGGGCTTACTGTATTTAAAATTAAAAACAAAAGTTTTGCCTTTTTAGTTCTACTTTAATTTCTAGCTCTGCACTTATATCCATGATGGCCAGAGGTTCTGAGCTGTGAATGCTCTCCCAGCACAGTGACCGGCTTGTCTCTGACAGTTGTCAGTCATGGCTCCTGATCATGTGACCACTGTGAGAGACAGTTACAGCAGTCATGTGATCGAGACAGCATGTATCAGACACCATTCTCACCTGGGCGAGCTGGTACCTGTCAAAAAAACAAAAAAATAACACATCATATGTGTTAGAGGTGGGTGGTTTGGATGTAAACCATGCAGGTAGGAGGAGAAAAAGCACGAGCAGTAATTTCACTTTTGAGTGAGAGTCCACTTTTGGCTGAACGTGCACTATGCAGTTCAGTTGTACAATACCCTCTAGATCTATCAATGTCTATGTAGTGTAAGAGCCTGTGCGATTGGCTGGAGATTGTATAGGTTTGTCCCTGTATTACATAGAACTGGAATCACAATATACAATCGAAATTGCACGGACACCATTAGACAGTTGTCACCAGAACAAGTGTCCTCAATGGAAGGTTTCTGTTCTATTGTTGTTCTGGTGCCAATTCAGTGGTCATCGGGACAAATGGGGAACCAGCGCAAGGAAAAAAAGACTGACCAGAGTTCTAATCCCTCCCCAATCCAAAAGTAAAAAACAAAATAACTAAGATTTTTAGTGGGGTGTCTTTCCGGAACGTTGGAAGGATAGCCATTTAAAGTGGAGTTCCACACAGAAAAATTTGCTGTTGCTATGCGGAAGTCCGTAATCTGCCTCTTCCGTAACCGCAGTCTGTCTACTTCTTCATCCTTTTCTAGTGAATGGGGCGCGCTGCTTTCTGGGAACTGTGTGTAATCCCAAAGAGCAGCCGCCCATTCACAAGTCGGCGCGAGACTCGTAAGGCTTACTGTGGATGGCGGCGCAGGACCTACACCGATCAAGGAATCGGCATTGGGGGGCCATGAGCGTGGGTGAGTAGGACAGGTAAGTTTCCTTATTACAGTGTTAGTAGCTGATGACTTAAAAAAAAATTCCTGCTTTAAGTATCATGTCATAAGGCTAAAAAAAAAACCTTTAAAAAATGTGAAGCATTCTCTAAAGCAGGTGTGGTCAACTTTCTTGATATCAACGATATAACACAATATAGTCAAAGTCTGTGGGCATGATACAAGAGAAGGTCAGGGACTGTGGACCGCAGGTTGGGCACCAGGGCTCTAAATGGTGCCTGTGCTGATTGGCCGATCTCCTGTGTTCACCATGCAACAGGGCAGCCGCTCAGCACTGGCTCCAGAAGCTAGTGGAGTAGAGGCGTTTACTACAATGATTTCCAGCTAGAGGGATCCCACAGGTACGCTAGATACGGTACATAGTTACACTGGTCTAAGGATCAATGGAACTATTAAAAAAAATCCACACATGGAATTCTTTTAATTTTTCTGTTTTTATCGCACACAAGAATGGCAAAGTGTGGAGGAAGAATGGATGGTGGGTGGTTGGCATCTGTTCAAATCCCAACCACGGCACTACCAGCCTGGAGTTTGCATGTTTCCTCAGTACCTGTGTTTCCTCTGGGTACTCCGGTTTCCTCCCACACTCCAAAGACAGGTAGGCTAATTGGCTCCTGTCTAAATTGGCCCCAGTATCAGAGCGTGATTTGGGGGCCTTGGATTGTAAGCTCCTTGATGGTAAGGACTGATGTGAATGGACTATAAAATGTAAAGCGCTACGTAAATTGATGGCGCTATATAAGTAAGTACCTGTAATAGATAAGCATTCTATTTTCTAATATCTGCCTTGATATGTTGTCTAGCGTGGAATGTCTCTATAATACATTTAGTCTACTGTTTTTATATTTTTGTAATTATATTTGTTAGGTCAGTTAAATGGAAATTAAATCCATTTTTATATTTGTGTCTGCAGTTAAGAAAAGAAAGTTCACTGGCAGAGTTGATGGATGTTGAAGCAGATATGGTTCGCCAGATACGCGCTTTGGACAGCGACATGCAGACCTTGGTGTACGAGAACTATAATAAGTTCATATCAGCTACAGGTAAATGACAGGATGGCATAAATGGATAGCAGATTGTGTTTATGTTTCTGACTTTACTGATTTGGCTAGCTGTTGGCTCTCTAATTGATTTGCATAACAAAGATTCCTAAGATCTGCTGAACAGATGTCATCATCCAATCCTTCAGATACCATTCGTAAAATGAAAAATGATTTTAAAAAGATGGAGGATGAGATGGATGGACTGGCAGCTAACATGGCAGTAATCACCGAATTTAGTGCCAGCATCAGCAGTACCTTGCAGGAGAGACACCAACATATTACCAAGCTTAGTGGTGAGTGATGACAATGATATTTTATCCTTGCTGTGTATGAGTAGACTAAGAGGAAATGTATGATTATCAGGAGGTTAACACAACAGTGTATCTTGTCACAATCTTCCTTTGATTTCATAGACGTTTGAACCAGCTTTTACTCATCCTTGAGATCTCCCCATTGTGGATCCAGACAGCAGTGAAAACTTGGACTGACTTTTCTTAAAATATGCTTTTATTGCTGTTTGTGTCTCTGATGGGAGAGATTTCGCCTCACTTCCTGGAGGACAGAAGGTGCAACAAAAATCTCCCAGACAACAACAGACAGTGATAAAAATCTGAGAATGGATCTAGCCCTTCTCCACTCCAACCAAAAACATTTATTTTTCAGTTTTGGATAAAGTTGGGCTTTAAGCAGGGATGCCCAGGGGAAATACAACACAGTGGCTTCGTTGGCTTAAGCCCTGAAGCACTATAGTCCTTGGTTCAAGACTATCTCCAAGGTCTCCCTGTGTGTGCATGGATTACCTCCTGGTCCTCCTGTTTCCTCCCACACACCAAAGATATATATATATTTTTTAGAAGTTTCACGTTACAGATTATCACATTCATTATCATCTGTTTATATCAACTATATCAAGGAGAAAAGAGATGAAGACATCTTTGCTATTACCCCCCCCCCCCCCCCAAAAGAATAGACCCTGTCGGCCACCCCCCCCCCCCCCCCTTCCGTGCCTATCACCAAAGATATTCTGTTTGGCTCTAATATGTTTATGTATGGAAGTGAGGTAGGTCTGTCAGGGCAGGGACCAGTGTGAATGCACAATATGTAAAGCATTGCATAAACTGTCAGCTTTATATCAATTCATGTAATAAAATGAAAAGCAAAGACGTGCAGAAGTCCACTAGTTATGAATCACGTTTCCAGCTAGTCTCTGGGTGTCCATATTGATGATGATTTTGTTTTGATCATGGAGGATTCAAGTACCGTATAGACTCGAGTATAGGCTGAGTCAGCGTACATGAGTCCATTGCCGCCTGATCTCACCGTGCCCATTGCAGAATCCGATCTGTGTATCCGAGTCCGGACGCCCTCTTGTCTATCATGGACGAGAGGGCCTCCGTGATAGGCGGAACCCTGAACACAGTGTTTCGCCTATCACGGAACAGTGCAAGGTGGAGCGCAAGTTTTTAACACTGCATGGACTCAGATACACAGATCGGATTCTGCAATGGGCACGGTGAGGTCAGGCTGCAAATTACCATGGGTGCTATGGTAATGGGACCTGCCGTGGGAACCAACTGGATCCTGCCATACTACGAGTACACCCAGGGAGACTCGCATCCCCACAGTGATGGCACATTCCTAACGTTACATACGGTAGAGAGAATGTAGGTAAGAGGATGGTCGAGTTGAAGAGCTGCAAATGGGCACAGTGAGGCTGAAAATGGGCATTGTTGACCCTCTTTTCCGCTTACAGTAGCTGCTGCATTCTCACCCTAGGTGTATACCCGAGACAATACATTTTCCCAATTTTTTTGTGGTAAAATGATGTGCCTCGGCTTATACTCAAGTATATACAG
The DNA here is from genome assembly GCA_029574335.1 of Rana kukunoris. NCBI lineage: Eukaryota > Metazoa > Chordata > Amphibia > Anura > Ranidae > Rana > Rana kukunoris. The sequence goes on along the minus strand of CM056059.1, from coordinate 222,517,629 downwards.
CAGGGATATGCAATTAGCGGACCTCCAGCTGTTGCAAAACTACAAGTCCCATCATGCCTCTGCCTCTGGGCGTCATGCTTGTGGCTGTCAGTCTTGCTATGCCTCATGGGACTTGTAGTTCTGCAACAGCTGGAGGTCCGCTAATTGCATATCCCTGATATACAGTAATTATTTTCAGTGTCCAGATACAGAGCTGTGTTAAAATTTTCCTGGATTTAAATCTAGTGAGACATGAAGAAAAGCCTTTTCCCTGATGATTACTTTACAATCATATTTTAAAAATAATTATAATGAACAGTTGTTAAACTATTTCATTCTGCTCTTGGTTCACGTGTCTTTATTCTGCTATCCAGGTGTGCACACCCTCCTGCGTAAACTGCAGTTCCTGTTTGAACTCCCTGCTCGACTGAAGAAGTGCATTGAAATGGGTGCCTTTGCCCAGGCTGTGTCATATCATACTAAAGCTAAAAGTGTGCTCCAGCAATACCAGCACATGCCTTCCTTCCATGGCATCCAAACCGATTGCCAGGCCATCATGGCGGGCTTGGCAAATACACTGCGCCAAAGATTCAGGTATTGATTTTTCCACTTTCTTAGTAGAATAGCTTATTTCTGCTTGATTTATTGTAATGGGGCTAATAAAGGAATTCTGTGCTAAGGAAGCTAGCATTCAGCAGACAGCTAGCATTTTCAGAAAAATGTCATGCAGTGCCGACCTCTGTATTTCTCCCTGTGCAGGTTTCCTTTTATATAGAATGTTTTGTATATATTTTACAATGTGCTGGACTAAGAAATGCATTTTGTACCATGTACTCGGGTAAACTTTTTATTATTGTATATTTTATATATGCACTCACATCTATCTTTTTGTGCACCAGGGGTTACAGCTGTAGGTTTTTCTTCAAAGTTATTTACTACTATGCTTCGAGTATCCTGTGTAATTTGGTCTCCTGCTAGTCAGGTCTAGTCATGACTGACACCGAAATGGGTCTGTGCAGGGGCATACTTCTCTTAGCTCAGAACTGTAAGGATTAGACAAAGGCAGTAAATAACCAAAAAGGCAGTGCTGAGTTTTATCACTAAAATTCCTTAACGCTCTCTTCTGCTTAATAAGGTTACACATCACTTTAAGGTACTAGTATAGAGTTAGAAGAGGGAAAACAGAGCTCAGAGTTTTATATGTCTAATAACAGTAGCTGCCCAACTGAATGTGGCTGTGCCTCAAATGCATGCAGTGCACGTGGTTGTGGTGTGGGATTTTTGGCGGTTAAAGTGGTACTAAGACACCTTTCACACTGAGCAGCCCATAGCGTCAGTGAAAACTCCGCTATTTTTTACCGCCGACGCTATGGGCGGTTTTGCGGCGCATTTTGGCCGCTAGCCGGGCACCTTTAACCCCCGATAATGGCCGAGAAAGGGTTAAAACCGCCCACAATGCGCTGCTTCATTGCAGGCGATATAGCCGCGCTATCCCATTTTGATTTCAATGGCCAGCAGCGGGGGAGGAGCGGTAAACACACCGCTGCAAAGATGCAGCTAGCAGGACTCTTTTTACAGTCCTGCTGGCACAACGCTCCAGTGTAAAAGCCCTCGTTCTTTCACACTGGAGACAATGGAGCAGCTGTTTGAGGGCGGATTGCAGGCGCATTTTTTTAATGCTGTGGCGCCTGCAATACGCCCTCATTGTGAAAAGGGTCTAAAGGGTCTATGGCTCCAACTGCTCTCAATGTGTTATTTGGAACCAGGAACTAGGAGGAGTGATTCTGCAGCTAAAGCCTCATACACACGATCGGACTACCAACGGACTTTTGTGTGGATTTTGCTCCGAAGGGCGTTGTCCGTGAACTTGGTATGCATATACAAAGTAAGACTTTTGCAGCCAACAAACACGAACGTAGTGAAGTAATAGACGCACTACATGTTTTTTCTGCTCTTTACCGCCACCTTTTGGGCAACTTCTGCTATTGTCTGATCTTTGGCATTGGTTCTGAGCATAAGTGTTTGTTCTTTGGACTTGTGTCCACACGATTGGAATAGACGACGTAGGACATTTGTTGCTGGAAAGTTTGTCTGTTCACACAGCGAACATTTGTCCGATGAAAAGGCGAAAATGTTTGTCTGATGGAGCGTGTTTTTTTCAAACTTGTCAGTATTCTTTTGTTTTATAGCGCAAAAAATAAAAACCGCAGAGGTTATCAAATACCAACAAAAGAAAGCTCTATTTGTGGTGGAAAAAGGATGTAAATTTTGTTTAGGTACAGCGTCGCACGACCGCGCAATTGTTCGTTAAAGCGACGCAATGATGTATCGCAATAAAATGGCCTGGGCAGGAATGGGGGTGAAAGTGCCCTGTATTGAGGTGGTTAATGCTCTTAATTGAGACAAGTACACACTATAGAGGGATATGCGTGTTCACATTTAATGTTTGAGGTTTGCAATCACTTTTAAGTGCAGCATCTTGGTCAATGCTATCTTGATGATCATTGATTTTTATTTTCTTGTTCACTGTACTTTGTGACATATCTGTATCTTTCTAATATCATGACCCTCTCCTGCAGGGAGCCCTCTTCTTCCCCCCAGGACCTATCTGAATGTATTGAACTGCTCTTGAGTCTGGAGGAGCCCGCTCACCTGCTTTGTGATGAGTTTCTAGCTCACGGACGTGGACGCTTGGCTTCTCACCTCTCTGATCTAGAAGGGGCCAGTGACATTCTGGAATTTGTTGACCGGGGCTGTGGTGGTTTTATTAGTGACACCTGTCTCCTAGCAGCTTCATACCAGAATCTGTTCTGTAAAGAATCGGGAAGCACAGCACAGATGGCTGAACGGAAGCTTACCACTTTCCTAGATGAGCTCAGCGAAGGCTACTTTGAGATAGTTGAGAAGCGGTTGCGAGAGGAAAAGAGTCCAGGAGACAACTCTCTCTTAGTCCGGGCACTGGACAGATTCCATAGACGGCTCCAGGCACCATCCAAATTAGTACCGGGGTGCAGCTTTAATCGGAGAGGAACGGAGATTGTGGTTAGAGCAGCACAGGAGCGGCTGGCTCAATACTTACAAGCATTAAAAGAATTCTTCCAGGGTTGTATAACGGATGTTCGACAAGCACTTGCAGCTCCAAGAGTTCCTGGGAAAGAGTCTCCAGCATTGGGTGAACTACTAGCCATGCTGTCTGGTTCTGTTTTAAACCAGATTAAATCTGTTTTGGCCTCAGTGCACCTATTCACAGCTAAAGATGTGGCTTTCTCAGACAAACCATACTTTAAGGTAAGCACAATCGGCATTTTAAATCGAACTTCAGCCCGCAGGTATTTTATTTTAAGATGCTTTTTTTTTTTTTTTATTGGGTTTACATGTAACTAGAGGGTGACAATGCTCCCCTAACAACAATGGGGTTAAAAAAAAAAAGTAGACACGGTTATCAAAGTACAATAGGATTGATGTCAACTATACAAGAAATATAGGGGGATTGACAGTGTACAGAACAGTGGCTTCAGGAGGGGGCTGGAGCCCTAAGTGGGTCCCCAAAAACCCTGGGTCTCGGGCATGCACAATAGTGTTATTAGCCCAGAGCGCCAAACGGGCACCGATCTGACCCCAAGCGCGGCTGAGTAACATAGCAGGTCCCGCCTTTGGTGTTTGCCACGCCTATGATGGAAGTTCCCACTGGTCCAATGCCAGTACCGCGGGACGTCCATTATAGGTGCTTCAAGCTCCAGAATTGCAATGCGGCTGCTGCGTTGCTGTGAGAAGATTCCCACTCGACGGCAGTCGGCTCTCCTGTCCTGTCATGGCCCTGGCTGCCTGGAGGGCCTGCTGTCTACTTGACTGTCCCAGATGGTCACGTCACCTGAAGCGTGGGTCAGGTAGGCCAGTGTATGTCAGGTGGATCACTGTAATTCAGAACTGCATTCCAGATGGTATGACAAATCAAGGCTTGTTTTAGTTTTTATATGAGTGGAGAAAGTCTAGAACCTTTTGCTGGGTTCTCGTGGCATTTTTATCCGTGTTGAAGATTCCCCCTTACTTCTCATTTTGGTGATTGCCATCACTGGGACATAGAGAGAAGATATAGCCTGCAATGAAAACTCGGCAGAGGTTCTGTCTCTTCCTCAGGTCAACACTAAAATAACATTTTGTTCTGGAGCGATGAGTTGTAAAATATCTCTATCATGTTTTGTTATTCCTCCTTTTCCAGCTCCTGTCTTTACAGTTCTTCTGCTTTTCTCTTGCTAGGGTGCGTTCTGTAGTCAGGGTGTCCGGGAAGGACTGATTGTCGCTTTCATCAAGTCTGTGTGCCAGACAGCGCGGCAGTTCTGTGACTCCCCGGGGGAGAAGAGTGCCAATACACCACCACTGCTCTTGTTGCTTCTCTCTCGGCTCTGCTTGGATTATGAGACCTCAACCATCAGCTACATTCTGACCTTGACAGATGAACAGTTTCTGGGCCAGGTAAAACAACTGCTGCATTCTATTGTGTTTTTGCTGAATGTGACCTCCAATTAGGCTAAAAATGGTTAATAAATATAGATGGGCTTAGACATGTTCAGATCCTAGTGCAAAGTGATCCCGCCAGGAAGCTGTCGCTGTACTGGGTCAATAATAATTAGCTAAAGCATTTCCTGCCCTGCAGTTGCACATATACACTCAACTTGTATATGTACGTCTGTGGGTGGGGAATGCTTTGACTGCCTATGGTTTTCCACAGTACAGATGATGGCTTCCTGGCGGGATTGAGTAATGCAAACTTAAGGATTTTTTTTTTTATAGCTAAATAGCTTCCTTTACCTTACTGCAGTCCTGGTTTTATGTCCTCATTGTTCGTTTTTGCTCTGATGTTGCTGTATTTCTGCTCTGTTCTGGAAACTTCCTGGTTGTCTGTTTCCTGATGACCACAGTACTGGGAGATTCTAGTTTCATTTTCCTAACCATCACTCTCTATGGCACTGTCCAGCAAAGAGGCATTAAATTACATGCAAAAACTAAGCTAGATGCAAAAACGAAAGTGAAACTAGAGGCACATTATATGATTGATTTTTATCTGTTTTTAATCGTTTTTTAAAGGAATCAGTTAACTATTATGTCTCTATACCCTGTAAACAGTAATTTCAGCAAAAAAATGTTTCCTTTAGTGACCCTTTAAGTTCTACTCCTGTTCACTGCAAGCAGGCAGGTATTTTTATATTACAGAGGAGACATGCAATGTCTATTCTACAATAAAACCCATTTACTTGTCTGTTTGCATCGTCCACTGGCATGTAAACTGAGCTGCCCATGCTCTGCTTGCAGTGGCCGGCCCGATCCCTGTGTGCGTGAATGACGGCCTCTTATGCATGCGCAGGAGTGATGTCGTATCACACCAGCCAATGAAGATGGCCAAAAACCAATGCACAAAATAGGATGCCAGCAAGGAAGATGGAGGGGCATGCCAACTGGGCAGGAGCACCCTCAGAATAGGCAAGTATAGACATGTTTCCTTTACAGGGTAGTTAGAATAGGCTTAGAATGGGTGTGGGAGCAGGTTTAGTTGTAGTTAGGATTTGACTGGAATTCTACTTTAAGTGGGTTTGGACTAGGATCCGAACATGCCAAAGCTCATCCCTATTCATTTTGCTGGTCTTTTGTGCCCAGGTTTATTGATCCTTAGATGCCCAAGCCAAATTTAGTCAGTATGTGTTGGTAAATTTGACTCTATGCTAATGCATCATTTTCATACGTGGACATTTTTACACCTAAAATACTTTTTTATTTGGTACAATGTTTTTATAAAAAAAAAAGCTTTTGTTTCTTTCATGACTGTATAAGCTGCCAAATGGAGAACAATGTAGTAATATTATATAAATACAGAGCAGCCCAGATCCTCCTCTTCTCGGGTCCCACACCGGTGCTCCTCCCTCCACTGCAAGCAGCTTGCTGTGGGGGCGACGAGCCTTAATTTTAGTCCTGCCTAAAAACGCTGGCTGTGACACTGACACCAACCCAGATCAGGCCCTGATCCAGCCATTTTACTCTACTTTATTTTTGCACAGAATTTTATTTATTTTACTTCTCCTCTAGTGAGTGCTCCTGGCTTCTCCCTCCACTGCAAGCAGCTTGCTGTGGGGGCACCCAAGCATGCACACTCCTGAACCACGGCTCTGTGTCCATCCACACAAGGAGCCATGACAGAGCCAATGGCTCCCCCTGCTGCCAAAAGCCAATTAGGAGTGCGAGTCCCAAAGAGGCAAGGCTCTCGTGGACATCACTTGATCGAGAGGGGGCTCAAGTAAGTATTGGGAGGAGTGGGGCTGCTGCTCACAGAATTATTATTTCTTTATCGTACATCACGGGACACAGAGCGCATAGCCATTACACTTGGGTTATATGGGTACCTTCAGGTGTGGACACTGGTGTAATCAATTTCACAGGAAGTTTCCTCCCTATATAACCCCCTCCCACTGGGAGTGCTTCAGTTTTTTCGCCAGTGTCTTAGGTGTTGGTCACGTCTAGCTGTCCCTCGAAGGTCTCGGGACCCAGGATAGCTAGCCGGATCCGTCCGAAGTGCTTCAAAGCCAAGGTGTACGGTACCCGGGCCCTGCTGGAGTGAGGTTTTGCCTATAATGCCTCTCCTTGGAGGGCTGGATTCTGGGCTCCAGTGCCTTAGTCTCTTCCAAGAACTAAACGCTACTGATGCCAGGATGCTATATAGGTCCAGGGGTGTGGGTTCCTTAACACAGGACCCCGGTCCCTGAAGGTCCAAGACAATACCCACGGAGATGGGGGAAGGCTGGACCTCTTGCATTTTGCAATACCCTGCGGCGTGGAGCAGGTAAGAGGGAACCTGCGGGACTTGGTTCGACAGTAGGTATCCCCCTGGGGGTTCTGGGTTGGCTAATGGTATGCTTGTGCATCAGCCACTATCTCCACTATGTCTTTTGAGGCAGGATGGGATGTACTAATGTTTACCCAGATAACATGTAGATATATATATGCTTTTAAAGATATGTATTTTGCTACTCCCCCCAGATTTGCCTGTTAGCATGATACTGCAGCCCCACGTGTATAGAGAGGAAGTGCTGACAAAACTCCTGTTTCCTAGGAAGCCTAGGGGGACAGCTTCCTCTATGTGTGCACTACAAAGATTAGTGGCTTACCGGGTGTCTGTGTTACTAGCGCTGGTCCAGGCTTCTCCTCTGCTCTCTGCTTCCTCCATGTTGGTTTCAGCGTGGGGGGGGCGGGGGCGCGCCGCCTTTTACAGCGTCAGCGTGCGTGGGGGGGGCGGGCCAGCAGCGTCAGGTCTCAGATAAAGCAAAAAAGCATTTCCTGGCTGGTCATTCCCTCCTGAGAGCAGTGGAGAGTGAGGACATAGAGCGCGCAGCTGAGCTAGTTCTGGCTAACAGTGACACCCAGTGGTGGTTTGTGGATCTTCAGGTCTGGACTTAAGTCCACACTGACCAGAAAAAAAAAAAAAAAAAAAAAGATTTTTTTCTTAAAGGGACTCAGCCTTAGATCTGGCAGTATCTGAGTCGGTGCAACCTTGGACTCCAGCTAACGGGCATTGGTGTGGCAATACTCACAGGACTTTCCTCGGTATTGCCGCCTTCTCAGGCGTATGAAAATTTAGATTTTTTTTTACCATAGCCTGTCCTTATTAATGTTTCACTTCTAGCTACAACAGTTGGGTGTTGGCTGTAGGGGTGTCTCAAGGTTGTGCAATGGCTCCCAAGGGATCAGGACCAGCTAAGGCTGCAAAAGGTGCCAAAAAAGTAAAGGGGTCTCCAACGGGGTCAGAGGATTTGGGCCAGGCTCCAGTGGTCCCACCCTCACCAGATAGACCACCGAACAGCATCGTGCAGGAGCCATTGAGGGTGCTAGGGGCAGAGGCGGCCCCCAATCAACCCATTCCCGTTTATGTTACGGAAGAAATGCTAGAATCCACCCTGGGTGGGCTAGAGAAAAGGTTAACTGCTTTAATTGCCCGCTCTTTGCCGGGTGGCAAACGGGCTAGATCCCCGTCACCTAGAACGGTGTGTTCGGATGCAGAGGTCCTCTCTGAGGAATTGGACCCACAGGGGGATCAAGCTGACATGAGTCCTGACGGGTCAGACATTGAAGATTCCACTATAGATGAAATTTTTTCGGCTTCTCAAGCAGAGAGTCTGTGGATCCAGTCTCTGACGGATATGGTTCGCACTGCTTTTAAACTTCCAGTGTCAGAACAATTAGCCCCCGCGGTATCCTCTTTAGGTTCCTTGAAGGCACCATTGAGTGGTGCGTCGTTCCCGGTTCACCCCCTTCTGGAGAGCGTGATTTTTCAGGATTGGGCTCGACCTGATAGGATTTTTATCCCTCCTAAAAGGTTCACCATTCTCTATCCTATGGAAGAAGAATTTGCAAAGAAATGGGCACTCCCTACCGTGGACGCAGCCATTTCCTGCGTAAATAAATCCCTGACCTGTCCGGTGGAAAATGTCCAGGTGTTTAAAGATCCAGTCGACAAAAAATTGGAGACCCTACTGAAGGCTTCTTTTACCACAGTAGGTGCCGTGGTTCAGCCAGCAGTGGCAGCCATTGGCGTTTGTCAGGCTTTAAAGGATCAGACTAAACAGATATTAAGGGACATACCGTCTCAGCAAGCTCGTGAATTGGCTGACCTCCCAAGAGCTCTCTGCTTTGCAGTAGATGCTATTAAGGACTCCGTTCAACAGGCGTCCCGTTTATCTCTGCTGTTGGTTCATATGCGTCGCCTTTTGTGGCTAAAAAACTGGTCAGCAGAGGCACCCTGCAAAAAGCTTTTAGCAGGATTTCCCTTTCATGGTGGGAGACTATTCGGTGAAGACCTAGATAAATATATCCAGACCATATCAAGTGGTAAAAGTTCTTTCTTGCCTGTCAAGAAAAGATCGTGTGGGCCCGCATTTAAGCGACAGGCCTTCGCAGGCTCGGCCCCTTCAACTTCCCGTCAGTATCGACGGCCTCCCGGGCGTTCAGCATTTAATAGCCGCCCACAAGGACAAGCCATGACAGGCAAGAGGCCATGGTCTCGCAAGCCGGTTAAACCAGTCCTCAAGTCAGATTCATGAAGGGGCGCCCCGACTCTCTTGGGTGGGGGGAAGGCTTCGGTTTTTCTCCGAAGTGTGGAAGGCCAGAATTCCCGACTCTTGGGTAAGATCCGTGGTAACCACGGGCTACAAGCTAGAGTTTCGGGAAGTCCCCCCTCCTCATTTTCAGGGGTCAAGTCTTCCAAGCGACCCATTAAAGAGGGCCTCTCTTGTAAAAGCATTGGATCGTCTCTTGCTCCAAGGGGTAATTGTAGAAGTACCAACCCAGGAATGGGGTCTGGGATTCTACTCCAACCTTTTCATAATACCAAAGCCCAATGGCGACGTCGGGCCTATCTTGGACCTCAAACGCCTAAATCGCTTTCTAAACATTCAGACCTTTCGTATGGAGTCCATACGTTCGGTGGCAGCCAGCCTACATCAAGACGACTGGCTAGCATCTATAGACATAAAAGATGCGTATCTGCACGTGCCGATCTACCCGGCACATCACAGGTTTCTTCGTTTTATGATAGATCACCGCCATTACCAGTTCGTAGCCCTCCCTTTCGGGTTGGCAACAGCTCCGCGGGTATTCACAAAGGTGTTAGCCCCGGTGCTAGCCGTCCTAAGGACAGAAGGCATTTTAGTCTTGGCATACTTGGACGATCTTCTGGTTATCGACAGCTCAGCTTCCAACCTCAATCAGGCAGTAGGTCGCACAGTTCAGCATCTAGAGGAATTCGGATGGATTGTAAACCTAGAAAAATCGGTATTGAAACCCACAAAGCAGTTGGAATATCTAGGCCTTCGGCTAGATACAGACTGCCAGAGGATAATTTTACCTCAAGCAAAGATCAGATCAATAGCTCAAGCAGTTCAAGTGATCTTAGGCAAGAAGAGGCCGACTATTCGCCTATGTATGCGACTGCTGGGGAAGATGGTGGCCGCCTTCGAGGCTGTGCCCTACGCCCAGATCCATACCAGATATCTTCAGGCAGCCATTCTCTCTGCTTGGAACAAGTCCATTCAGGCGTTAGATCGTCCATTAGTGCTCTCCCCAGGATTCCGGCGCAGCCTGTCTTGGTGGCTGGTCTCTCAAAATTTGTCAAAAGGGAAATCCTTTTGCCCCATCACGTGGAAGATAGTATCCACGGATGCCAGCTTGTCAGGTTGGGGGGCAGTTCTAGAAGAACAGACCCAGCAAGGGCAGTGGTCGGAGGCAGAAAAACTGCTTCCCATCAATATCTTGGAGATCAGAGCTGCTCGGCTGGCCCTGATCGCCTGGACTCTCCCCCTTCAGGGTCTGCCAGTAAGGATACAGTCCGACAACGCCACTGCGGTGGCATACATAAACCACCAGGGGGGCACGAAGAGCCCAGCAGCCCAAAGAGAAGTAAACCTGATTTTCTCATGGGCCGAAGCCCATGTACCCTGCATCTCGGCGGTGTTCATCCCAGGGATAGACAATTCTCAAGCAGATTTTTTGAGTCGTCAACAGTTGCTCCCGGGGGAATGGTCTCTTCACCCCCAGGTATTCCAAGAGATTTGCCAAAGATTCGGAGTCCCAGATGTGGACATTATGGCAACGAGATCCAACAAAAAGTTGGACAAATTCATATCCCGAGCCAGGGATCCCTGGGCCTACGGGACCGATGCCTTGGTTTGTCCTTGGCACCAGTTTTCTCTTCTGTATGCGTTCCCTCCACTGCAGATGATTCCCCGCCTTCTACGGAGGATCCGGGTGGAGCGCAGGCCTGTGATCCTGGTGGCCCCAGCCTGGCCCAGGAGGGCTTGGTACGCACTCATCGTGAAGATGTCAGTCGGGGCGCCGTGGCTGCTCCCCCTGCGCCCAGATCTGCTGTCTCAGGGCCCAATCTGCCATCCTGCTTCACAGCAGCTAAATTTGACGGCTTGGCGGCTGAATCCTTAATTCTTAAGGGCAGAGGCCTCTCAGATCAGGTCATATCTACGTTGATTCAGGCTAGGAAACCGGTCTCCAGAAATATTTATTACAGAGTCTGGAGAACCTATGTGGAGTGGTGCGAGTCTCAAAAATGGCATCCTCGAAAGTTTTTTATTGACAGGATCTTGCGATTCCTCCAGGTTGGCGTTGACAAAGGGTTGGCTCTTAGTACTCTAAAGGGGCAGGTGTCGGCTTTATCAATATGGTTTCAAAGACCCTTGGCCACCCATTCGCTTATGAAAACCTTCTTGCAGGGGGTCTTGCATGTGAATCCCCCTATTAGAGCTCCCCTCTGCCCCTGGAATTTAAATCTGGTCTTGTCAGCTTTACAAAGGCAGCCGTTTGAACCTCTGACAGAAATCCCTCTTGTGCTACTAACCCGAAAGTTGGTTTTCTTGGTGGCTATGGCTTCAGCCAGAAGGGTTTCCGAGCTGGCAGCCTTGTCATGCAGGGAGCCATACCTTATTCTGCATAAGGACAGAGTGGTTCTGCGGCCTCAACCTTCTTTCCTTCCTAAGGTCATATCCAGTTTTCACTTGAATCAGGACCTAGTCCTACCATCCTTCTTTCCTACTCCCCAGTCCAGAGAGGAAAGACGGCTTCATACTTTGGACGTGGTTCGAGCCATGAGGGTCTATCTCAAGGCTACAGAGAAGATTCGGAAAACAGATGTGCTTTTTGTTCTTCCGGATGGCCCCAAGAAGGGTCAGCCGGCTGCCAAGTCTTCCTTGGCTAGGTGGATTAAGCAGCTGATTTTTCAGGCATATGGTCTGAAGCGCGTTCCACCTCCCTTATCAGTTAAAGCCCATTCTACGAGGGCCATGAGTGCCTCCTGGGCGGCACACCATCAGATCTCTATGGCACAGGTTTGCAAGGCGGCAACCTGGTCTTCCGTACATACGTTTACTAAATTTTATAAGTTGGACGTTGCAAAGGGTACGGACGCAGCATTTGGGCAGGCGGTCCTACGGGCAGCAGTATAGAATCCTCTGGCCCGGTTCACGCCCCCTTGTTTTTCTGTTGGTGGAGCCATGTTTTCTCCTGACAATGTTTTTATTTGGCTATTCTTGGCCTTACGGTCTCCCTCCCTTCATAGAGCATTGCTTTAGGACATCCCAAGTGTAATGGCTATGCGCTCTGTGTCCCGTGATGTACGATAAAGAAAAAAGGATTTTTAATAAACAGCTTACCTGTAAAATCCTTTTTTTGAAGTACATCACGGGACACAGAGCTCCCACCCCTCTTTTGGGGAACATTGTGTAACCTCGGGAGAATTGCTTGCTACAAAACTGAAGCACTCCCAGTGGGAGGGGGTTATATAGGGAGGAAACTTCCTGTGAAATTTATTACACCAGTGTCCACACCTGAAGGTACCCATATAACCCAAGTGTAATGGCTATGCGCTCTGTGTCCCGTGATGTACTTCAAGAAAAGGATTTTACAGGTAAGCTGTTTATTAAAAATCCTTTTTTTTTTTTTTTTTACAATGCATGAAGGAGTGGCAGATGTAAATGGACATGTGTCTGTTTACAAACGCCTACCCCCCAATCCAATCCGCAAAAAAAAGAGTAGAGTGGGCTCTCTAAAGTAGAGAGGGCTGCCATCCACCCGTTCAGCTCATTGTGACCCGCGACCTGTTAGCAAGTCGCTTAAGTGGCCCTCGCTCCAAAGGTTGGGACCCCTGGGCTAGATTATGTCCACAACATACACAATCAGTTTAACATCAGACATGCAGCTGTTCAGCACCATGGCCAAGCTTTCTGGAGCCGTAGTATTTACTCCTAATTAGCCATATAAAGCAAGAAATGGGCACTTCTAGTAAATAGTTATTTATATGGAGTAATTAAATGTGTCAGAACGTGCAATTTTTTGGTGCTATTTAGATGCTATTTATATTAAACACTAGTAACATGTATCTTTTGTATTGTTTCCAGAGTCTTTTCTTTGCTGTTCCTATTGTCATAGATGTCATTTGTTTTGTTAGGACCACTCTACAGTCACCCCTGTCAGTACGCTGTGCTCAATAGCTCGCTCCACTGCTCAGACCCTACTCAACCAGTATGTGAAGTCTCAGGGTCTAGTTGTTTCTCAGATGCTGCGCAAGAGTGTTGAGACTCGGGACTGGGTGATGACCATAGAACCACGGAATGTCCGCGCAGTTATGAAGAGAGTAGTGGAAGATATTACCAGTGTCGATGTACAGGTGAGTCCGCTTTTGTTGCCCAGCAATTATGATCTTGTTCTGCTATAATGACTCTCTAGTACTGTGCTATCATCTCAAGACAACACTAATACACATAAATGTTTTCATCTTTAAATGCCCATGTTTTACTTACATTACTTTATTAATCCGCACAGGTTGGTTTACTGTATGAGGAAGGAGTGCGGAAAGCACATAGTAGTGATTCCAGTAAACGCACCTTCTCTGTGTATAGCAGCTCACGTCTGCAGGGAAGATATGCACAGAGCTACACCCCCAGGTGAATATACAAGCAGAAAAAACGATGTACCTTCTTTAACCCCTTCATGATGGAAGGTAGAACCAACATTAACGCCTGAACACAGTATCACAAATTTGATATGTAAAACTGTACACGTCTATCTTCAATCAATTTATTAGGTCTCAAAGGAAATGGTACAAAATATTCATAACAATAAAAGAAGAATATTATACAGACAAGAAGCAAAAGTTTAGGACACAGGGAATTAAAGTGAGGGATCAGCCTGTGGGGGGGGGGGGGGGGGGGGCAGTAAGTATCATTAGATGAGACTAAGTGACTATTAAGGTCTAATTAGTAGGGCTGTGCAAATTAACTTTTAATTAATCGATTAATCTTTAATTTTTTTGATCGATCAAAATCTTTTTGATTAAAATTCTTTTGATTGGTACTCACCTCTCCGCCGGTTTCTGGGCCTTCAGGGAGTTCCGTCGGAGATCCGGTAACGTCACGGGCACCAGCGGGGCTTGCCGTGTCCATATGAAGGGCTCCTTTGCTGTACCTTCATATCTGCACGCCGGCGGGACCTTACTATCTGCCACACACAAGGGCTGTTACACTTCCCTCTATCACTTCCCTCTATCAACCTGGGATTCTACAGCCATCCACTGGGAGTTGTGATAGTTCCCTTCATGGGACATCTACATTGCGGACGGACTGATGTTAACCCCCTCCTCATCTGGATTCAGCAGTGGTATCGTTGTACACATTTTTATACCACTATCATACTTAGCTACATGTTTTTTTGGCTGGTTTTGCTACCATTTGGTATTATTCCCACCATTTATACAGTTTATGTAGCTACATCGATTTTATCTCCAGTGCAATATTTTTGTTACCTACTTGAAGACTATAAAAGTTTTAATGCTATTCCCATCGAGCGCTGCCTTTGTGTGTTTTTTGTATCCTGCTATCCATTTTTCCAGTGGTTGGGAGCTGCACTGGGAATCAGCCTGCAAGGAGATCAGCTAAAAGTAGTTGGATCTGTATGTGCGTTATAATAAATCGAAATTAGTCGATTAAAAATAATATCGATTAATCGAACACAGAATTTTTAATCAGTAACAGCCCGACTAATTAGTGATGATTAAAGGACTTTTGGAGGAATGCATTGATCCAGGAGTCCCAGAATTTTACAAAATGTAGGTGTACACTTTTGAAGACACGTCATCATGTTTTATTGTTCCAAAGTTTTATCAAAGGTAATGGAGATAGTAATATGCCTATAAAAGTTTTTATGAGTAGCAGTGGCCCGTCCATTAAGGGTGCACAGGCGCAGCCACCCCCTATTCATGCATCCGGCTCATTTCCAGATGCCGGGGGTGTTTTTTTTTTAAGCACCCGATTAGAGCCAGAGGCTTCAAATTAGGGTGGGCTTTGGTCGCAGAGCATTGCACTCGGAGCCTGTTAGAATAGCAAATGAATATTCACTATTCTAACACTGAATCGCCTCTCCGCCAATCAGGGGGCGTAGGTCTGATACCTGTTTCCTGATTGGCGGAAAGGACAGGCCTAGTATGAAGAGGAAGGAGATGCACAGCGGAAGCCACTGTAATGCACAGGAGGAGGAGGAAGAAAGAAAGCTGCCGTTTACCGGACACACTACCCAACCGACCACTTCCTAGATGGGGTAAGTGCGGGGCTTTGATGTCCAGACCGCCCTCCGGGAGGGTGATTGCAACAAAGGGAGTTTTTCATTGATCATGGTCCAATGCTTGCGTGATTTGACCTCCGCAAAGTGTATGCTTCTTGTTAGCTAAAAATCCCCTCAAAATAAATTATCAAATTTTTGCACATTGTTTGACGTTTGTACCTGTAGTAGGGCCAAGAAATAATGATGCACATTTTGTTTTTTTTAGCCTACCTAAACATGCTGACACTAAAACGTTTAGGCTGGGTTCACATTGGTGCAATACCAGACATTGCATGCTGTGCAAATCGCATGCAATATATGTGCGATGCAAATTCAGCCATACAGATTGTATGTCTGAATTCGTATCGCATTTGGACCAAACTCGTGCAGCACACTTTTTTTGCTCCGCACTGTAATCACTGTGTGAACACCTATGCGATCCGATTCCTGTCCGAATTGACCGTTCTCGCTGCGATATGCTAACCAATCTGGGGGTGTTATTAATTTTGTATTGCCACTCCCAGCAGCTCGCAAAGGGCAGTGTGAACTGCCTGCGAGTCGGGTGCAATGCGGGAACCTGCAGTGGTTTAGCAGGGTTCCTGTATTACACCAATGTGAACCGAGCCTTAATTTTAGTCCTGCTTGAAAACTGTCTGTGATACTGACACCAACCTAGATCAGGCCCTGATCCAGCCATTTTACTTTATTTGTACACAGACCTTTTTTCTTTTTCTTTTTTTAGTTTTTTTTTTTACTTCTCCTCTAGCAAGGAGAAGGATACGGTTTAAGGCAGTGATGGTGAACCTTGGCACCCCAGATGTTTTGGAACTACATTTCCCATGATGCTCTTGCACCCAGCAGTGTAGATGAGCATCATGGGAAATTTAGTTCCAAAACATCTGGAGTGCCAAGGTTCACCATCACTGATTTAAGGAATTAACGAGGGGTGGTGACAGTAGAGAGATCGAAGCATGAATCTCAAGCTTTCTATTCTATGTTCTTTCACAAATATGGCACAATAGAGAACTGATTAACCAAGAATAGAAAGCTTGAGCTCCATGCTCCGATCACTCTGCTGTCACCACACCTCGTTAATTCCTTAAAGCGGAGTTCCAACCACAATTAGCATCTTTTAAATGTATGTCCTTTCATCCTGAGTTTTTATAATATAAATCCGGTCACTTACTATTTTACAGTCCGCCGCCGCTCTGCACAGTTATTCAAAAAAGATAGTTTATAAAACTATGTCGTGAGCATGGAGCTCAAGCTTTCTATTCTATTTTCTTTCACAAATATGGCACAATAGAGATCAACAAAGGGGCTTACATCTGCTTCATTTTTTATGTTTAGAAGAGTGGTGCAGGCTTGCACTCAATGTATAATTTTCTACATTCAAGAGGAGAAAACATACAGGTGCAAGTTTTAGGCCGGGTTCACACCTATGCGAATTGAGTGCGGCTTAAACCGCATCCAATACGCAGAACATTTCTAAATACATTGTTTTCAATGAGGCTGGTTCACATATGTGCGATGCATACGCACTGCGCATTGCAGAAAAAACGTGTGCGTATTTTATGCCTTGCGGTGCGGCTCAGGTGTAAATTCAGGCCCATTATCTTCTATGGGTACGCAGCTGTTTCGCAGATGTGTTCAGTTCTCTTCAGGAATTTCTCTCATTCAGCCCAATACACTTCCCCCCCACTCTCCTCTCCCCTGTAACTTCTCCCAGGTCTCCAAATTCGCAGCTAAAACGCAATGGATCTGCTGAACACTTCTGTTATCTCCCTGCAGAGATAAGAGAGCTGAAATTCGCACCGCACAAGTGTGATTCCGGCCTAACAGACATAGTGGCCAATCATAGACTATCACAACAATTGTTTGGCAGCCGTTTTCTTCTGGTTCCCAATCGTTGTTATGAGACCAGCAGCTGTCGGTTACAGCTTGGTCTTCATGCTGGGACCATACTATAATGTGCACTTCCAGCACAAACACAGGTGCACATATATGCAGTGCCTCGGAAGAAGGCTCGGATCTGTGATGACGCATTAATGTGTAAGGCCGGTGGGAACAGGTTAAAGTGCAGCACCAGTGGCGTAACTAGAGACTTCAGGGCCCCGGTGCAAGAAATCATGAAGGACACACACACACACACCATCACATAGGGGGACTCCCCAGAGAGTCTCCCCCTACATCAGGGTCCCCAGAAAGTCTCCCCCTACATCAGGATCCCCAGAGAGCCCCCCCTACACCAGGGTCCCCAGAGAGTCTCCCCCTACATCAGGGTCCCCAGAGATTCTCCCCCTACATCAGGGTCCCCAGAGAGTCTCCCCCTACATCAGGGTCCCCAGAGAGTCTCCCCCTACATCAGGATTCCCAGAGAGCCCCCCTTACACCAGGGTCCCCAGAGAGTCTCCCCTCTTACATTAGTGTCCCCAGAGGCCCCCTTCCTTACATTAGTGTCCCCAGAAGCCCCCCCTCTTACATTAGTGTCCCCAGAGGCCCCCTTCCTTACATTAGTGTCCCCAGAAGCCCCCCCTCTTACATTAGTGTCCCCCTTCCTTACATTAGTGTCCCCAGAAGCCCCCCCTCTTACATTAGTGTCCCCAGAGGCCCCCTTCCTTACATTAGTGTCCCCAGAAGCCCCCCCTCTTACATTAGTGTCCCCAGAGGCCCCCTTCCTTACATTAGTGTCCCCAGAAGCCCCCCCTCTTACATTAGTGTCCCCCTTCCTTACATTAGTGTCCCCAGAAGCCCCCCCTCTTACATTAGTGTCCCCAGAGGCCCCCTTCCTTACATTAGTGTCCCCAGAAGCCCCCCCTCTTACATTAGTGTCCCCAGAAGCCCCCCCTCTTTAATCAGGGTCCCCAAACAGCTGATTCCCCCTTGCAGAAGTTCCCCCCTGTACCTGGCTGGTGGAGGTGGCGATCTGCAGCTCTATAGTGTCCACACAGGCAGGGGGATCTCCCTGGGGCTTGTAGTACTCGAGTGCAGTGTATACAGAGAGGGGGGGGGCCTCTGACCCGGGCATCAACAACAGTGTGCAAGCAGAGAGAAAGTGAAACTGATACCTGCCTCGGGTCAGAGGCCCCTCCCCTTCTCTGTATACACTGCACTCGAGTACTACAAGCCCCAGGGAGATCACGCTGCCCACACAGGCACCATAGAGCTGCCGATCTCCAGCTTCCACCTCCTACCACATCTCCCCACTGCACTCTAAACAGCCAGCCAGAGGTGCAGGGGGAGATGCCGGGTCTTGGGGAGGTGGTTGCTGCGATGCCGTCCCTGCATTTACTGCCAGTGCCTTGTCAGCACCCGATCCAGCGGCAGAACGGCTCCACACTGGCAGGCGGTGGGCGGGCCCCTCACACGGGCGGCGAGCGGGCCCCCCTGACTTGGCTAAACCACAGGGCCCAGTCGCAACTGCGACTGCTGCACCAATGAAAATTACGCCACTGTGCAGCACATAAAAACGGGTTCACTTTAACGACTTAAGGACCGTGCCTATTTTTTTAGACTTGGTGTTTACAAGTTAAAATCTTTTTTTTTTCTTCTTTTTTTTTATAGAAAAGTACTTGGAACCCACAAACGTTATCTTATTGTTGTCGACATTTCTTCATTGACTTCTTCATTTGTCTATAAAGCCCTTTACAAGTCGGCCCTTGCTTGTCATCCTTGCTGCCCATAAATCTACTTGGTTTACAGTAACTTTAAATTCTCTTTGCCTCTTTTCTTGTATTTTTTATTTTTTTATCTGAAATAATAATTCATACTACTTTATAAAACTTAACAATATAAAGCATTTCTTGCTGGCATAACTGTTTAAAGCGGGGGTTCACCCTAAAAAAAATGTTAACATTACAATGAGCAGACTCCTGAGAGGGACATTATGCTGGTGTTTTTTTTTTTTGTACATACCGTTTTATCTGTATTTTCCTCCTGGATTCAACGCGGGACTGGGCGTTCCTATTCACAGGGTCATTGATTGACGTCCTTCCGACCGGCGCATACAGCGCGTCACGAGTTGCCGAAAGAAGCCGGACGTCAGGTCGGCTCTATACGGCGCCTGCGCACCGGCGTTCGGTTTCTTTCGGCAACTTGTGACGCGCTGTATGCGCCGGTCGGAAGGACATCAATCAATGACCCTGTGAATAGGAACGCCCAGTCCCACGTTGAATCCAGGAGGAAAATGCAGATAAAACGGTATGTACAAAAAAAAAAACCACCAGGCTAATGTCCCTCTCAGGAGTTTGCTCATTGTAATGTTAAACATTTTTTTTAGGGTGAACCCCCACTTTAAATACTCCATCAAATGAACTTCACCGTTTTGGTAAACTTCTCCCATTCCTTAATAGATATTTATCGAGAAGTGCAAAAATAAATGTGATCTTCAAAATCTTTGTTCTGGTGCACTTCTGCCTACTGAGGCCACATTGGCTTCTGTACTTCAGATCCATTCAAGTCTATAGGGAAATTCCTACCAGGAAAGTTAGTCAAAACAATGGCCATAAGTAACCAACTTTGAAGCTGTGATCAGAGTACTGGGTTTATTTTACTTAAAGCGGAGCTCCAGCCGCAATTTTTTTTTTTTTTAAAGTCAGCAGCTACTAACAGTGTAGCTGCTGACTTTAAATAAGGACACTTACCTTGTCCTACTTGCCCGCGCTGATGGGCCCCCCGATGCCGGTCTCACGATCGCTCCGGGTCCCGCGCCGCCATTCACACTATGGGAAACAGGCAGTGAAGCCGTACGGCTTCACTGCCCATTTCCTACTGCGCCTGCGTGAGTCTCACGCTGGCTTGTGAATGGGCGCGCTGCTCTCTGAGACAAGGAGAAGGACAAGAAGAAAAGGCACCACAGAGTGGAAGAGGCAGATTACGGACTTCCGCATAGCAACAGGTATTTCGGGTGAGTATTTTTTTTTTTTTTTTTTTTCAGGTATTTAATTTTTTTAAACAACATGGGAAAATTTTGTTTTCCTGGGTGGAGCTCCGCTTTAACGCCCAGCAATTGCCTCCACATGGTCTTTCAGTCTGCACTTACTAGGTGGTATTATTACGCTGTTCAAGCAAAGCCATTTTTCCATTTGTTTCGTATATTGTGTAATTCTATTTGGTTGAATATATTGATACTTTTGTAAATTAAAACATTAATATGCTTATTTTGCTTCACTTAGTGCTCCCATGGACACCAGCCTTCTGAGTAATATCCAGAAGTTATTCTCAGAGAGAATAGACATATTTAGCACCGTGCAGTTTAACAAGGTAAACCGATCTTTTTTGTCAATATTTTTGTGAGTTTGCCTTTCTCTATAGTGTGCCCCTTGCCTTCCTTGTCTGACTTACACTTTCCCTGTGTTAGCGGGCAAAAGCCTGCTGTCAGCTGAGGTCACAGACCCGGTTCAGGTTCTGAAAAGGTCCCCACTATATGATCAGGATTTGTCCAGAAGCTTGGACTGGCAGCTGACTCAGCCTCTCGGAGAGTCTGAGCCAGCTGCTTCCGCCCCCCTCCACAGCACAGTCCTCCCAGTGAGCGCTGAGAGGGCAGAGCAGAGAGCTGCCGACTGACGGTCACTGGCTCTCTGCAGGCTAAAGACAAAAAGCTGAGCGGTCAGCGGTGTTTGATTGCTCAGTTCTTAGTTTAAAGGCCCGTAGACACGATCCAATTTTATGGCCATAATTGTCTGATGAACGTGTGGTGTTGGATAATCCAACCGTGTGTATGCTCTATCAGACAATTGTTGGCTGAATTAACGACAACAAATTTTGGCTGTTCATGCTCACCAACTGTCTGGCAATAAATCTGTTACGTCGGTTTATCCGATTGTGTGTACACAAGTCCGTCCAACTAAAATCCAAAGTACAAACACGCATGCTCAGAACCAATGTTAAACATGACAATATTAGCAAAAGTTGCCCAAAGGGTGGCGCTAAAGAGCCGAAAAAACACATATCTAGGTTTTGTTGGCTGAAAATGTTCTGCCGTCTGTATGCAGAGCAAGTTCATGGCCTTCCAACCAAAATCCACGGAAAAGCCAGCTGGAAGTCCGAACGTGTGTATGAGGCTTTAGAGGCGGCGGGGTACAGCTGCAGCTGGGATCGGTGCTACAGACACGTAGGTGAGTATGTGTGTTTTTTATTTTATTTTTTAAAACCCTAATTTCTGTTTTAAATAAGGAGAGAATTATAGGCTTCTAGTCAGTGCAGTGCAGTGTGGAGCTTAAAGAGTAACTCCACTTTTGTTCAGGAAAAAAAACATTCCCTTCTGGGATAATCTATGTACATTGCAAGGATTTTAACAAACTTTTTGCAGGTTCCCTCCTTTTTTTTTTTTTCCGAAGAAATAGTTGTCTATCTGTCTAATGGGAGTGACTTTATAATTATCAACCAGCTGCTGCACTTGCAGGCTTCTAATGAGGAAAGTGTCAGGTTCTGCATCCCTTTAGGTGTGATTTCCCCTTTGGGATTATCCCACCAAAAATGCAGGGGATGCTGGAAATCTGACCTGTATCTTAGTGCAGACTTCTGGGAAAATCAGTAAGCCAATCACACAAGCAGGAAATTACAAGGGCTTCTTTACACCATCTATGTACACAATGGTTGCCATATTGAATTGCATTTTACAGGCAATTGCAGTGCTGGAGATTAAAAGGGAGAGGTATTTTTGTTAATAAGTCAATTACAATATAACTTTGTGTAGCAATTGTATATGTTATAATATTATTATTATTATTATTACATTTTTTTTCTATTTGCTATTT
Source organism: Rana kukunoris (assembly GCA_029574335.1). Lineage (NCBI taxonomy): Eukaryota > Metazoa > Chordata > Amphibia > Anura > Ranidae > Rana > Rana kukunoris. Next base: position 222,495,754 of record CM056059.1, on the reverse strand, counting down.
TTTCCCCACGAAAGTGAAGTTACCTTCTTATCGTTGCAGATTTATACTCTTATCTAGAAAATCCCAGGTCACTAGTATCACTGGTTATTTCTCATCTGTTTTAAATGTAATAGATAACCGTACCTTTAATAAGGGGGGGGGGGGTTAGGGGGGAGTATGTGCAGGAACTGTACGCTATTTTTTATAATCTTCTCACATGTTGGTGAAGATATGTCTAGTTAAATGCACTGGAAATTGTTAATTTGTATGGTTTGTGCCTCTCTTGACGTTGGATTGTGTCTAAAAAAAAAAAAAAAAATGTGCGATTGCCAAGTGAACGTCTTGTTCTGTTCTATTTGTCTTATCTCAGGTTTCTATCCTTACTGGTATTATAAAAATCAGCCTTAAGACATTCCTGGAGTGTGTCCGCCTCCGCACATTTGGCCGATTTGGTCTGCAGCAAATACAAGTTGATTGTCACTACCTGCAGTTGTACCTGTGGCGATTTGTCAGCGATGAAAATCTAGTCCATTGCCTCTTAGATGAGGTGGTGTGCAGTGCAGCCCACCGGTGCCTGGATCCTTCACCCATGGAGCAAAGTGTGATAGACGTCATATGTGAGCGAGGCTAAGTTATGGACTGAAGATTTGTGTAATGTACTGTACATATATATACACATTTGTGTGATCTGTATATACAAGCATGGAATAAAATTATGTAACACATAAAATTGGTAGAATCTGTATAACATCGAATGCTTGAGTAAGCCTGATGAGGTTTAGGCCTCATTCACACTGAAATTTCTTCTGAACGCAAATAAATGCAGACTTGACACATTCAAAGTGTAATTCTACAATCGTGACATTCACACTAAGGCCCCTTTCACACCGGGGCGGGAGGTGCGGTGGCGGTATAACATAGCTATATTTAGCAGCGCAATACCGTCGGAAATGCGGCATATTCAGCCGCTAGTAGTGCAGTTTTAACCCCTGCTATCGCCGGAAAAGGGTTAATACCGCCGGCAATGCGCTTTTGCAGAGCGGTCCCACCAGCGCATCGGCCCAGTGTGAAAGCACTCGGGCTTTCACATTGAGACTGCAGGGCAGGAGTTTTTCAGTCGCTAAAAAACTTCTCAGTGTGAAAGGGGTTTTATGCTGTGTACACCCGATCATTTTTCGGCATGAAAAAAAACTTGTTTTTAAAAAATTTCATTTAAAATGATCACATAATTTTTCGGGTTCTGAAAAACGACAATTTTTTTTCCCGAACATGCTGCATTTTTTAACGTCGTTTTAAACGATGTCATTTTTCAGGTTGTAAAAAAATTATCGCATGTAGGCTTAAACGATGTTAAAAACCAGCGCATGCTCAGAAGCAAGTTTTGAGACGGGAGCGCTCGTTCTGGTAAAGCTACTGTTAATAATGCACATTCACTTTTTTTCTGGCTCGGTTATATCCAACCCCCACATTGTAGCGGTGTTTGAGGACATTCCTTCCCTGGGTGTCTCTCACTAACACTGTTACGTATTACTCCACTGTCCGTGACTCCTTTTGAGATAGGAAGACACTTTTCTTTCTTTTCTCTCAGGGGTTGATTCCCCCCCCCCCCCCCTTTTTTTTTTTCCTTTCCTCACCCCTACCCCTTTATATACCTTTAGTTTATTGGTAAGAAATCTGTTCTATTGATTAGTACGATATGTCACAGCCTACTAATACTTCTCACCTTCCACGTATTAAATTTTATTCATTAAATGTTAAGGGCCTCAATGTCCCGGAGAAGAGATCTAAACTGTTTATGTTATTGAAGAAATCAAAAGCAGATATTGTTTTCCTGCAGGAAACACACTTTAAATCGAATAACATCCCTTCTCTGTATAACAAAATGTTTCCTTCATCATACCACGCAACTAATCAGGATTCCAAAACAAAAGGTGTTTCTATTTTTATATCTAAAAATTGCCCATTCCAAATTCAAGATATATCCCTTGATATTGATGGTAGATACATTTTTATTAAAGGTTCTTTACACAATAGACCCATCACTCTAGCCAACATTTATGTCCCTAATAAGCTACAAATACCTTTCCTTAAAAACACTCTACAACTCCTATCCTCTTTTCAATCAGGACTACTTATTTTGGGAGGAGACTTTAATCTAGCCATTAACCCTTTAATTGACACTTCTTCTGGCACAACTAGTGTCTCCTATAGAGCTTTACATACTATTAAAAATTTACTTAAGAACTTGACTCTCTCTTGACACTTGGCGCACTCTTAATCCAAATATCAAAGACTACACTTTTTATTCTTCCCCCCATAATAGTTATTCCAGAATTGACAATTTTTTCTTAACCCAAGATGACCTTACGGACGTTGTTGACGCTTCTATAGATCCCATGATTTTATCTGACCATCATCCTATCTCTTTTTCTTTAACATTTTCTTCTGCCCCTCGTAAATCTCTTATTTGGAGACTTGATAATTCCCTGTTGAGTGATCCGAATAGGATTACTTCCTTGACTTCCACTATTAAAAATTATTTTAAAGAGAATGATTCTGCTGAAATCCACCCACTTACACTTTGGCTTGCTCATAAGTGTGTGGTTAGGGGTAAACTTATTTCCATGGCTGCAAAAAGAAATAGAGACAGGCAATCATCAATCAAATTGCTTTCTGATAGAATTCGCTCTCTTGAAAATAAGCACAATCAAACCTTAGCCGTTGATACATTCCAAGAGCTCATCAACACCAGAGAAGACTTACTTAAGGTATTGGGAGAAAAATCTAAACGTAATCTCGCTTTCACACAAAAACTTTTTTATGAATCCGGAAATAAGTCCGGAAGATTTCTGGCAAGATCTATCCATTCCCAGAAAAATGCCAATACTATCCACTCTATCACTGATCCTACGGGTAAAAAGATTTGTATTTCCTCGGAAATTGCTAGTCATTTTCGCTCCTTTTACTCCAAACTATATAATTTACCAAACCCCTCACCATCTTCTCAGAACATAGACAGGAAAAAATTAATTATTGATTTTTTAAAAGAATTTAGCCCTGACCCGATCGATTTGGACACAGCAAACACTTTAGATAGGCCACTTGAATTGAATGAATCTCTCGCTGCCCTTAACCACTTTAGCCCCGGACCATATTGCTGTCCAAAGACCAGAGCACTTTTTGTGATTCGGCACTGCGTCGCTTTAACTGACAATTGCGCGGTCGTGCGACGTGGCTCCCAAACAAAATTGGCGTCCTTTTTTTCCCACAAATAGAGCTTTCTTTTGGTGGTATTTGATCATCTCTGCGGTTTTTATTTTTTGCGCTATAAACAAAAATAGAGCGACTATTTTGAAAAAAATTCAATATTTTTTACATTTTGCTATAATAAATATCCCCAAAAAAGATATAAAAAAACATTTTTTTCCCTCAGTTTAGGCCGATACGTATTCTTCTACATCATTTTCGTGAAAAAAAATCACAATTAGCGTTTGATTGGTTTGCGCAAAATTTATAGCGTTTACAAAAAAGGGGGTAGTTTTATGGCATTTTTATTAATATTTTTTTTTTTACTAGTAATGGCGGCGATCAGCGTTTTTTTTCGGTACTGCGATATTATGGCGGACACATCGGACACTTTTGACACATTTTTGGGACCATTGGCATTTTTATAGCGATCAATGCTATAAAAATGCATTGGATTACTATAAAAATGCCATTGGCAGTGAAGGGGTTAACACTAGGGGGCGGGGAAGGGGTTAAGTGTGTTCCTGGGTGTGTTCTTACTGTGTGGGGGGGGGTGAACTCACTAGGGGGAATCATTGATCTTCCGTTCATACATTGTATGAACGGAAGATCAGCGTTTCCCCCGCTGACAGGAACGAGTGCTGTGTGTTTACACGCACAGCTCTCGTTCCCCGCTCTGTAACGAACGAGCGCGCGCGCCCGGCGGCAATCGCGCCCGCCGGGCACGCGCGCGGGACTCGGGGGAGAGCGGGGGGCGCGCGGGCCGCCGGCGGCGCGCACGCGCCCCCTAGTGGCCGCGAAAGTCCCGACGTAGGATGACGGGCTCTCGCGCAGGAGAGCCGACCTGCCGCCGTATAACTGCGGCGGCTGGTCGGCTAGTGGTTAAACAATTAAAAACTGGTAAATGCCCTGGACCAGACGGCCTTTTTGTGAGCTATTACAAGTCCTTTCCTGAATCTCTTATGCCTTACTTCCTAAATTCCTTTAATTCACTCCCAGATTCTCCCCCGTATAGTAGGGACCTTCTTGAAGCTCACATCTCCATGATACCGAAACCTAATAAAGACATCTCGTTAGTTTCCAACTATAGGCCTATATCCCTATTAAATGTTGATGTTAAGCTATATGCGAAAATTATTGCCAATCGAATATTGCCATTACTCCCACACTTGGTGTCCTTGGACCAAGTCGGTTTTATACCTGGTAGAGAAGCTAGAGACAACACTCTGAAAGCCATTAACGTTCATCATTGGTTGACTTCATCACAAACCCCTGGTTTTTTCCTGTCTCTTGACGCAGAGAAGGCGTTCGACAGAGTTGCATGGGATTACATGACTGAAGCCTTACGAGCTTTGGGATTCCAAGATAGAATGCTCCAGTATATACTTGCTCTGTATTCTTCTCCTACTGCTCGAATTAAAATCAACGGGTGTCTGTCGGACGCCTTCTCTGTGTCAAACGGGACACGTCAGGGATGTCCTTTATCGCCTATTATCTTTATTCTTATTTTAGAACCCTTTCTCTGTAAGATTCGGAATAATCCTGACATTAAAGGTATCGAGATCAATGCAACACAATATAAGCTGGCTGCGTATGCAGATGATATTTTATTATTTCTTTCAAACCCTATTATAACGATACCAAATTTGTTGAAAGATTTTTCATTTTTTAATTTACTATCTAACTTAAAAATCAATTTTGACAAATCTAAAGCATTAAACATATCCTTACCTAATGATGCGATTTCCCTTTGTAAGAGGAATTTCCCTTTTGGCTGGGAAGACGTATCCATCACTTACCTTGGAATCCAATTGCCTTCGAATTTATGGGATCTATATGCTCTAAACTTTCTTCCAGCACTTAAATCTATTCAGACTGACATACAAAATTGGGATAAAGGGTTTTACTCTTGGTTCGGTAGAGCCGCTATAATAAAAATGAATATACTACCCAGAATTTGCAGACTATCCCTATTAAATTACCAGCCTCCTTCTTTACAACGTTTAAAAAAACATGCTTAAAATTTATTTGGATTTCCAAACAACCCCGGATCAGTTGGGAGAGATTGATTATTCCTAAACATTTGGGTGGAATCAGTTTACCAGATATCCGAAAGTATTATTGGGCCTGCCTCTTAACACGTATTATTGACTGGCACTTGCATATTAAGACTAAGGCATGGGTTAAACTAGAAGGATCATTTTCTCTGCTACCTTTGCATCACTTGCCTTGGATTAGCTCCCGAAGGATACCCCGCACCATTACCACTCATCCATTGACCAACCCAACCTTACAAATTTTTAGGACCTTATGTAAAAATTTTAATATTGCCTGGATTCCTGGCCCTTTAACTCCACTCAACCATAATCCCGACATCCCTATAAAAAGTTTTAGACTTCGCAGCTCTTGTTCACACTTGAATAAATCTGTTAGGGCAGAATCCTTTTTTGAGAAAGGTCGCCTTCTCTCATTTGACGCATATTTACTTAAATACCCTGACTGTTCTATTTTCTCCTCTGATTTTGATCAAATTAACCAATTTCTCCTTACATCCCCCTCACATTCAGATTGGTACAAGACTAAGACACCTTTTGAGAATCTATGTATTAAATCTTCCCCTCAAAGACACCTAATTTCTTCTATCTACACCCTTTTTTTCTCTACATATGACCCTAAAAGCGATTACACTACTCAAATATGGGAAAGGGATCTTAATATATCCCTCTCAAGTGAAGAATGGAAGCGTATATTCATTCACATACACAAGAGTTCCTTGAATGTCCTGATACAAGAGAACAGTTTCAAAGTGTATTCTAGATGGTACAGGACTCCGGTAGTTACTCACAAGTTTATCCCCAATTCCACACCTCTATGTTGGCGTTGTGAATCTGAACGTGGTACACTATTGCACATTTGGTGGGACTGTATCCACATACAACCGTTCTGGAAAGCCGTTCATGATTTAATCTCTCACATCACAACTTTTGTCTCTAATTTTACAGCAGATCAATATTTATGACATCATAGTTCTCTATCGCAATCTGCTTATAAAACATCAATCCTACCACATCTTATTAATGCAGCTAAGCTCTGCATTCCTATTCATTGGAAAAATCGAACTCCCCCTTCCATATCTGAATGGCTGAGAAAAATTGAACATATTGCTGACATGGAAAATCTAATCTGTCAGACGAAGGACACTCCCACTAAATTTTATGATAAATGGGCATGTTGGCTGAATTTTAAGGTTACTGCAGAATTTTGTCGCTTATCTAATGCTTCTTCATAACATTCTCAGATTGTTTGCTATCTTGTATGTTATACTTTTATTTCACACTGTAATGCATGATTTCTATCCCACTTCTCTTCACTTCCCCTCTTTTTTCCCTACCCCCCCCCCCTTTTTCTTTCCCCTTTGCCGTACAACTTACTATATATGGCAAAGTTATTAATCTGTTTATACAATGCTATCTAATGGTATTTATTGCATCTATTATGGTTTGTTACACAATGTGAATTTGTTATATTCATTATTGTTCTTCTTCAAAAATGTCAAAAAAATATTTGGAATCAATAATGCACATTCAGTAAGCACATTCATCATGCTATAACCGACAGAAAGGCACAAATCGTCTTTTACTAACAAGGAATCGGCTAAAGCAGCCCCAAGGCGAATAGAACTTCCCCTTTATAGTGGCGTTGTACGTGTTGTACGTCACTTTTTTAAAACAATGGTGTGTGGGCAATGTCGTTTAATGAAGTATGGAAAAACATATTTTTTTCTACATGCCGAAAAATTATCGTGTGTACGCGGCATTAGTGTTTAGGTTTTGTCAGTTTAGCCTACCTTTTGTAAAAAATTGATTCCTGTGCATCCAGGGTCCGATTATATACTCTAATGCAGCTAAATGCTTCTAAAGTTGGAACATCTAAATGCAGGAAATGGTGATCTGGGAGGCATAACATTTGTTTTAAACTTCCCGGATCACTTCTCCTGCATTTAGCCTTTCTAAATGCAAGAGTGGCAGAGTGTAAATGAGGACTTATAGTAAATTATAGAAATGTTGGTACTGTGTAAAGATTGCATAATTACATGATATACATTATTCATAGCTGAAGAATAATTTGTGAAAACTGTGCATTGGTACCAACCTTCACATCTAGTATAATCTGTAGGAGGTTACCGCCATACTCCTCAATGCCTGTCACTTTCATTCAAAAGTAGTTCATTGCAATTATTAAAATGTATTTATTATGTAAATTGATTTAAACAATATAAAGTAACTGCTGTACATTCGCTCTGCAAGAAAATGTAAAGAGGGTGAAAAATAATTTGCCTACTTGTAGAGTTTAGATCATTGTGCTGTAAAGCAGTGTATTGAAAAAAATATTACATTTATCTTTTTTTTCTGCAGTAAAACATGGTACAGTAGGAATAAATAGTAACTGAGAACACGTGTATTTTTATTAAAGCCCAATGGAGCCTATGTGTTTTTATTTTTTATTTTATTATTATTATTGGGATGCAATCAGGCTGCCGAAAGAGTAAAGCATATGTCATGCCAAGCAGCACTAGAACATTAAATCCTAGTTAACCTCTTGCCGACCGCGCTACAGACAAAATACCTCTACAGCATGGTCGAGTTATTCTGGGAGGACGTCTATGGACGTCCTCCCAGAATCTTGCTCCCGGAATCATTCGTGACCGCCAGGTCTTCTAGATAGCGGCGGTTTACCATGTAATCGCTCCATCCAATCACTTGTTCCACCCTCCCCTCTCTGTACCGATCGGTACAGTGTGAGAGGAAAGGGGGAGAGCGGAGGCAGCAGCAGCACTGTGGGCTCAATCTGTGACAACTGCAGTCACAGATCCAGCCATACATCCCTGCGCAATACTCTGCAGTACCCTGCACAATACTCTGCAGTACCCCGCACAATGCTCTGCAATATCCTGCACAATGCTCTGCAATATCCTGCACAATGCTCTGCAATACCCCGCACAATGCTTTGCAATACCCTGCAATACTCACCACTATGATCGAAGCCAGTATAATTTTTTTTTTATTTCTGGCTTCCCAGCCTAGAGGTGAGATGGGGGGTCTTATTGACCCCCCATCTCACTGTAAAGAGGACCTGTCATATCATATTAATATTACAAGGGAAAAAAATATTTTTGGGGAAAAAAGTGTCAAACTAAAATAAATAAAGTAAAATGAACAATAAAAAGGTATTTTTTTTTTTTAAAGCGCCCCTGTCCCCGTGTGCTCCCACACAGAAGCAAATGCACATGCAAGTCCCGCCCACATATAAACACGGTGTTCAAGTTGCACATGTGAGGCATTGCTGCGAACGTTAGAGCGAGAGCGATTAAAGCTAGCTTTACTGTTTTTTTTAAACACAAAACTGTTTTTTTTAAACACGCGTTCAAAAAATTGCTGCGAAAATACCGTGCAAGATAACAAGTTGTATTCTCTAGGGTCTTTGCTAAAAAAAAAGCATATATAATGTTTTGGGGTTCTATGGAATTTTCGAGCAAATACCGTATTTATCGGCGTATAACACGCACCCTAACTTTAAGAGGGAAGTTTCAGAAAAAAACTTTTCACAGCCCCCTGCGTATAACACACAGGCACAGTTTACCCTCTATTTCCAGGGCAAAAAAGTGAGTGTTATACGCCAATAAATACAGTAAATGATGATTTTTCCATGTAGGAGAGAAATGTCAGAATTGGTCTGGGTGCTCCAGAACGCCTGATGGTGCTCCCTGCATATTGGGCCTCTGTATGTGGCCACGCTGTGTAAAAGTCTCACACATGTGGTATCGCCATACTCGGGAGGAATAGCAGAATGTGTTTTGGGGTGTAATTTGTGGTATGCATATGCTGTGTGTGAGAAATAACATGCTAATATGACAGAAACGAGAATTTATATATATATTTTTTTTTTTTTTACAGAATTTTCAGTTTTCTTTCTCTTATAGTGCAAAAAATAAAAAACCCTGAGGTGATCAAATACCACCAAAAGTAAGCTCTATTCGTGGGGAAAAAGGACAAAAATTTCATATGGGTAGAATGTTGTATGATTGAGTAATTGTCATTCAAATTGTGAGAGCACCGAAAGCTGAAAATTGATCTGGTTAGGAAGGGGGTTTAAGTGCCCAGTTGTCAAGTGGTTAAACCAAAATTTGTATTACGATTTTGAACCACTTCCATACCAGGCCTATTCTGGCATTCCTCTCCTACATGTAAAAATCATCATTTATTTTGCTAGAAAATTTCTTAGAACTCCCAAACATTATATATTTTTAGCAGACACACTAGGGAATAAAACTTTTCGTTTTTTTGGGTAAGAAAAGTTTCATGAATAAAAAAAATAACAAAACAGTAAAGTTAGCCCAATTTTTTTCTATAATGTGAAAGATAATGTTACGCAGAGTAAATAGATACCTAACATGTCACACTTTAAAATTGCGCACACTCATGGAATGGTGCTAAACTTTGTCACTTAAAAATCTCCAATAGTGGCTCTTTACATTTTTTTACAGGTTGCCAGTTTACTTTATTTTACTTTTTTTTGTATCACTTTTATTCCTATTACAAGGAATGTAAACTTCCCTTGTAATAGGAATCTATTGTGACAGGTCCGGTTTTTATGGAAAGATGTGGCGTCAATAAAACCCCACATCTCTCCTCCCAGGTTGGAAAGCATGAGCTTAAAAAAAAAAAATTCACGATCCCATGCTTACCAGCCAACTGATCGCGGCTTTGTTGATAATCGCAGGCTGGATGCATAACATCATGCCAGGGCCTCCGAGGGTCAAAGAGATGACTGGAAATTCCTATGGTTGTCATCTGGAGGTGGCAGATTCTTTCTCCAGGTACCCGATGGTACGGGAGAGCCCGGAGAAGCACCGAATGGCAGTGGGGAGGATGTCACCTGTAATAACGATCGAGCGGTGGAACTGCCGCTATGATCATTCTTATGATGCACAGAATCGCCGGCTGGAAACAAAGATATCTGAATGATGTCTGCAATTGCAGGCATTATTCAGATATTCACCCCTGAAATTCAAAGACATCATATGACGTCCTTGGGCTGGAAGTGGTTAAAGTTGGTGTAAACCTCTGATTTTAAAAATGAACAAAGCATATCCCTCTATAGCAGGGATCTCCAAACTACGGCCCTCCAGCCGTTTGCGAAACTACACATCCCATGAGGCATTGTGAAATTCTGACATTCGCAGACCTGACTAGGCATGATGGGAATCGTAGTTCCTGAACAACTGGAGGGTCATAGTTTGAAGACCCCTGCTCTTATAGTGTGCATTTGTCTCAGTCCAAAGCACCTAGTGTGGTTTGTTTCTGCCTGCTTTCTTCTCATGCGATCTGCATTAATCACTTCTGACAGGTTATGTGGACACCACAGAATCCCTGGGAAGGTGATCTGACAGTCTCAATTGTGCATGTTTCCCTATGAGACTGTGTAAAGGAGGGTGTAGCCATTCCCTTCCATCAAGCCCCACATTTTACTCCGCTCTCTGTCCAGATCTCAGCCTCCTGCCTTCTGGAGTCTTGTGTGGTGAGGGTGCATGCAGGCCATGGCGGTTGAGTGTGTTACTTATTGTTTTCTTTGAAACAATTGTACCAGCTAATTCCAGGTCTTTCTGAAGCTCTTCACAAGTGGTCATTGGCTCTTGGACAACTATTCTGATAATTCTTTTCACTCCTGTCAGAAATCTTGCGAGGAACTGGTCATGTCAGGTTTATGGTGAAATGTTCTTTCCACTTCTGGATTATGGCCCCAACAGTGCTCACTTAAACATGCAGAAGTTTTAAAATCCAACTGTAACCCACGCCATCAGTATCTTTTACAATAATAAGGTTGCAAAGGTCTTGAGAGAGCTTTTTGCTTTTGCCCATAATGAGATGTTTCTTCTTGTGTGACACCTTGGTAATGAGACACCTTTTTATAGGCCATCAGTAAAGAATGAACCAGCTGATATTAATTTGCAATGAAAAGAGCAGGATTGCTTTCTAATTACTGATAGATTTCAGCTGGTGTCTTGCATTGCCATCCCCTTTTGCACTTCCTTTTTCTTTGTGTGTTCAATACTTTTTCCCTGTGTCAATTTTTTTTTTTTTTTTTTTACACATAACTTAATTTCTGAACTTGTCTGTTTTGATTTCTTTGTATGCATGGCTTGTATGGGTTATTACCGACATGTGATGAAAATTTCATGTCAACGGCACCTTTTAGAAATATATTTACCTAGAAAACGTGGGGACGTTTTTAATACTTTATTTTACCTGCTGTATGCAGTGAATCGTCCCAAAATTGTCCCTTCTATGCAGGGGCCGGGTGAATTTTGATTAGATGTCACCATCCCCACTAAACAGAAGTTAATCGCTTCTTGGAAACTTTTTTTCAATCGGCATCTCCGGATAAGTTTATTCCGACAGTGGCGGGTGCTGCTGTCAGAATACAATGTAACAGACGAGAAGTTGCTGCCTCCACTATAGTTGTGTGGAGGCAGCCCACTGCTTTTTATAAAAGGTTATTTTGTATAATCCCCACGCTTTTGCAACCAATATTACCTGTTGTCCGATAAATGAAATTGTGTACATCTGCATATTCTTTACTTCCTTTTAAATGTGAGGCATAACTATGATGAGCACAGGGGCTATTGCTACATGATATCTATGGACAAATTAATAACACAGGATTACCAAACAAATAGTACTAATATTGTGTCTTTGTGTCGCAATGCCATTGCACAAAGACACATTGACAAAGTGACATACGTAAGCACATCTGCCAGGCTAAGTTTTCTTACAGTGAGATTGCCAATGCAAACTTGTGAGCTGCTGCGAAACGGAAAGGCAAAGTTCATGTGACGTGAGCGTTAAAAGGTTGTGGCGGCTAATGGGTTTTTTCTTTTGGGGTGGCGGCAGCGGCAGCAAACAGCCACATTACCCCCCCGGAAGATTCGCCGACAGCCGAGACTTTAAAGCCTCACACTTACCCCATCTTTGAAGCTGGCAGGCAGCATGTCCGGCGACTTTCTTCCTCCTGTGGTGTGGATCAAGGCGCCTTCCGTCGTGCAGCCCCCTCCTTATCCTGCTAGGCATCCAATAGGATCACCTGACCTTTCAGTCAATCAGGAAATAGGTATCGGACCCACACTTCCTGATTGGCAGAGATGCAATTCAGTGTTAGAAAAGCGATTATTCATTTGCTTTTCTAACACACCTGGGTGGGCTCCGAGCGCAATGCTCTGCGCTCCAAGTCCACCCTATTTTGGAGCCTATGGCTCTAATCAGGTGCTTAAAAAACACCCCTGCTGCTGTAATTCATGTGCCGGCATCCTGAAAGGGGCCGAACGCATGAACAGGGGGTGGCTGCCGCATGAATCTATCCATTAACCATATAGGATGTGGCGTGGATAGAGTTTAATGGCCGCCCCTGTTGTGGTCTCAGCACATAGCAAGTGCCCCTCAAGCAATGATTAGGAAAAAGTATGGCGAGGCAGTTGAAGATCAATCACAAGACATATTTGGGCACTTAATGCAATATTAAACTTTCTTTATCGTACATCACGGGACACAGAGCAGCATAGTAATTACTATGTGGGTTATAGAGCCTACCTTCAGGTGATGGACACTGGCACTCTTCAGACAGGAAGTCCCTCCCTATATAACCCCCTCCCCTAACAGGAGTACCTTAGTTTTTTCGTCAGTGTCTAGGTGTTGGTCACGGTTAAGGCCTGGTCCATTGTGGCTAGGCCAGCTACATACCGGATCCGTCCAAAGTGCCGCAGTGCCAAAGTGGACGGTACCCGGGCCCCGTTTAGAAGACCGGGGTCTTGCCTATAATGCTTCTCTTTTGAGAGCTGGATCCTGGGTTCCAGAGCATTGATCAATTACAGGGTCAAATGTTTGTCTGCTTGCCAGGGTGCTTATATAGGTCCAGGGGAGAGGTGACCTGCTATGGACCCCAGTCCCTGAAGGTCAATGACTATGCCCACGGTGAGGGGTGAAGGCTGGGCCTCTTGCTTTTAGCAACACCCTGCAGCGTGGACAGGTAAGTGGAGGGCTGCAGGACGTGGTCTGTTGGCAGTCTCTCCTAAGAAAGGGGATGGTGGGCTAGCCTAGATGTGCTGCTATGCACAGGCAATATTTTCCACTATGTCTGCTGTTGACAGGATGGTTATTTTTCCCACACTGTTCCCCTAGCTGGCTAGGTGTTTGTTTGTCGAGGGGGTGCACGTCTATGGAGCATGAGAAGGGTGCTTACAGGTCTAGAAGCCATCATGTGGCGGACTGGAGTAGGCCTGGTTCCCCCGGCAGCACGTGGTGTCCTCCTGCTTGGCAGCATGGCTTCCCCTGGGGGCCGCCGTTGATCGCCGCGGCGTCCTACTGCTGTGCGCGCGCGCGGCTGGGCCGGAGATGCGCGCGTGGGCGTGCGGCGTGCGCGCGGCGGCGTGCGCCTGCATGCGGCGGGGCGCGGCGGCCTGAGGGGGGGGGAGGCGGAGCGGCATGCGGACGCCGGATAAAGCCTCGTCGGTGGAGGACACACAGAGTGCAGGGCTGTGCCTTCAGGAGGGATCCAGGACACTCAGACGTGCACCAGTTCAGGGGCTGTGAGCCCAAATCTGGACACACTGCTCAGCCAGAAAAAGAGGCGCTGCAGGAATATTCCCTAATACCTCCTTCCCCCCAGAGGAGACAGACTCTACACTTGGTCAGCAGAGCAGTTGCTACTTTAGACAGCTACCTAAATCCCTGAGTCTCCTACCAGTGGCCTGATCACCCCAGAGTGGCTGTGCTATAGGGGTACCTCGGGGTTGTACAGATGGCTCCCAAGGGATCAGGCTCTACCAAGGGGTCTAAGACGGCAAAGAAGGCTAAAGGATCCCCATCAGGCTCAGAGGATTTGGGTCAGGCCTCGGTCACCCTGCCCTCCCCAGAGAGATCAGTGTTGGGGCTCCAGACCGAGTCATTGGAACCGGCGGGTGCTGTAGCTGGCCCTAATCATCCACCCCCGGTCTATGTAACTGAGGAGGTTTTGGCTACCACCTTGGGGGGGTTGGAAAGCAGACTTGCAGCCTTGATTGCTGCCTCCCTACCAGGGAAGAAACGCAATAGATCTCCTTCTCCTGCATTGCAGGCTCCAGGCTTAGATCTCTCCTCAGACGAGTCAGAGTTTTCAGGATTCCAGGGAGAGGACCTGGAAGAAGGGGAATCTGAGGAATCCACCATTGAGGAACCCTTCTCGGCTTCTCAGGCAGAAAAGTTGTGGGTCCATTCTCTAACAGAGATGGTTCGGTCTGCCTTCAAATTACCTACACCGGTGCCTCCGGTTGGTACGGTAGGTTCCTTAGGGTCCTTGAAGGCTCCTCAGGTTTCTATGTGTTTTCCGGTCCATCCCCTCCTTGCAGATGTAATGTATAAGGAGTGGGGTAAGCCGGATAGAATCTTTGTACCCCCTAGGAGGTTCGCGGTACTTTATCCCATGGAGGAAAAATTTGAGAAGAAGTGGGCAGTCCCGGTGGTGGATGCAGCTATTTCATGTGTTAATAAAACACTGACCTGCCCTGTCGACAATGTCCAAATGTTCAAGGACCCGGTCGATAAGCGGTTGGAGACCTTGTTGAAGGCCTCCTTTGCCACCGCTGGGGCAGTGGTCCAGCCGGCTGTGGCTGCCATTGGGGTATGCCAGGCTCTTAAAGACCAAACTAAGCAGGTCCTAAGGGACCTCCCAGCCCAACAGGCACAAGATTTGGCAGATTTGCCAATGGGCACTCTGTTTTGCAATCGACGCAATTAAAGATTCGATCCAGCAGGCCTCCCGCCTCTCTATGTCCCTTGTTCATATGCGAAGACTTCTCTGGCTAAAGAATTGGGCAGCCGAGACTCCGTGTAAAAGACTCCTCACGGGGTTTCCCTTCCATGGGGAGAGGCTGTTCGGGGAAGACCTGGATGCATATATCCAGAAGATATCCAGCGGAAAGAGCACGTTGTTGCCAATAAAAAGGAGATTCAGAGGGCCCTCATTTAAGCGCCCTGCTTCTCCCGCGCCAGTATCTTCCAGCTCTAGGCAGTATCGACGGCCAGCAAGTCCCAGGGTCAGTTTACAGCAAACAAAAGGCCCTGGACCCGCAAAGCGGGGAAACCCGCCCCTAAGGCGTCTCTCTGAAGGGGCACCCCCATCCTCACGGGTGGGGGGAAGGCTCCAGCACTTCGCAAGGGTCTGGGAAGCAAGGATCTCCGACAGATGGGTCCGCTCCACAGTCACTTCAGGATATCGGCTGGAGTTCCAACAATTTCCCCCACCCCGATTCCGCAGGTCTTGCGTACCAAGCGACCCAAGGAAGGCGGCGGCGCTCTTGGCATCCTTAGACCGCCTCCTGGATCAGGGGGTGATTGTCAAGGTACCAAGTCAGGAGAGAGGGATGGGATTTTATTCCAATCTCTTTATTTTCCCAAAGCCAAATGGCGATGTAAGGCCTATCCTGGATTTGAAGGGCCTAAACAAGTACCTGTCGGTCCAGTCATTTCGGATGGAGTCCATCCGTTCAGTTGCCGCTGTCCTCCATGGAGGAGAGTTTCTAGCATCCATAGACATAAAAGACGCGTATTTGCATGTCCCTATATTTTCTGGCCACCACAAATTCCTGCGGTTCATCGTAGGTCGACGCCATTTTCAGTTCGTGGCCCTCCCTTTTGGGTTGGCCACGGCTCCCAGGGTATTTACAAAAATCCTGGCCCCACTACTCGCAGATCTAAGAACCCGGGGGATTCTGGTTCTGGCCTATTTGGACGATCTCCTCTTGATAGACCAGTCTGCCCCCAGCCTAAGGCGGTCGGTTCAGACTACAGTTCGGTATCTAGAGACCTTCGGTTGGGTCATAAACAGGGACAAATCTGCCCTGCAGCCAACCAGGATCCTAGAGTACCTAGGTATGCGTCTCGATACGAATCGACAAAAGATCTTTTTGCCACAGTCAAAGATTCTCGCCTTGAGGGCATTAATTCTGTTGATTCTAAGAAAGAGGAAGCCATCCTTGCGACTCTGCATGCAGCTGTTGGGGAAGATGGTGTCAACTTTCGAGGCGGTACCCTTCGCCCAGATTCACTCCAGGAAATTGCAGTGGATCATCCTGTCAAGGTGGAACAAGCAGGTTCAAGCCTTGGATCTACCCATTTTTCTCTCCCCGGTAGTCCGGGAGAGTTTCAGTTGGTGGTTGACTCCCAGGAACCTTCGGAAGGGGAAACCCTTCAACCCAGGGCCGTGGCAGATAGTCACGACAGACGCCAGCCGGACAGGTTGGGGTGCAGTTCTGGAGAACCTATCCCAGCAGGGGAGGTGGTCAGCCACGGAACAACACCTGCCCATCAACATCTTGGAGATGCGGGCAGTCCGGTTTGCCCTGAAGGCTTGGACATCCAAGCTAGTGGGGACGGCTGTCAGAATACAGTCGGACAATGCTACGACGGTAGCATACATAAACCACCAAGGAGGTACAAGGAGTCGAGCAGCTCAGAGGGAGACAGATCAGATTTTTGCGTGGGCAGAGACCCACATACAGTGTCTCTCAGCGGTATTCATTCCGGGAATACAAAATTGGCGAGCAGACTATCTCAGCAGGAGACAGTTGTTGCCAGGAGAATGGGCTCTCCATCCCCAGGTTTTTCGAAACATCTGTCAGAGATGGGGGACACCAGAAGTGGACTTAATGGCGTCAAGGTTAAATACAAAACTACCCAGATTCGTATCCAGAACGAGGGACCCACGGGCCTGTGGCACGGACGCCCTGGTTTGTCCATGGCACCAGTATTCACTGATGTATGCCTTCCCGCCACTTCAGCTGCTTCCCCGACTCCTCCGTCGGATCAGGGCAGAGGGCAAGACCGTAATCCTAGTGGCTCCAGCGTGGCCCCGGAGGTCTTGGTACTCCCTAATTGTGAGAATGTCAATCGGAGACCCCTGGCCTCTGCCACTCCGGCCAGACCTGCTATCGCAGGGACCAATATACCACCCTGCCTCAGTCGCGGGATTTAACGGCTTGGCGGCTGAGGCCTACGTCCTAAGGAAGAGGGGGCTCTCGAGGTCTGTGCTTTCCACTATAATCAATGCGAGGAAACCAGTTTCAAGGCGTATATACTACAGGGTGTGGAGAAACTATGTGCCGTGGTGTGAGACCAAGAGGTGGCACCCCTGTAGGTTTGTTGTCGGTAGGATCTTGGAATTCCTGCAACACGGAGTTGAGAAGGGACTGGCTGTCGGCACTATTAAGGGACAGGTGTCGGCCTTGTCAGTTCTATTTCAGAGGCCATTAGCCACGCACTCATTGGTCAAGACCTTTTTACAGGGGGTTCTGCGAATTAATCCCCCAGTCAGGCTCCCGGCTTGTCCCTGGGACTTAAATTTGGTTCTCTCGGCCCTACAGAGGCGCCCCTTCGAGCCCCTAGGTCATATCCCGTTGGTGTTGCTGTCAAGGAAGTTGGTATTTTTGGTGGCCATGACCTCGGCCAGAAGGGTCACGGAGCTGGCGGCCCTTTCTTGCAAGGAGCCGTACCTGATAGTTCATGAGGACAGAGTCATCTTGCGACCCTTGCCCACCTTTTTGCCTAAGAGGGTCTCAGCCTTCCATTTAAACCAGGACTTGGTCCTCCCGTCATTTTTTCCCAATCCAGGGTCCAGAGAGGAAAGGTTGTTACATTCCTTAGACGTGGTAAGGGCTATTAAGGCCTATTTGCAGGCCACAGCCCATATCAGGAAAACGGATGCGCTGTTTGTTCTGCCGGAGGGGCCCAGAGTAGGTCAGGCGGCGTCAAAAGCCACACTAGCCAGGTGGATCCGCCAGATAATCTCACAGGCCTATGGCCTGAAGGGTAGGGACCCCCCGGCCTCTGTCAAGGCTCACTCAACCAGGGCCTTAGGGACTTCTTGGGCAGTCCAGCATCAGGTTTCCATGGACCAGGTCTGCAGAGCAGTCATCAGGTGGACGTGAGGAGGCGCGAGGACCTGGCCTTTGGCCAAGCGGTCTTAAGAGCCGCCCTCTAGTTTCCTTGCGCCCGGTGACATCTTTTGGTCCTTCCTGTTAGGTCTCCCTCCCCTCAGTTGGCATTGCTTCTGGACATCCCACATAGTAATTACTATGCTGCTCTGTGTCCCGTGATGTACAATAAAGAAAAGGGGATTTTTATAAACAGCTTACCTGTAAAATCCTTTTCTTGAAGTACATCACGGGACACAGAGCTCCCACCCCTCTTGTTGGGGGAATTTATGGGACAAATTATTGCTTGCTACAAAACTGAGGTACTCCTGTTAGGGGAGGGGGTTATATAGGGAGGGACTTCCTGTCTGAAGAGTGCCAGTGTCCATCACCTGAAGGTAGGCTCTATAACCCACATAGTAATTACTATGCTGCTCTGTGTCCCGTGATGTACTTCAAGAAAAGGATTTTACAGGTAAGCTGTTTATAAAAATCCCCTTTTTTTTATTAACCGCTTGCTGCCTGCCGCACGCAGATATATGTCTGCAGTATGGCATGGACAGGCAAAAGGATGTACCTGTACGTCCCCTTTAAGAAGCGGTTGTTGCGGGCTAACACGCGCCCACGGGTCTCGTGGACTCGATCGCCGCGGGCATACCCGCTATCGTCTCACGGAGAGATAGAACGGGGAGATGTTAGTGTAAACACATCTCCCCATTCTGCCTAGTGACACTGTCACTGATCGTGTTCCCTGTCAATGGGAAAACGATCAGTGATGTGTCACAGCAAGCCACACCCCCATACAGTAAGAATTACGCCTTAGGGAACACTTAACCCCTACAGCGCCACCTAGTGGTTAACCCCCTTCACTGTCATTTTCACAGTAATCAGTGCATTTTTATAGCACTGATCGCTGTAAAAATGACAATGGTCCCAAACGTGTCCGCCATTTAGTCGCAGTCACGATAAAAATCGCAGATCGCAGCCATTATTGGTAAAAAATATTTTTTATAAAAATGCTATAAAACGATCCCCTATTTTGTAGACGCTATAACTTTTGCGCAAACCAATCAATGAACGCTTATTGCGATTTTTTTTTTACCAAAAATATGTAGAAGAATACATATCGGCCTAAACTGAGGAACAAAAAAATTATGTTTTTGGGGGATAATTATTATCGCAAAAAGTAAAAAATATTGAATTTTTCTCAAAATTATTGCTCTATTTTTGTTTATAGCGCAAGAAATAAAAACCGCAGAGATGATCAAATACCACCAAAAGAAAGTTCTATTTGTGGGGAAAAAAAGGACGTCAATTTTGTTTAGGAGCCACGTCGCATGACCGCGCAAATTGTCAGTTAAAGCGACGCAGTGCCGAATCTCAAAAAGTGGCCTGGTCCTTTTAGCTACAAAATGATCCGGGGCTTAAATGGTTAATAATATTTCTAAATGGACCTCCAGGTGGTTTATGCCATATTGGGTCTAGTGTCCCAGGTTTTCCTTCTGGGTTTGTTCTCAGCGGCTGCTTGAATGACTGGGTTGTGATGACTGCAGATAAAACAGAGGCTACTATGGCCAAGAATAGAAGTTTTAATCTTTCACGCTATCCAAACCTGGGAAAAAAGTTTTCACTGTAGATAGGGTTTGGTAGACAATTTATAACATAATATTAAAATGGTATACAACTCTGTACTACCACTTGTACCTACAGCTATGCCTATAATAAGACTTGCAGTACAGGTAGGTACTGTGAATATCTCCTAAACTTGCACAGTTTAAGGGTCCTTTCACACTAGCGGACCGTTTGTCCGTTTATTACAAGTCCGTTTACGGACTTGTAATGAGCCCCTATGGGAGCGGATCCGTTAGCGGATGATGCATCCGCTAACGTCCGCCAGATCCGCATCCGTTTTTGCGGACGGAAGAATGTCCTATGTTTCTTCCGTCCGGCCAAACGGATCGGATGCAAACGGACAGACGGTCCGTTTCCATCCGACTCCCCATAGGGGAGAGCGGAGGAGAGACGGAGCGGTCCCTGCACAGTGTGCGGGGACCGCCCTGTCCACCCGACAGCTCAGCGGAGACCCCCCGCTGAGCTGACGGACACACGGAGCGGACCGAAAAACGGACCGCTCCGTGTGTAAGGAGCCTAAGAGATATTCAGAGTGCAGGCAGCCAATGACAATCAGGGACGCCATCAGGAATTATGGGGCCCCTTACACATAGGGTTGCCACCCGTACGGGATTCCTCCGGACAGTACGGGTTTTGAAACCTGTGTCCGGGAATCAGTCTGCCTGAGCCCCGGACACAGTGCTGAGGAGTCTCCTATCATTGCTCGGTATTAGGATTCCCCGTGCGGGTGTCTCCCTCTCTGCCTGCACTGTCCGACGCTCGAGTCTCTGGTGCTCTGTACATGTACATTGTGGCACATTGCAGGAGCGACTGTGTGCTGTGAGGGGGACCAGTGCCTTCTTCATGCAGACACACAGCCTCGGGCTCTTCCCCTCTGCAAGCCGTGCATGTGACCTGTCTGGAGAGGAACAAACACAGAGCCTGCGTGTAAGATAAGAGAATACCGACAGCTGGGTGAGTGCAGAGCTGAGGGGTCTTTACTTCATTGTAGTTCACAGTCTCTCTCCAGTGTGGGACTTATAATGCTGCTCTTTCCAGGGACATGGCTGCTGATTGGAGATCAGTCTAGTTCTCCCTGCAGGCTGCAGTCCCATCCTGGCATTATTTACATTATTATCCTGTGCTCACTCAGTTGTCTTTATCTAATAACTTATTTCTTCTGTGGATTGCTTTTATTTTTTTGGCAATTAAAAGTCCTCTGCCCCGCTGACACCGTCCACTGCCCCGCTGACACCGTCCACTGCCCTGCTGACACCCTCCACTGCTCCGCTGACACCCTCCACTGCCCCGCTGACACCCTCCACTGCCCCGCTGACACCTTCCATTGCCCCGCTGACACCTTCCATTGCCCCGCTGACACCCTCCACTGCCCCACTGACACCCTCCACTGCCCCGCTGACACCCTCCACTGCCCCGCTGACACCCTCCACTGCCCCGCTGACACCCTCCACTGCCCCGCTGACACCCTCCACTGCTCTGCTGATACCCTCCACTGCCCCTCTGACACCATTCACTGCCCCACTGACACCCTCCACTGCCCCACTGACACCCTCCACTGCCCCACTGACTGACAGTGTCCACTTTTAAGGTAAGCTAGGTTCATATTTTAACTGTGACATTTATTTTATAATTCTAATCATATTTTATGGGCACACCATGCCCCTTTAAGTCCACCCCCTCTCCACTGTTAACATAAGTTGGCTACAGCCACTGTTCACTGCAGCACGCTATGAGCGCCTCCTTACTACTCCCCTAGGGTAACTCAAAGGTGTCCCAAGTCTTACAATCCTATAGCGGGTACTACAAAAAAAATTGCTGTGCGCCGCTAAAGTATTCGGGTTTGGCTTGACGAAAAGGTGGCAACCCTACTTACACAGCTTCAGGCATGGGCCCCCTGGAGCAGAGAACCGGGGGGGGTGTACTGCCGCCTGAAATTGAGAAGCGGGGGGGGGGGGAGGTTTGGGCCCCTAGGGACCTCCAGACCCCTAAAAAAAAATGCCCCTTTAATAAAAAATAAAACAAAAAATATTAAAAAATATATTTTTTTTATAAAAAAAAACAAAAAGGGGGGTTGCCATCCATTTTTTTTTTTAAAGGGGGTTTCCATCCGGGCCCCTGGGGACCCCCAGGCCCCTTACAGGTGTACTGCCTGTACCCCCTGATGGCAGCCCTGATGACAATATCTGTGCATGCGCTCTGAAGGTTCAGCTTACAGTGCCAGACCTTCAAAGCCTGTGCCTGAAATGGCGGTTCTCATGGGCATGTACAGGAGGGACATCATCGCAGCTCTAGCCAATCACATAGCCGGAGCTCGCAAACCCCCGGGAGACCGATAGGGGAAACATGTCAGCCCTCTTAGCAGTGACTTTACTACGCTGGAGGGCTTTGTTCCAAGGTGAGTATTTCATAATGTGTTAGTATGGGATGCATACTATCACATTATGCCATTGCCTTGCTGGGTTTTTATTTTTGAACATTGAAGGTTTACAACCGATTTAAATTGTTACCTGATTTGACCCAGCTGTACAAGATGGCAACTGAGTTCCGCTTCATAATCGGATTTAATTTCAAGCTGTTTGTTTTGGAACAAAGTGACTAAATACATACAATCAGAACATGGATTGCCTGCAGCTTCCTTTCACAACCCTATATCTAAACAGCTTTTCTATGTTCTGCAGTTAATACTCAAAAAAAAACTTTGTAATCAGTGCACAATATTTTCTCTAAAGCCAGCTAGAGAGGTTGGAATCTCAGACGGTTTAGCAGGGACAGAGAATCGAACCATGTATGGGCAGGCTGAATGAACCAAGTTGATCGATCGATCGATCCATCAGTCAACTTGGGTATAACCAGCCTGTTGGATTTTACATGTGATTAAGCGGTTATACTCGCTAGGAATAATCACTGTCTTTTCTTGGTAGGGACGACTTTCCCTGCCCCCTCCCCTCTGCTGGGAGAACCAAATGGCTCAGCGGGAGAGATTAACACTGTGTTGATGGGGAAACAGAGCAAATGTCTATGGCTGGCTTTACTCCTAATGCCCTGTACACACGAGCGGAATTTCCGTCGGGGAAAAAAGTTGGATGGTTTGGCTTGCATACACGTGGTCACACAAAAGTTCTCTGAACTGTTGAGCATTAAGAACACGTACAACACTACGACGAGGTGAGAAGAAGAAGATCCGAGCATGCCTGTTTTTTTCCCGTCGGAATTGCATACAGACGAATGGATTTTCCCATAAGATTTTTTTCTGTCAGAAAAATTGAGAACCTGCTCTCAAACTTTTGCTGGCGGAAATTCCAACCGCAAAAGTCTGATGGAGCATACACACGGTCTGAATTTTCGATGAAAATTCCGCTTGTGTGTACAGGGCATAAAAGTTAACCTGTCAATAAGGAAACACAGGGAAACCATTGCTGCCCTCCCTCTGAAAATCCTATTTGGGTTGCTGTTATTTTTGATGAAGTATGCAACAAAGTGTAATGCCCCGTACACATGATCACTTTTTGTGATGAAAAAAAATGTCATTTTCCTTCATGAAAAAAAAACGACATTTTTCAAACTTCATTTTAAAAAATGACGTTGCGTACACACCATCATTTTTGGAAAATGATGAACAAAGTGATGGCACTCTAAAGGGGAAGTTCTATTTGCCTTGAGGCTGCTTATAGCTGGTTACTTGTTAGTAAAAGACGATTCCTGCTTTTTTGTCTGTTACAGCGTGATGAATGTGCTTACTCCATTATGAATGATAGTTTTACCTCCCGTCTCCTAACTTGCTTCTGGGCATGTGCGGGTTTAAAGCGTCATTTTTTACGTAGTTTTGCCCACACACGATCATTTTTTATGACACAAAAAATGACATTTTGAAAAATGACATAAAAAATTCGAGCATGTTCGAATTTTTTTTTGGTAATTTTTCAGAAGACATACAATTACATTTTGGCCACACACCATCATTTTAAATGACATTTTAAAAAATGTAATTTTTTTTCATCACAAAAAGTGATCGTGTGTACGGGGCATCAGTCCTAAATCTTTTTCTTTTCTGGATAGCATGAGGAAGGATTAGCTGCAGTATTTGTAGCTGCTGACTTAATTGTTAAGAGAACCAGTAAAGTTCCTCTATAAATGAATAATGCCTATCCAATGGTTTTGATGCCTATCCAATGGATTTAATACATTCTGAGTCAGTATCCTGGAACAACTATGCAGACTACTGAATCGTGCGCCTTGCATTCTGATGGCACCTGCTGTATACATAATATGGGTCAGTAGTTCAGAAAAATTTGAAGCGGAAAACTGCCAGTGCATAAATAATATTACAAACTGTGTTTTCTTTGGCTGTCAAGTCTAATAACTGCGCAGTTTTTATTTTCTGAGATTTGTTGCCTGGACTGTTGCAAAATCCACTAACAAGAGGATACGTCACCTGCCAGGTAAGTCCAATCAAAAGAAAAGTTAAAAAGTGTTACTGATCCCAGTAATATAAAAACAGTTTAAAAATCTTTTTTCATTAAAATGCTGCCACTATATACCTTTTTGGATGATCTGTATACCACAGTCAGTGATAAACTGCACAGTTACTCCATTGCTGAGAGTTCAGGTAGGAGTAGATTTTCACTGCAGCCTATATACATGCCCACATGTGTGATGTCAAGATCATGTGACTTGGCTAGCTCCGATCAACAAGTAATTTTCTCCAGCATAAAAGACACAACTGAGCATGTGCAGGTTGGCTACCCTGCCTGTGTTAGCTGGTCTTCCCCAGATAGACAGTGAAGGAGGGAAGGATCTGTGCATACAGGATAAAACAGCCTTTTTACACAATGCAGAGGATTAACCCCTTAAGTTCCACAGTGAGTATAACAAGCATGCTATGCTGCATATACAGACAGATTTAAGGCCGGATTCACACTAGTGCGGTGCGAATTTCAGCTCTCTTATCTCTGCAGAGAGATAAGAGAAGTGTTCAGCAGATCCACTGCATTTTAGCTGCAGATTAGGTGCGAATTTGGAGACCTGGGAGAGGGGAGGGGGGAAGTGTATTGAGCTGAATGAGAGAAGTCCTGAAGAGAAATGAACACATCTGCGAATCAGCTGCGTACCCATAGAAGATAATGGGCCTGAATTCGCACCTGAGCCGCACCGCAAGGCCTAAAATACGCACACGTTTTTTCTGCAATGCGCAGTGCGAATGCATCGCACATATGTGAACCAGTCTCATTGAAAACAATGTATTTAGAAATGTTCTGCGTATTGGATGCGGTTTAAGCCGCATTTCATTCCCATCGGTGCCGGGTTCACACCTATGCGAATTGAGTGCGGCATTATTGTGCAAAATTAAAAACTACCCTGAAATCCCAAGCAGAGTTGTCAGCCGTCTGAGTTCTCCCCTGCTGGACTAAAGAACACTAAGCCCAGATTCACACTGGGCTGCGGGAGTGAAGCCGTGTGAATTGAGCGGAACTCACACGATTTCACTCCCGCCTGTCAGTCCCGATTTCGGCCGCGATTA
The DNA here is from genome assembly GCA_029574335.1 of Rana kukunoris. Taxonomy (NCBI): domain Eukaryota; kingdom Metazoa; phylum Chordata; class Amphibia; order Anura; family Ranidae; genus Rana; species Rana kukunoris. Next base: position 222,470,381 of record CM056059.1, on the reverse strand, counting down.
CAGAGACATCTATGCAGGTTTCTGCACAGGTGTCAATGTAAATCGCGGGCCGAAATCGCAAAAAGTACTACAGAAACTACTTTTTTAAATCGAAGATCGCAAATGCGACGTTGCACCGATTGCTGGCAAATGCCACAGATTTGACATGTCATGTGGCACCATTCTTTAGAATATACCAGGGAGGTGCTCTGTAGTCTGACATGGGAAACCTCAGGCACTGCTGCCAACACTTTTTGAGATTCCAGTGCAGCAGAGAGGCAGCATAGTTCCCTGAAGGAAGTTAGGGTGATTTCTGGCAGGATCAACAGCAGTTTTTTTGAAGAGACAAAACATGGGGAAGCATTAATGTATTGCAGATGTGTAGTAAATATGTTTATTTTAGTCTGATCAGACATAAACTTTGGTTATTACCTTTGGCATGTAGTAGACACACTCACACTGGTTATGCATTACCATAGTTGCCAACATTTGAAAAAAAATTCCAGGGACACTTTGCAGCACAGCTATTAATTAATTACCACACTCACTTCCCCGAAGCTCCACCCACTCCGCATAATCTTCGCCTACTAATCTTTTCACTGCTAAACAGTGCAAGTATCAATATTTGAACTATAAACACATAGCTAGTGCTATTAGCAATGTGTTTAAGTTAAACAAAAGTCAAAAAACATTTCTCCATTGACATGAAGGTCAGATCGCTACACTGGGTTCCCCCCTTACATCAGAGTCTGCAGGGATCCCCCTTACAGTGAAATGGAACTCTTACGTAAAGGGGAACGCTGCAGATCATGATATAAGGGGGAACTCTGATATAAGGTGGTCCCTGGTCACCAGAACCTTCCCTTACATCAGAGTCCACTGCATTCCCTTTACATCAGAGTTCCCCTTTACATCAGGGCCTGCAGAATTACCCTTTCACTGTAAGGGGCAATCCTGCAGACTCTGATGTAATGGGGAATGCCAGGAACTCTGATGTGGTAGCCACTCTGGTGACCAGAGACCACCTTCCGAAGAGTGAATACACTAAGGTAAGGGGAGTTACTAATATAGGGGAAACCTTTTTATCAGTGCCCCTTACATTATTTTATTCACTCCCCTGCGGGCAGGAGGTGGGATGGTCAGAGGCTCAGGGCAGGAGATGGGATGGTCAGAGGCTCAGGGCAGGAGATGGGATGGTGAGAGGCTCAGGGCAGGAGGTGGGATGGTCAGAGGCTCAGGGCAGGAGGTGGGATGGTCAGAGGCTCAGGGCAGGAGATGGGATGGTCAGAGAGGCTCAGGGCTGGAGGTGGGATGGTCAGAGAGGCTCAGGGCAGGAGGTGGGATGGTCAGAGAGGCTCAGGGCAGGAGGTGGGATGGTCAGAGAGGCTCAGGGCAGGAGGTGGGATGGTCAGAGAGGCTCAGGGCAGGAGGTGGGATGGTCAGAGAGGCTCAGGGCAGGAGGTGGGATGGTCAGAGAGGCTCAGGGCAGGAGGTGGGATGGTCAGAGAGGCTCAGGGCAGGAGGTGGGATGGTCAGAGAGGCTCAGGGCAGGAGGTGGGATGGTCAGAGAGGCTCAGGGCAGGAGGTGGGATGGTCAGAGAGGCTCAGGGCAGGAGGTGGGATGGTCAGAGAGGCTCAGGGCAGGAGGTGGGATGGTCAGAGAGGCTCAGGGCAGGAGGTGGGATGGTCAGAGAGGCTCAGGGCAGGAGGTGGGATGGTCAGAGAGGCTCAGGGCAGGAGGTGGGATGGTCAGAGAGGCTCGGGGCAGGAGGTGGGATGGTCAGAGAGGCTCGGGGCAGGAGGTGGGATGGTCAGAGGCTCGGGGCAGGAGGTGGGATGGTCAGAGAGGCTCAGGGCAGGAGGTGGGATGGTCAGAGAGGCTCGGGGCAGGAGGTGGGATGGTCAGAGGCTCAGGGCAGGAGGTGGGATGGTCAGAGAGGCTCAGGGCAGGAGGTGGGATGGTCAGAGAGGCTCAGGGCAGGAGGTGGGATGGTCAGAGGCTCGGGGCAGGAGGTGGGATGGTCAGAGAGGCTCAGGGCAGGAGGTGGGATGGTCAGAGGCTCGGGGCAGGAGGTGGGATGGTCAGAGGCTCAGGCAGTCCAGATTGCATCACTCCAATCCAAGTTTGCAGCTGTGCTTTACAATGTGCTGGTATGGAGTGTCAGTGCGATAGGTACCTGTACTGATCCATCATCCCCGGATCTCAGGTGATTCTCCTTCCCCCTGGGCTCTCACAACTTCCCAATCAGCCCCCAGGAAACAGCATGATCTGACCACTGACAACAAGGAAGACATGACCTCAGCCAACCTAAACACACGCCCTCTTAAAACATTTTACCCAATCACAGAACAAAGAACGTGTAGCCACGCCTTTAGAAGTGAGAATAGGCTTCCTCTGGATCCCTGCAGACGTGCCTGGCTGCTCTATACAGAGTGCTGTGATGGGAAGGGCTTCCTCGTACACGCGGCCATTATTTTTATGGGCACTGCTGCCCATATAACGGACTTTACCGGACAGCCCGAAAACGGTCTCAAATGCCTTCCCCACTAGCCGGGACAAGTCCCGGCAGGCTAAATTAGCCGGGACTAGGTCCTATTTGACGGGACTGTCCCTTTAAAAACGGGACAGTTGGCAGGTCATATATTGGTCTCTTACCCCTTTTATTTCTATAAGGTCTGTTACTTTCATACATATATTGGACCCACCCAGCTATAACAGTAATTTCTTCTGCAGACATCCTGCTTGAAACTCGCCTGTACTTAAATAAAGGAAACCATTATGTAAACACAGGTATGACATCATTGTCGATAGGACAGGACATTCAACCACTTCCCATGTTATGGTATTGCACACGATCATTGTTTTTATCTCAGCAGATGGTCTGGCCAGTAAAGATCCCCAATATTTTTTACAGCTATTCTGTACTGCCTGGGTCAGGAAGGTTGATGGTGAAGGCCTCAGAATCAAAAGCTTTATCAGGCTCTGTCATTGTTGCTTTAAAGGTACATTTTTTTCAGCAATACAAATACAATAGTAAGTCTATATGTAACTAGATAATCAACTCCATGGACTTGTAATGATAGCAGTGCAGCCCTATTACATGTACTAAAGAAATATCTAAAAAATTTAAGCATAGAGACTCATCTGCTATTTAGAGGCCGGGCCCCTGACAGTCTTCAGGTGTTAGAAGAAATGTGTTGGCATCTCACCAGCACACTAAAGTCTACCATCGCACAGCTCCCAACTGAAGGAGTTTTATGCTTTTGCAATAGTAACGCCATTTTGTTCACTCTTCATCTCCATTTTAGATATTTGTTTTTGCACGTCTTTGTCTGTGGAATGTGTTATCTGGAAATTGATGTCTCAGCAGTTTCTCAGAAAATAATATGCTTTTGTTCTCTTTTCAATGTTTCAAGGTTATGACTCCCTTTCTTCCCTGCATCTGTATCCGCCTATAGAATACTGACAATTTATCTTATGCAAATGTCTAATACATCCTCCCCAATTTGTGTATAAGAATCCTAGACGAGCCTAAATAAACGGAGAGCTCTGATTTCACTTGCTGCATGACTCTGTGTCCTTTTCTATGGTGAAATTGATCTCCCGGGTACCCTTGGGCACAACACGGGCCAACCGATAGTCAGGGACTATCTGAACGGGGGAAGGTCCGGGCACCTACCTCTGAGGAACACCTACCTACCTTCAGTCTGGGGGCTCGTCCGGGATCGGAACGTCATCCCTACTCACCCACCCGGTAAGTTGAAATATTTTATTTTCCAACTGTCCGGGAGGGGAGGGCTCTGACTAAGTTTCCGATTCCTGAGCCTTAGAAACACACTCTGGGAGTGTGGACGCTCTGGGAGCGTGAAAAGAAACACAATCCGGGATTGTGAACACACTCAGGGAGTGTGAATGAAGTTATAACAAACACACTCAGGGAGTGTGAGCAAAGTTATAACAAACACGCTCCGGGAGCGTGAACAAAAAGCACATTCAGGGAATGTGAACACTCTGGGAGTGTAAAACAAAACTAATATTTCAGGGAAATATTAGCTTGTCTCAGGGAGACAAATTATTGACCCGTGTTGTGCCTAAAACTGCTTTGCTTCTCTTACCTGTCGCGTAGAAGTTTAAGATAATCTGTTTGTATGGTCCAATAGTCCGGTTAGTGAGTATACGGACTGTGATCATTGATTGAATTTAAAGTAATAAGAATCATTGAATGTTTACTTCAGTGTATGTCTAATGGTCAATCTATAGTGATGGTCAACAAGATACGAGCTGACTCGAGCATGCGTCTGGTCTAGGCTGATTCCATCTAAAGATCAGGTTAACCTCGATTTTATTACCGAGGTTAAAACCAGTTGAGGGTGGAGTCGGAGCGAATGAAGAGATTCATGCTGCATTGAACATCACAGATTTGATCTAACATATACTGAAGCTGTATTTATGACAAGTAGAGACTGTGTTGACTGATGACCTGCCCGTCCTGTACTCAGTGTCTAAATTTTAACATAACAAATCATGAGTTAAATGCTGCCAAGTTAGTCTCAATAACCCCACCTGCAGGGCAAAATAAATTCTTAGGTAGACGAGTTATTTCCTGCCGTCCCGAGTGTAGAACAATTTATTACAGAATCAATTTCCATGGAGAAATAGACTGTAATCAACTCGGGCTTACTTATAGGCAGGTTAGAAACATCTACCATCTGCAGCCACATATATTTTGTAGCAGATAGACTGCCAGTACTGCAAGGATAACGAACCACTGGTTGTCTTTCTGTTGGAAAATACTAATAACGCATATAAAGACATTAATGACATGCAAGTATTGTGTTTGTGTAATTGAACTTAAGCATACTAAAGCTAACAATAACTTACACCTTGTTAGACAATTGAAGTGAATGAAGTGATTGTTTGTGATTATGTGAAGGTACATGAAAGTCTTATACCTCCATGGTGTTCTATGAGTTAATGTAATAAAAAAAATGACACATTCTGATAGTGAGGGTCAATGGACACCCCAGACCGAAAAGATGAGTGAACCCCACTTTTGGCAAAAGAGCGGCCGCAATGACAAACCGTTATTGTCATTAAATTTTGTTATCAGTGGTCAATAACTAATCGGTGTCTGGAGTCCATTGGCTAATACAAAAACAAAACATTTGAAAAATGTTAAGTGTGAGTGAAGTTTCGCAAAAGACCCTTAGGGTTCTCTGTGAACGAATTAAAAGTATTCTGTGTAGCCGGGTTGATTGAGCATGCCGGAATATTAAAAGGAACTTGTGCATTTATTATTTGTATTGTTTAAATGAGCTGCAAGCTGACTGTATATGGGACTCATCCAATGTGGGTCCAATAAAATAGTTGGCATTATGCCAAATGTGTATTTTTCTAAACAAGAGGTTTATTTTGTTTAAAAATATTTTTTATTGTTTTGCACATTAACAGCCACATATTAGTGAGAGACCATATAACCTACCCCATGTTTTTTGCGGCAGTAGACCCCCCAGGTCCAAGTATTATATAAAACTTAATTGTTATTTCTCTGTACCAATTAAAGATTATATTGGGCAGACTCTGGGTTGATTACAGCTGTTCATTGATTGTTTCAGCGGTTTTATGTCCCGGTAATGGGCGCTGCAGAGTCTGAACATAGTTCACCCCAACCGGGTGAGGATTGTGAGGATTATGTGGCCCGCATTTGTGGGACCGGTTATTTAATTAACCCATTCATAGATAATTTAAGTGCATGGACCAGGAATATGAACAGTTGTAACCCGTTCCCCATAGAGGAAGGAGGAGGATTAATTGTTGAGTCCTCGGTGTTACCCATTGATGTTTTCACTGAATCATACATTGTGACCGTGTATAACATGCAGGCATATCTGGATCCTCCGGACTTGTCTGGAGATGTTTTGGCCACAGGAGAGTATGACACTGGCCTAATCTCCTGTGCCCCTTACAGGGTCACTCTGAAACCTGACCTCCATGCCGTGCTTGCCAACATACCACATGATGCCACACATTTTACTGTTATAGACTTAAAGAATGTTTTTCTTAGTGTCCCTGTTGACAAGAGGACCAGACCTTTTTGTTTTCTTTTTTTTTCTTTTTCCCTTGTTGGCGAACGCCAGTTAAACTTGTTGAAAGTGCCTCAAGGATTTGTGGACTTCCCCGTGGTATACAGTACTGTTTTTCAGTCCACACTCAGGCCATGGCACTCCCCCCAGGGTTCGGTAGTACTACAGTATATCAATGATTTGATGGTCTGTAGTAAGTCTAGGGAGGCCTGTCAACAAGACAGTGAATCACTAATGTTATGGTTATGTGAATGTGGTCATAAAGTGTCTAAGCAAAAGTTGCAATGGTGCAGTGAAAAGGTTGAATACTTGGGCTTTGTCTTCACAAAAGGCGAAAGGAACATCAGTATTTCAAGTATCCATGCAATAGTGGGCCTGGTCACCCCACAAACCAAGAGGGAGATGCTATCCTTCCTTGGTATGATTTATTATTGCAGGCAATGGATCCCCGATTGTTCTTTTTATGATAATGTTCTGAGACAAGCCACTCTGAAAGATTCTCCTGAAAATGTTAAATGGTCTAATGAAATGTTACATGCCTTTGAGGCATTAAAGGAAGCTATAGTAATGAGTCTTTGACTGAGCCTCCCTGACTTTTCATTGATGTTTAATTTGTATGCTAGAGACAATTGTAAAACCATGGCGGGTGTGCTGGCCCAGGAACACGGGGGCAAGCTACGACCTGTAGCTTATTTTTCAAAGGTCATGCCTCTACAGGTCCAGGGTTTATCGTCCTGTTTTAGGGCTCTGGCAACATGCGCTATGGTGGTAGAAATGGCATCTGGGTTCACATTAGGACATCCTACAACCTTACATACCTCACATGATGTAGTAAGCCTGCTTAAAGGCATACACATCCAACACATGTCAGCTCAGGGATTAAGTGAGTATGAGGTTATTCTGCTCAGTAATCCACAGCTGTATATTGAGTATAGTGGCAGTGACTCGGGCCCGGCCATGATCCTAGATGCACTTCTAGGCATGAAGTCAGCTGAGGATAAAGGACCCGATTGTCATGACTGTCTGGAGGCAATCAAAATGGTTACTTCCCCCAGACTGGACATGATGAACACACCCATCCCGGGTGCAGATGTTGTCTTTGTGGATGGTTCATGTACCGAGCCCAATGACAACGCCTGCCTGGCAGGGTATGCAGTAGTTGAATTACCTGGCGTGGTTCTAGAAGCGAACCCCATTCCGTACCAGTCGGCCCAAGCAGCGGAACTTATTGCCCTAACAAGAGCATGCACTCTTTACGCTAACAAACCCGTTACCATCTGCACTGACTCCCGATACGCACACGGCGTCGTCTTCGACCATGGTGTCTTATGGTCTATGAGGGGATACATCGGCGCAGATGGTAAACGGATCTCACACGCCCAGTTAATATCACAACTCCTTGCTGCAATAATGTTGCCCTCCGAAGTGGCAATCATTCACTGTAGAGCCCATACGAGAGGATCTGATGATGTCTCTAAAGGTAACGCCCTGGCTGATAGTGCAGCAAAACAGGCTGCTCTTAAATCACCTCTAGGTGCTTTAATCTCCATGCCCAGCCTCGTACCGCTCCTTCCAGATGAAACACAACTGTTAACTGATCTACAAGCTTCCACTACAACTACAGAATTAAGAGACTGGTGTTACCCGATATTGCAAAAGAATCCGAAGACCGGATTAATTTGCAAAGAGGGGAGACAGGCATCCCACAGTGTAGTGCCCCAATATACATTGCACACTATCATGGGATAGGACACCTAGGTTGGAAACACACTCTAAAACAACTACTAAAAGATTTTTATGTTACAGATGCCAGGCAATTAGTAGTCATGTTAAAAGGTGCATTGCATGCATCAGGAGTAAACCCAATAACCCACATCGGATTGCTCCACCCCACAACCCCGTTCACACACCTTCAAATTGATTTCACCCACATTTCACAGCGAAAGGAGGACAACAACCAGTCTGTATGATTACAGACGTATTCTCTCGCTGGCCTGAAATGTTTCCCACTAAGAGAAAGATGCTAAAACGGTAGTGGGAATCCTCACAGGGGAAATCATCCCCAGGTGGGGAATACCACTACAAATAAATTCAGACCAAGGCCCAGCATTCACTTCCCAAATCAAAAGACAAGCCGAGGAAAGCTACGAGAGGTACGTTTAAAAAGTGAAAAAGATACCTCCCAGCTGTCCTTGCTGAGATAAGAATGGCACCAAATGCAACCCTAGGATATTCTCCTTTGTTTGAAATCCTGATGGATAGACCTTTCCCAACACCTTGGGCCAGACGCACATTCATGACACAAGACAATCTTGACAACATTAGGGATGAATATATGAGAAAGTTGATTGAAACTTTAATAGAAGTCAAAGACAATGTTACTCGCAAGTTTCCGTTTCTTCCACAGGGCAACACTCACCCTCTCAAGGAAGGAGATGTAGTGGTGATAGAACAGCTGAAGAAGGGAAACTAACTAACTGAACACAGTCCTACCTGGATCCATGCTGCTGGTACGCAGGGAACCTGAGTCAGAGGAAACGGAGTCAAGAAAGGAGGTACTAACGAGAGCAGACAGCTCTGACCTCGAACAGGATCCAGAAGCAAGCAAGGAGGTACTAACGGGGGCAGACAGCCCTGACCTCGAACAGGACAGTCAAGAAAAGGGGGTATTAACGGGGGCAGACAGCCCTGACCCTGTAGAAAATGACAATCCTGATTTCACCGGATTCAGGCAAATTGTGGCTACTAATAGGACTGGTTTCATTTTCAGTGTTCACCCTTGTGTGGATCACAACTAATTGCATTTATCATCCAGAGGACTTGGGTGGGCTGCGGGTTATTTGTGGTAAAACTCATACAAGCAAACAGCCCTCCAGAACAAGGAGAAGTGCCCCTCTTTCTCCCCCTGATCCCCAACAAGTAGCAATAACACAAACTGGGGGGACACCTGTTATAAAAAAGGTTTAATGATGGGAGGGATTATTTTTGGAATGTAAAGGGGGCTCTTACTACTTTCTGGTTTAACTCCTCCAGTACCCAAGTAGCGACATTTATGTTCAACCATAGCTTGTGTGACCGTATTATAATACCCACGGGAGCTCAGGCCTACATATGTGTGATTGATTATTACTGGGGACAGAACTGCAGATACTGGAGGTCAGTGGGGTGGAATACAGGAAATGATTGGGGGTACCGACCTCGGAGTGCATTAGACCGAAGGGACAACAATGGCAGGTCCCTCATCAGTCGTATGACTCTCATGAAAGGGTCCACTACCTTTACCCATTCCTACCCCTACATAGTGCAGAAGGGATTCACTGACAATCTACAACTCACCCTTAATATAGAAAACCCTAGTGGAGAAGACGAAGGTTCTTACCTCTTGGGTGTATATTTTAACGGGGACCATATGACACATTGTAAGTTTCAAATCAAAGATATGTATCAGTCAAACGAGTGGACAGGCCAGGAACTCCTTAATTCACTCAAGCCCCACTTACACACCCTTAAGGATATGATGGCCATAGCAGACCCCACATATGAAGACACTCTAGCCATAGAAACTGGGTTCTCAGATGTCAACCTATGGTTGGAATGGATGAAGTATAATGCCCATACCCATAATAAAAGTAATTGCTATGTGTGTGGTAAGGCCAGACCTCACTTGGGTACTGTGCCCCTCAATATCCCTTCCAACCAAGAGGAATGTTTCCTGAGCCTCTTCACCTCCACACCCACTAATAACACACTTTGCGAGAAATGGAAGAAAGAGTATCCTATCTTATCAAAAAAACCAAATCCAGGTAGTCATATCACCATATACCCAGGGAATTATACCTGTTACACGTCCAAAGGTACACCTAAGGGTAAAGGTAGAGACCTCCAGGTATTTCCTGAGGGTTACTGCCATGAGAGAAGGAATACAACAATTGCGAACCAAACGAGGTCCCTCGGGGACATTTATTGGATATGTGGTGATATGAAATTAAGAACCAAATTAGATTCCCCATGGAAAGGAGAATGCGCCCTGGCCAAAGTTATAATACCCCTACACATAGTGTCAGAAAGTAATCCTGATAATGATCAGATTTCCTCCAACCCCCTAAGAAGAAGAAAAAGAGAATCCCCAGGAGGAAGTTTTGATCCACATGTATATATAGATTCGATAGGGGTGCCAAGAGGGGTCCCTAGTGAATTTAAAGCAAGAGATCAAGTTGCTGCAGGTTTTGAGTCCTTAATCCCTATCATAACCATAAATAAGAATGTTGATTGGATAAATTATATTTATTACAACCAACAGAGGTTTGTTAATGATACAAGGGATGCCCTAAAGGGAATAGCAGAACAGCTCGAATTCACTTCCCAAATGACTTTCCAGAATCGGATGTCTCTGGACATGATTCTGGCTGAAAAGGGGGGCACATGTGTATATATTGGTAAAACTGAAGGATGTTGCACCTACATTCCTGATAACACTGGTCCCAATGGTAAGGTTACTCTAGCAATTCAGAAACTAGAAAACCTATCTGTGGAACTGAAGAAGAATTCAGGGTTAACCAACCCCTGGGATCAGTGGTTTGGGTGGTTTGCTAACTGGAAACAAATCCTAGTCCAACTAGGAATTTTTATAGTTGTAGTACTCCTTGTAATAGGAGTAATAGTCTGCTGTGTGATCCCCTGCTTTCGAAAAATGTTCAGTAAGAGTATAGACAATCTTTCAATGCTTTCCACTGTAACCTCCGACTTGGAGATCCCTTTTAACCCCTCCCCCCAAGGCTATGCTGATTACATAAAGAAACATAAGCTGAGAAAGAAGCGTAACCTCGTTGTTTAGGATGGGTGGAATAGGCCCCTTTTTATACTAGCAGGGAACCCAAGGCTCAGTCACCTATTCACACTTCCCACACCCAGGGAGACTAGGTCCCTGATGACATCCTTCACACGAAGATAGATGAAAATCATTTTTGTACATATACATGATTTTAAGAGGGGATTGAAGGAGTTTTATGCTTTTGCAATAGTAACGCCATTTTGTTCACTCTTCATCTCCATTTTAGATATTTGTTTTTGCACGTCTTTGTCTGTGGAATGTGTTATCTGGAAATTGATGTCTCAGCAGTTTCTCAGAAAATAATATGCTTTTGTTCTCTTTTCAATGTTTCAAGGTTATGACTCCCTTTCTTCCCTGCATCTGTATCCGCCTATAGAATACTGACAATTTATCTTATGCAAATGTCTAATACATCCTCCCCAATTTGTGTATAAGAATCCTAGACGAGCCTAAATAAACGGAGAGCTCTGATTTCACTTGCTGCATGACTCTGTGTCCTTTTCTATGGTGAAATTGATCTCCCGGGTACCCTTGGGCACAACACGGGCCAACCGATAGTCAGGGACTATCTGAACGGGGGAAGGTCCGGGCACCTACCTCTGAGGAACACCTACCTACCTTCACCAACTGTCCCGGATTTTGAGGGACTGTCACTGATTTGTTGTAATTACAGTGGGTGACCGCGATATTGTGTCAATCTCGCTCCCTTTCTTGGCGAGATTGACCACCTGCGAGCCCCATCGCGGGAGCCAGCGCCGAGCTGGCTTGCCGCGAAGGAGACAAAGCCGTCATAGAAGCGACGGGGATCCGACGTGGATTCCCGCCAATTCTACACGTGGGCGGCGTTTGTTATGAATCCTGAAGGGGAAGTCCCCGCCGGATTTTAAATAAAAATACGGCATGGATCCCCCCCTCAGGAGTATACTGGGCCCTTAGGTCTGTTATGGGTTGTAAGGAGACCCCCCCCATACGCCGAAAAAACGGCGTGGGGGTTCCCCCACAATCCATACCAGAACCGTATCCAAAGCACGCCAGCCGGCCGGTCAGGAGGGGAGTGGGGGCGAGCGCCCCCCCCTCCTATGCCGTAGCGGGCAGCATGCCCTCAACATGTGGGGGTCAGGTGCTCTGGGGCAGGGGGCGCACTGCGGCCCCCCCACCCCAGAGCACCCTGTCCCCATGTTGATGAGGACAGGGCCCCTTCCCGACAACCCTGGCCGTTGGTTGTCGGGGTATGCGGGCGGGAGGCTTATCAGAATCTGAGAGCCCCCTTTAATAAGGGGGCCCCCAGATACCAGCCCCCCCCCCCAAGTGAATGAGTACCCCTACCCATTCACCTGCAAGAAAAGTGCAAACACAAATAAACCACACAGGGTATTGAAATATTTTATTAGTTGGCCGCCGGGGGGGGGGGGGGTGGTCGATTTTATAAAAGCGCCCCCCCCCCCCTCCGGCGGGCTTCTTCCGACATCTTCGGCGGTGGGGGGTGGGTCTTCTCCGCTCTCCAGGGGGTCTTCTCCGCTCTCCGGGGGGGTCTTCTCCGCTCTCCGGGGGGGGGGGTCTTTTCCCGCTCTCCGGGGGGGTCTTCTCCCGCTCTCTGCTCTTGATTCGGCGCTCTCCGGTGCCTTCTTTCTCTGGCCGCCGCTTCTGTCACGTCGTCTTCTTCTACTCTTCTCTTCTCCAGATGTTGACGCAGCGCTTCCTCCCGCTGTTATGCCGGGCACACGGCTCCCAGCAACTTATATAGGCCTATCTTGTGACGTCGCAGTCCCATCATGCTCCGATAGGTACCACGTGGTAAGTAGCAGGTTGGTAGGTACCACGTGGTACCTACCGGAGCATGATGGGACTGCGACGTCACAAGATAGGCCTATACAGGGAGTGCAGAATTATTGGGCAAGTTGTATTTTTGAGGATTAATTTTATTATTGAACAACAACCATGTTCTCAATGAACCCAAAAAACTCATTAATATCAAAGCTGAATATTTTTGGAAGTAGTTTTTAGTTTGTTTTTAGTTTTAGCTATTTTAGGGGGATATCTGTGTGTGCAGGTGACTATTACTGTGCATAATTATTAGGCAACTTAACAAAAAACAAATATATACCCATTTCAATCATTTATTTTTACCAGTGAAACCAATATAACATCTCAACATTCACAAATATACATTTCTGACATTCAAAAAAAAAACAAAAACAAATCAGTGACCAATATAGCCACCTTTCTTTGCAAGGACACTCATGCAGCCTGCCATCCATGGATTCTGTCAGTGTTTTGATCTGTTCACCATCAACATTGCGTGCAGCAGCAACCACAGCCTCCCAGACACTGTTCAGAGAGGTGGACTGTTTTCCCTCCTTGTAAATCTCACATTTGATGATGGACCACAGGTTCTCAATGGGGTTCAGATCAGGTGAACAAGGAGGCCATGTCATTAGTTTTTCTTCTTTTATACCCTTTCTTGCCAGCCACGCTGTGGAGTACTTGGACGCGTGTGATGGAGCATTGTCCTGCATGAAAATCATGTTTTTCTTGAAGGATGCAGACTTCTTCCTGTACCACTGCTTGAAGAAGGGGTCTTCCAGAAACTGGCAGTAGGACTGGGAGTTGAGCTTCACTCCATCCTCAACCCGAAAAGGCCCCACAAGCTCATCTTTGATGATACCAGCCCAAACCAGTACTCCACCTCCACCTTGCTGGCGTCTGAGTCGGACTGGAGCTCTCTGCCCTTTACCAATCCAGCCACGGGCCCATCAAGACTCACTCTCATTTCATCAGTCCATTAAACCTTAGAAAAATCAGTCTTGAGATATTTCTTGGCCCAGTCTTGACGTTTCAGCTTGTGTGTCTTGTTCAGTGGTGGTCGTCTTTCAGCCTTTCTTACCTTGGCCATGTCTCTGAGTATTGCACACCTTGTGCTTTTGGGCACTTCAGTGATGTTGCAGCTCTGAAATATGGCCAAACTGGTGGCAAGTGGCATCTTGGCAGCTGCACGCTTGACTTTTCTCAGTTCATGGGCAGTTATTTTGCGCCTTGGTTTTTCCACACGCTTCTTGCGACCCTGTCGACTATTTTGAATGAAACGCTTGATTGTTCGATGATCACGCTTCAGAAGCTTTGCAATTTTAGGAGTGCTGCATCCCTCTGCAAGATATCTCACTATTTTTGACTTTTCTGAGCCTGTCAAGTCCTTCTTTTGACCCATTTTGCCAAAGGAAAGGAAGTTGCCCAATAATTATGCACACCTGATATAGGGTGTTGATGTCATTAGACCACACCCCTTCTCATTACAGAGATGCACATCACCTAATATGCTTAATTGGTAGTAGGCTTTCGAGCCTATACAGCTTGGAGTAAGACAACATGCATAAAGAGGATGATGTGGTCAAAATACTCATTTGCCTAATAATTCTGCACTCCCTGTATAAGTTGCTGGGAGCCGCGCGCCCGGCATAACAGCGGGAGGAAGCGTCGCGTTAACATCTGGAGAAGAGAAGAGAAGAAGAAGAAGACGACGTGACAGAAGCGTCGGCCAGAGAAAGAAGGCACCGGAGAGCGCCGAATCAAGAGCGGAGAGCGGGAGAAGACCCCCCCGGAGAGCGGAGAAGACCCTCCCGGAGAGCGGAGAAGACCCACCCCCCGCCGAAGATGTCGGAAGAAGCCCGCTGGAGGGGGGGCCAACTAATAAAATATTTCAATACCCTGTGTGGTTTATTTGTGTTTACACTTTTCTTGCAGGTGAATGGGTAGGGCTACGATGTACCCCATACTCATTTACTTAGGCTGGGGGGCTGGTATCTGGGGGCCACCTTATTAAAGGGGGCTCCCAGATTCCGATAAGCCTCCCACACGCATACCCCGACAACCAACGGCCAGGGTTGTCGGGAAGGGGCCCTGTCCTCATCAACATGGGGACAGGGTGCTCTGGGGTGGGGGGGCCACAGTGCGCCCCCCTGCCCCAGAGCATCTGACCCCCCCATGTTGAGGGCATGCTGCCCGGTACGGCTCAGGAGGGGGGGGGCGCTCGCTCGCCCCCACTCCCCTCCTGACCGGCCGGCTGGCGTGCTTTGGATACGGGTCTGGTATGGATTGTGGGGGGACCCCCACGCCATTTTTTGGCCGTAGGGGGGGGGTCTCCTTACAACCCATAACAGACCTAAGGGCCCAGTATACTCCTGAGGGGGGGGACCCATGCCGGATTTTTATTTAAAATCCGGCGGGGACTTCCCCTTCAGGATTTATAACAAATGCCGCCCACGTGTAGAATTGGCGGGAATCCACGTCGGATCCCCGTCGTTTCTATGACGCGCTCGCTGGAATGTGCTTTTACTTTTCCAGCGAGTGCGAGGTTGTCGGCAGCCTGTCGCCGAGAATCAGCACCATGCTGTCGTGCTAAAAACACATTCTCGGCGGCAGGCACTGTAGGGTTGTCCCGATACCACTTTTTTAGGACCGAGTACAAGTACCGATACTTTTTTTCATGTACTCGCCGATACCGATTACCGATACTTTTTTGTTAAATGCAGCCATGTGTCCCCAAATGCAGCCTTGTCCCTAGATTCAGCCATGTCCCCCTGGATGCAGCCATGTCCCCCTGGATGCAGCCATGTCCCCCTGGATGCAGCCATGTCCCCCTGGATGCAGCCATGGGTCCCCTAAGAGAAAGCCAAGTCCCCCCCCCCGCCGCTGCCGACATCTAGTTCATTTGCGCTGGGGGAACATAACAGCTTTCATTTGAATAGCTGTGTGTTCCCCGCCACGCCTCGTCATGTATAGACACTCCCCCTTGCCTGGGCACTTTGATAGACAGATCACCTGTCCAATCCTGGGACGGGTGATCTGTCCATCGAAGTTTCTGGGCAAAGAGGGGAGTGTCTATACATGAGGCGCGGCGGGAAACACACAGCTATTTAAATGAAAGCTGTTATGTTCCCCCAGCGCAAATTAACTAGATGTCAGCAGCGGAGGGGGGGGGGGGACTTGGCTTTGTCTTAGGGGACTAGGCGGCAGCGGCAGCAGCTCTCCTCTCCTCCATACGAGGACTGCTCTGCTCCGCTCTCCGCCCCCTCTCCACCAGCTCTCGGGAGAAAAAAAAAAAAGAGTATCGGGTCAGGCATCGGGAGCATTTGCGCAAGTACAAGTACTCGCGCAAATGCTCAGTGTCGGTACCGATACTAGTATCGGTACAACCCTAGTTGTAATGTCCCTCTGTCCCTCTTCCCCCCCTTATTTGTCCCTCATTTTGGTCTGATCTATATAGTTGTATATAAAATGCACTTTTAATCTTTCAAAAAGTGTTTCCCAGCGCTAAACCTTTCATCTGATTTCTAAATTGCTGCATGTGTACATTTTAAAAGCCAATATAAAGGAATAGTAGTAGTAAAAAAAACCTTTGTGGATTTAATTAACCTTTTTGTTGGGGTTAATTTTCCTTTAAGGGGGCGTGTCCCATGCCTGCATACATTTGCTGGTAGGTGTCCCTAATTCCCATCTCAAAATGTTGGGTAGTATATCATGACACACGCTACACTGCAGGACGCTGTCATCAATATTGGGATATTGTAAAGCATCACAGCAGTGTACAAGGAACCTTGGAGACCTGGATCCACACTGAAATGGTGGTTTTGGGAGGATATAAAGAGTTCAAGCATTGGCCTGGTTTTGGCAGAACTGTAAGTGCACCTGTACTAGGTGTGCAACAGGTTATACCACCCATACATGCTTTCAATTTATTTTCTGATCAATCTGTTCCTCTAGGAATAATTCATCTATAGTCCACAACACAACAGGCTCTACTCTATGGGTCCTCCGATCTGATCTGCCCAGATGAAATAGGGAGGATCTCATCGTATTTTTTAGCGGATTGCACGTTCACTTACATCTGCCGCTCCATAGAGGTGAATGGAGGGTATGAGTGGGTCCATCTGAAAAACAGACAGGCGCACCGATTGGACCAATCGTGTGAAAGAGTCCAAAGGCTGTTTTCACACTGATGTGCTGCAGTTCACCCACACCGTAGATGAGGCGCTGGCTTTCTTGCGGGTTAGCTGCACTTTGCCATAGACTGCATTCAGGAGTTTTGGTACGCTTTCAGACAGTGCACCAAACCTGCAGGTAATAACAGAAGTCCATGGCTCAGTGCAGGTAACCCGCAAGTGCACTGCATTGCACCTGTGAATCAGTTTGTTAACAGCCCATAGTAACCAGTGCAGAGAACAGATATGCCCATTGCTATTTGATTTTAATCAGGGGTCAAGTCCTGGGGAAAAAAGTGTGGGACCTCCCACCCCACCAAAAAAAAATATGATAAGCTCATATGCACAGATATTTCACAGAAAATACTGGTGCTGGCCAGACTGGTCTCGGTACTGGCCTGACTGATCTTGGTGCTGGCCTGGCTGGTCTCGGTACTGGGCTGGCTGGTCTCAGGGTACTCGGTACTGGCCTGGCTGGTCTCAGGGTGCTGGCCTGGCTGGGGGGGAAAGTGTGGGAACTCCCACCCAAGATCCACTCCCCCACGAAAAAAAATGTATACGCTCATATGCATATATATTTCACAGAAAATTCTGGTGCTGGCCTGGCTAGTCTCAGTGCAAGCCTGGCTGGTCTCAGGGTGCTAGCCTGGCTGGTCTCATGGTGCTGGCCTGGCTGGTCTCAGGGTGCTGGCCTGGCTGGTCTCAGGGTGCTGGCCTGGCTGGTCTCAGGGTGCTGGCCTGGCTGGTCTCAGTGCTGGCCTGGCTAGTCTCAGGGTGCTGTCTGGCTGGTCAATCTACAGCTCACTGCACACAGTGTCAGTGTCAGGACAGAGTGTGTGTGACCAGAGGAGACACGCGGTGTGTCTCCGCCTCCGCGTGATGTCACATGCAACCGGCCGCGTACTGAAGGACAGGTGGCAGACGAGGTCGGAGCCTGGAGGAGGAGCACTGAGTCTGCTCGGATCAGTTCACGTGACCCAGCATCGCCGCTTAGTGAAGGATTGGCTCGGGCGGCTCGGCTGCTCTAGCCCTGCAAAGGGAACGGCATTCCTGCTGTGAAAAAAGTGCAGGGATGCTGTTCCCACGCGTTTCCCTCAGAACTTCGAGCCCTGATTTTAATTAAAAACTGACCTCAATCTTCACTTTAGGAATCCTGCAGGTATCGCTGGCTGTATCTGTCCCAGGAGGCAGAGTGCATTTGGTATTACTCCGCCTGTGACAGGAGCTGGGACTGTTTGCTTGCTTCCATTCATTCAGGAGTTGGGACACAGACACAGTCCTCCGCCACCACTGCACCGCTGACATATTGTGTGAACAGACTGGCGGCTGCCTGCTGATGCTGAGGCTTAGTTTCTTGTTGCAGAGAGAAGAGCGTAGGAACACCAGTTTGCCTAGTGGTAGCACCGGCCCTGGCTCTGCTCTCTACTGCAACTGCATGCTTCCTCTAGCACCAGCTGCATGCTCAATACTAATGCTCGGGGATGGCGGGTTAGTAACCTACGATCTGAGCTTGCTGACCCGCCATCCCAGAGCAGGAGGTCGCGGGCCACTGTCATAAGTTATCAACTGCATCTCCTTTTTTCACACTATAATCTCAGTATCTGATTAAGAATTTTAGTAAGTAAAGCCCATTAGTTTTTTGTGCAATCCGGAGTGCGGATGCAACGCACATACGTCAACCAGACCCATTGAAAATAAAATGTTTTCAAATTTTCTGCAAATTGGATGCGGTGTATTCGCTTATGTGTGAATCCAGCCTAAATGTGTCACTGAACCCCCCAAGCTAAGTATGAGAGCAAAATAGTAATAAGAAGCTAAAGCGGCCCCGTGTTGAGTCATCCAAGCATACAGGCGCACCAATATACAGAAATTCACAGTATACGTTCCCATGTTGTGATGATGGTATCTATCTAATGTTATTCGTCTTTTAAAGTCAACTTATACTATAATATAGTATCGTTGCTCTATTTCATTGTCTTATGTGATAGTGACTGGATTTTATATATATTTATATATATTTTTTGAGATTCGATGGATCCGTAAGTTCAATAATTAATCATTTATTTTTATTTTAACGCTCGTGTATAGATTTTTTGTCTGGATGCCCAAAATGGGTGTTTTTGAAGATAAGGCTATACCTGTATGAACTACCATCTAATCTTGTTTCTCATCACAATATATGTACCTCGTATGTGATTGGCTACTGACTTGTTGTGTGTCTTACCTGGATTTTTATGCACTTGATATATGGGTTGGTCCGTTCATTGCATGGACAGCAACATGTTAACAGCTTTTTAATCTTTTATTTGTGATTTTTATATGTTTTATGTATAAACTGGTTTGACTAATTGACATCTTTTTGATGTTTCTCTGTTTCTGTTATGTATATCCGTTACTAGACCTTTATGCCCCTGATGAAGCGTCCTGCACGCGAAACATGTCGAGAGTAAATGCAAGATCGACCATTATGCATATCGGATTCAGCTTCAGACACTAATGCCCCGTACACATGATCACTTTTTGTGATGAAAAAAAAATTCATTTTCCTTCATGAAAAAAAACGACATTTTTCAAACTTCATTTTAAAAAATGACGTTGCGTACACACCATCATTTTTGGAAAATGATGAACAAAGTGATGGCACTCTAAAGGGGAAGTTCTATTTGCCTTGAGGCTGCTTTTAGCTGGTTACTTGTTAGTAAAAGACGATTCCTGCTTTTTTTGTCTGTAACAGCGTGATGAATGTGCTTACTTCATTATGAATGGTAGTTTTACCTCCCGTCTCCTAACTTGCTTCTGGGCATGTGCGGGTTTAAAACTTCATTTTTTACGTAGTTTTGCCCACACACAATCATTTTTTATGACACAGCATGTTCGAATTTTTTTTTGGTCATTTTTCAGAAGACATAAAATGACATTTTGGCCACACACCATCATTTTAAATTACATTTTAAAAAATGTATTTTTTTCATCACAAAAAGTGATCGTGTGTACGGGGCATCAGAGTTCTATACCTTCTTGACGCTATGTGCTTTTATGCCATTAATGTATCTGTATAAATACAAATTTATCTCTTACTTTGTGTTAGATGCATATCATATGCTGATACCGTTTCATGAAATTATGTATACAAGTTTCTATTTATGCATTTTTTACAAAATAAATATTTATAGATTTTTTACATTAACTACCTGTACCGCCAAAAGTCCAATTTATTAGTCCATTAATTTCCATTATCACTGGATTTTACGTGGTGACGTACAACACTACGACGAGCTGAGAAAATTAAGTTTAATGCTTTCGAGCATGCGTCAAATTGTTTCCGAGAATGCGTCAAAATTTTGCATGTTGGAATTGCTACAGATGGAAAAAATTCCAATTGGAAATTCTGATCATCTGAAAATTTCCGACAGATGGTCGGAATTTTCGACCAAAAGCTCACATCTGACTTTTCTTGTCCGAAATTCCGACCGTGTGTACGGAGGATAAAAGCTGCAAGCCACCTTAGTATTTATGGTATTTAAGCACAGAGATCAATTATAAAGTGAGACTTGACTTTGGTCAAAATGATAGAATATAGAAATTTCCAGAAAATTAAGCTGGGACCCTTCATGGAAATAAAGGAGCGCTGGCAGCTCTGGGTACTGTGTGGGTAACAACACTTTGATATCCTTGGAATTAATTAGCAGCATTTTTTTGTCCCGTGTTAATTACCGTAGAGAGAAACCCCTAATGATATTTGTTCAGTAGTAGAAGTAGTAAATGGTGAGCGGTCGGATGTGGGAATTTCCTATTCTCTGTTGCCAAACATAAATGTAATTCTCTGACGTCAGCAATTTGTTTCCTCATTGAG
The DNA here is from genome assembly GCA_029574335.1 of Rana kukunoris. Lineage (NCBI taxonomy): Eukaryota > Metazoa > Chordata > Amphibia > Anura > Ranidae > Rana > Rana kukunoris. The sequence goes on along the minus strand of CM056059.1, from coordinate 222,449,659 downwards.
AAGTTGGCATCTGCCAAATAGTTAAATAGAGGATAAGCAGAGACTTAAGCATTTCTGCACTGGAAGGTCAGCTTGTTGGAGACTTCACCAGTTTAGAGTCCTGTGGCTGAGACATCAGTAAGTACAAACTGCTTTACTTTCCCAGTTTATGTCACAAAGTTGCTCATGTACCAAAGAGTGGGCAGTGTGTTATCAACCACGGGACTGGTCAGATTAGATTCAGGTTTCATTGATTTTTTCCAGGACACATTTGATCCTAATTTCTGGCAGAAAAGCGGCAAATACAATTTTCAATATGGACACTTTATTAGGCCAGGACCATAGCCACAGATACATTCTCATTGGTTGCTGTGGGTTAATGCACTTCTTTAGCAGCCAGTGTACATAGCACTTGTATTGTTTAACCACCTCAATACCGGGCACTTTCACCCCCTTCCTGCCCAAGCCATTTTTCAGCTTTCAGTGCTGTCATACTTTGAATAACAATTGCGCAGTCATACAACAATGTACCCATATGAAATGTTTATCATTTTTTCCCCACAAATAAACCTTTCTTTTGGTGGTATTTGATCACCTCTGAGGTTTTATTTATTGCACTATAAACAAAAGAAGAGGGAAGTTTAAAAACAAAAATACAATATTTTTAACTTTTTGCTATAATAAATATCCCAATTTTTTTTTTTTTATAATTTTTTTCCTCAGGTTAGGCTGATATGTATTGTTCTACATAAAACAATCGCAATAAGTCTATATTGATTGGTTTGCACAAAAGTTATAGTGTCTACAAAATAGGGCAGGGATATGCAATTAGCAGACCTCCAGCTGTTGCAAAACTACAAGTCCCATCATGTTTCTGCCTCTGGGTGTCAAGCTTGTGACGGTTAGAGTCCTGCAATGCCTCATGGGAATTGTAGTTCTGCAACAGCTGGAGGTCCGCTAATTGCATATCCCAGAAATAGGACATCGGACACTTTTGACACATTTTTGGGACCATTGGCATTTATACAGCGATCAGTGCTATTAAAATGCATTGATTGCTGTTTAAACATGACTGGCAGGGAAGGGGTTAACACTAGGGGGCGATCAAGGGGTTAATGTGTTCCCTAGGGAGTGATTCTTACTGTGGGGGGAGGGGACTGACTGGGGGAGGTGACCAATAGGTTTCCCCATGTACAAGGGACACACCATCTGTCTTCTCTCCCTGACAAGACATGAATCTGTGTGTTTACACACACAGATCCAAGGTCCTACTCAGTTTTTGGGCAATCGCAGGTGCCCAGCGGACATCGTGGCCACCGGGCACGCACATCAGGTTCCCAGTGACGCAGTGGGCGCGCATGCGCGCCCCCTAATGGCCTAGGAAGGCACAACGTCATATCATGTTTGCCCAGAACGAGAGGCTCATCGTCTCGCCGTCATATGATGGTGGGCCGTAGGCTCGTGGTTAAATAAACCCAATAGCGTTGCACAGGCAAGAATTTTCTCTTTTGATATCAAAGGAGACAGGAACAACAAGCGCCCAGAGGCGATTCAGTTCGCATGTGCCGCGCTATAAAAGTTTTCATTCATTCATTCATTCAGGCAGTGGCAAAATTGACCTGCTTAGAGGAATTTTTTATTCTGACATCAGAAAATTACTAAAATCATTAGTTGCATAGATGAAATACCACTTCATTGCTTTGGAGAGCAGAATTCTAAAGCCTTGTACACACGATCTGATTTTCTGCGGACAAAGTGTAGAAGTTTTGTCTAAGGGGCGTTGGCCATGAACTTGTCTTGCATACAAGCGGCAAAGAATTGTCGGCCAACAAACACGAAACTACGTGGTTTTTCAACTCTTTAGCGCCACCCTTTGGGCAACTTCTGCTAATGTTGTGTTATGGTTAGCATTGCTTCAAAGAATGCGTGTTTGTACTTTTTATGTTTATGAACATTTTACTTATGGACTTTGCTGTTAGGGTATAACCCAATCTTTCAAGCACCATCCACCATATCTACATCACAATATTAATGTATAAATTACAAAAATATAAATCTTTTATTAATATAATTAATAAAAGCAATAGTTAGATCAGCAGTACATGTTTCTAATAATAAACCCCCGTACTTGTACAATCCCCATTCATCACCTCTGAGCGATCAAAGCCATACAGCATTATTATAGTACTAGTAACTTCCATGTATATTTCTGCTAATATATGTTGAACACATGGGGATTACTCACCACGTTGCTAAGAATTGATCCGCTTCTTTAGGAGTTTACTACGGGCTAATTCTATGACAAATACAAAAGACCATAGCATGAGAAATCTACAATTAGGAACCAGTTTTGTATAGTTATATATAGCCTTTAAATTGAGATCATCATAAGAACAAGTCATTACATCCTATTTATCATAAGACCATACCAGGATCTCGTCAATGTAAAAGCCCATCCAGGGTGGGTGCGGGGGGTGCATAAACAATGGGAAGTTACCTAGCAGAGAGGACTGACCACCAAACCAAATCCATCCAAAGGATCAACAAAAGCACTGACACTTAACTGATATCAGTATTTAAGGATAATCTGCAGTATATTAACCACTTAAGCCCCGGACCATATTGCTGGTCAATGAATCGGCGTCCTTTTTTCCCCCACAAATAGAGCTTTCTTTTGGTGGTATTTGATCACCTCTGCGGTTTTTATTTTTTGCGCTATAAACAAAAATAGAGCGACAATTTTGAAAAAAATTATATTGTTTTACTTTTTGCTATAATAAATATCCCCCAAACATGTATAAAAAAAAGTTTTTTCCTCAGTTTAGACCGATACGTATTCTTCTACATATTTTTCGTTAAAAAAAATTTGCGATAAGCGTTTATTGATTGGTTTGCGCAAAAGTTATAGCGTCTACAAAATAGGGGATAGTTTTATGGCATTTTTATTCATATATATTTTTTTACAAGTAAAGGCGGTGTTCAGTGATTTTCATCGGTACTGCGACATTATGGCGGACACTTTTGAAACATTTTTGGAACCAATGGCATTTTTATAGCAATCAGTGCTATAAAAATGCATTGATTACTATAAAAATGCCACTGGCAGTGAAGGGGTTAACACTAGGGGGCGCGGAAGGGGGTTAATTATGTTCCCTGGGTGTGTTCTAACTGAAGGGGGGTTGGGACTGACATGGGGAAATGACTGATCGCTGTTCATATATTGTATGAACATGCGGTCCGTCATTTCTCCCCCTGATAGGACCGAGAGCTGTGTGTTTACACACACAGCTCCTGGTTCTCGCTCTGTAACGAGCGATCGCGGGTGCCCGTGGGTGGTCGCGACCACCGGACACGCGCATCGGGACCAGGGGCGAGCAGGGGGCGCGCACGCGCCCCTAGTGGCTGGTCGGTAACCAGTTAAAGTGGTTCTAAAGCCCAAATATTTTTTACCTTTGTGCATTCTTTGCATGAAGGTAAAAAATGATTAGGTATTAGCATCACTCCCCCAATTCGCATACGCACGATTGGTTTTCCCGTTGGAAAAACCTTGGATGTTTTTTCCGATAGAATTCTGTTCAAGCTTGTCTCACATACACACGGTCATGGTGGCTGGAGGATTTTTTTTACATTAATTAGTTCTCTGTTCAGGTTGCCTGGGTCCAGCTGCTGGTCGGGCCCCGAATCAGCATCCCTGTACACATGCATAACAATAAATGCTTACCCCCTTTAAAATTGTGCAATATGCAGTATATGATGAAGAGAGCAAAAGAGCAAGGGGTTAATATAACAATGACCCCTTGAGGTGGTGTCATCATAGATCCTGTAGGGTCTTTAGACCTGTACAGTAACAAATGTAAAATAATCTGTAAGGTCTAAACATATCACATAAGAAAGCCTCATGATAACACCCAAATATTTATATTGTTACCTGCAACTGGTTTGTGTAAAAAAAAAAAGAAAATGGTTTTTCTCAATTGGGGTTCCCAGAAAAGTCCCCAGGTGTTCCCCCCCAGGGCTGTCTTAAAGCGGATGGTTCACTAGAAAAAAATATTAAAAGCCAGCAGCAACAAATACTGCAGCTGCTGACTTTTAATATTAGGACACTTACCTGTCCTGGAGTCCAGCGGCGTCCGCAGCAGAGGATGAGCGATCGCTCGTCACCCTGCTGCTCCCCCCTCCATCCACGGTGAGGGAACCAGGAAGTGAAGCGCTGCGGCTTCGCTGCCCGGTTCCCTACGGCGCATGCGCGAGTCGCGCTGTGCCCGGCGATTGGCTCCCGCTGTGTGCTGGGAGCTGAGAGTTCCCAGCACACAACGGGGGGGCGACGGGATGTCGCCAAAAAAAACCCGTCTTTTGCCCGAGACTGCGGGCCGGAAGTGGTTGCAGATACCTGTCTTTAGACAGGTATCTGCACCCCCCTCCCCCCTGAAAGGTGTCAATTGTGACACCGGAGGGGGGGAGGGTTCCGATCAGCGGATCTTCACTTTAGGGTGGAGATCCGCTTTAATGAGAGGGCACACATGGGCACTGCCCAGGGGCCCCAGCTGCATGGGGGGCCCCTGCACTTTCCCCAAAGCAGCTGGTCCTTGAGCCCACACTGCCCAGAAATTGGTGCCCGATGATGGCACTGAGAGTGATAGATACACAGGGGAGGCAGGCTGGCAGCAGTGCGCTATGCTGTCAGAATGATACCTATTATTTCACAGCCAGCAGGGAGGTTCAGGGCTGGAGCGCCAGTGATGCTCTGACCCTGCCCCATGCAGCTTGAATGTTCGGGACTCGAAGGAAGGGATGTAGAGAGGCCACAGTGTAGGGTGTATTAGGGATGTAGTGGGGTCACAATACAAGGGGTATCTTATGGTGTATGGTTACAGTGCTGGGGGGGATATCTAGGGTGTAGAGGGGTCAGAGTGCTGGGGGGGACATCAGGGGTGTAGAGTAGGGTGACCAGACATCCCCAGTTTCAGGGGACAGTCCCCTGATTGAGGACACTGTCCCCGGACCAAGTCTGTCCCTGGTTTTGTCCCCAGATTGGATTTAATAGGGGGCAGGGGAAATTTCAAAGACAGTCAGTGCAGAATTAAAATAAAAAAAATTAGAATTACACACCCCCGCTCCGCCGTGTCTACTAGAATAAGGGGGTTGTATTTTTCCCATTATCTGTGCCCCTTTCTTATTATCATGTGCTGGTCTTTTAGCGGAGGGAATATTTCTTCAGTTTCGGGCGCATGCCCATTCAGCTTCACTCGCATGTTCTTCTGCCTTGGCTCAAATCCTGGCCAGGCACCTGCCTATCTCCTTGCCTTCCCTGGTGGAGGGATCTTCTTCCGCTCCCCATCCAGCAGTAGCCAGGGCCCGAAGAGTAAGACTTCAGAGGCTGTGAGGCGGGCGGTGACGGGCAGAGAGTCGCTGATTGTTGCCATTACTAGCAAAGAAAAAATATGTCCCCGGATTTCATTTTAAAAATCTGGTCACCTTAGTGTAGAGAGGTCAGAGTGCTGGGGGGATATATGGGGTGTAGAGGGTTCAGAGTGCTGGGAGGATATGTGGGTTGTAGAGGGGTCAGAGTGCTGGGGGAATATCTGGGGTGTAGAGGGGTCAGAGTGCTGGGGGGATATCTAGGGTGTAGAGAGGTCAGAGTGCTTGGGGGATATCTGGGGTGTAGAGGGGTCAGAGTGCTTGGGGGATATCTGGGGTGTAGAGGGGTCAGAGTGGTGGGGGGATATGTGGGGTGTAGAGGGGTCAGAGTGCTGGGAGGATATGTGGGGTGTAGAGGGGTCAGAGTGCTGGGGGGATATCTGGGGTGTAGAGGGCTCAGAGTGCTGGGGGGATATCTGGGGTGTAGAGGGGTCAGAGTGCTGGGGGATATCTGGGGTATAGAGGGGTCAGAGTGCTGGGAGGATATCTGGGGTGTAGAGGCGGGCCATATAGTGTTGGGGAGGCACCAATCTAGCAGATATATTACATGCACAGGAGAGCTTTATCACTTTATGTATGTAGTATTTTCCCATTCTTTCTTTGCTGTACAGAATGATTGTTCATGCTTGTCTGCCTCCTACATACTTGATGTCTGTTTACCTCCATTGTAGGCATACCTCCCAACTGCCCCTGATTTGGAGGGACTGTCCCTGATTTGAACCAATGTCCCTCTGTCCCTCATTCCTCCTCATTTGTCCCTCATTTTGGTCTGATTTATAGAGATGTATATAAAATACCCCTTTAATCTATATAAAAAAAGAGTTTCCCAGCGCTAAACCTTTCATCTGATTTCAAAATTTCTGCATTTGTAAATTCCAAAAGCCAATATAAAGGAATAGTAGTGGTAAAAAAAGCACTTGTGGGTTTAACCAATCTTGTTTTTTTTTGCACAATTCTCCTTTAAGGGGGCATGGCAAGGGGTGTGTCCTATGCCTGCATACTTTTGCCGATAGGTGTCCCTCATTCCCATCTCAGAAAGTTGGGAGGTATGATTGTAGGCAGGGCCGTTTGAGGAAATTTGGGGGCCCCAAGCAAAAAAAAAAGTGACTTTTCAAGTTGAGAAGCGGGGGGGGGGGGGGGGGTGTTTGGTGGCATACCTCTAATTCTCCTCACAGCTCGGGGCCCCAGGCAATTGCTTGCTTTGCCTGTCGGGTTCTGACGGCCTGGTTGTAGGGGCCCCAGAGCTTTACTTTGCCCAGGGGCCCATGATGCTATTAAGATGGCCCTGGTTCCCCTGTGACCTGTCGATTGCAGGCATGTCATGGACATATTATGTCCCCACCTTACTGACTGACACTCCACCAATGCTTCTCCCCACATTCAGAGCAGTGCAGGGAAGCAGCTACCTTAATTGTCTTGTAGTGATGGCCACTGTCCCTCCTCTCATGCACTGCTCTGCATGTGGGGAAAAACGCTACTGTACTGTAGACTGCTGTCCCCTCCCCCCATACTGTGCCCTAAAAAAATTGAAACTATTGCTTTGAAAATTATATGAATAAAAAAATATCATATTTTTGTAATTTATACGTTGTGATGTGTAAACTTTGTTTAGGGACTAAATGTGGCAGAGCAGCGCTATCCAACCTCTTAAGCCTCATACACACGATCGGATTTTCCAACGGGAATTGTGTGATGATTCAACCGTTTGTACGCTCCATCAGACAATTGTTGTCGGATTTTCCGCCAACAAATGTTGGACAGCATGCTTTAAAATTTTCCGACAACAAATGTGTGTTGTCAGATTATCTTCGAACAAAACTCCAAAGTACAAACACGCATGCTCAGAAGCAATACTCACCAACACAACATTAGCAGAAGTTGCCCAAAGTTTGATGCCAAAGAGCTGAAAAAACATTTAGTTTTGTATTTGTTGGCCAACAATTCTTTGCCATTTGTATGCAATATAAGTTCGCGGCCGACGCCCTTCGGAAAAAAGTCAAAAGGCCTGGTCCGCGGAAAATCCGATTGTGTGTACTGTAGACAGTTGTCATTGGAACATTTGTCCCATTGGAAGATTTACCCTTACCACTCATTCTGTTGACAACTCTAAAAACCTTGTTTGCTCCAAAATCTAATATATGTATCACTTTGTTATCATAAGTCAGTGGTCTCCAAACTGCGGCCCGGGGGCCAGATGCGGCTCTTTGCTTGATTTTATCCGGCCCTTGGGTGTGCTTATTTATTCAATGATGGTGCAGAATTCCTCCCAATGACCCCAATGATGGGGCATAATTATTCCCCATGGCACCAAGGATGGGGCATGATTTCTCCCAATGAAACCAATGATAAGGTCCAATGATACCAATGATGGGTAATTTTGTACTCCTGATGGCCACAGTCCGGCCCCCTTAAAGTCTGGGGGACAGTAATCCGGCCCTTTGTTTAGAAAGTTTGGAGACCCCTGTCATAAGTAGTAACAATGTTATTACCTAAGGCCTTGTTGACAGCATTGTTTAGGGGAAGAGTACGAATTTTTGCAGGAAACTCAGTGGGGTTTGCACGAACATCTGCGGATGGGAATCCCCATACATAACAATGAGAGGCTGACCACATTCGCAACAGTTCACATGTAATTGAACTTGCAGAAATTACCTGTGGATGATTGACCCTGGGTGCAAACCGTTTGCATCATTTCTACTGTTTGCAACATAATTACTGCTCAGTGGAATACTTTGTTGAAAACGTTTAGAGCTGTCACTTCACCAGTGTTAAGTTTGGCAGTAAATTTTGAATTAGTTTTAGTCTTATGCCGCGTACACACGACTGTTTTTCATGACGAGATAAATGCCATTTTTTGAATTGGTTGTGTGTAGGCTCCAGAGCATTTTTCTCGACGAGAAAAATGGCCGTTAAAAATTTAGAACCTGCTCTATGTTTTCTAGTCGTTTTTCATGTCATGAAAAACTGTCGTGTGTACACTTTAACGAGGGGGGGAAAACACGCATGCTCAGAAGCAAGTTATGAGACGGGAAATTTGCATAAGCAGCCCAAAGGGTGGCACCATTCGAATGGAAATTGCCCTTTATAGTGCCATCGTATGTGTTGTACGTCACAGCGTTTTGCTAGAGCATTTTTTTTTACGAACGTGTGTATGCAAGACAGGCTTGAGAGGAATCACATAGAGAAAAACTTTGTTTTTTTCCCATGACATGAATAACGGTCGCGTGTACGCGGCATTAGGACTAATATGGCATTTTAGTTTTAGTCCCATTTTACTCTTTTGAAATTGTTTTAGTTTTAGTTGTATTTAGTCGACTAAATCTCCAGTACATTTTAGGCCTTGTACACACGAGGCAATCTGTTCAAATCGGTCGGACCGACCGATTTGAACAGATCTGTCTGCTAGCATTTTGGTTTGCTCGCGTGTACACACAAGCAAACCAAAATCCCCGCCAGCAGACAGCGCGCTGACGTGTCGGTGACGCCGCCACGTCACCGCACCAGGAAGTAAAACACTTCCGCTCATGCGTCGAAATTCGGCGCGTGTGCGGGAAGACATGTCTGCTGGTTAGCGTACTAACCAGCAGACATGTCGGGCGGACGGGTTCCTAGCCGACAGATTTCAAAGCATGCTTTGAAATCTGTCGGGTGGCCAAATCCGTCGGCTCGCCCGTACACACGATCGAATCTGTTTGCTGGGACGGTCGGGCCGTGCGTTTCCAGCAGACAGATTTGATCGTGTGTACGAGGCCTTAGTCGATTAAAACTAATTTTATTGATCTAAAATCAAATGGGTGTAATTAAATTGTAATGCATTATTTAAGCATTAAATATAAAACAAAGTATCAAAAAAATTAGCCAAAGCAGTTTTCTGGTTAAAAATGATAAAACAGCGCATAACATAAAAAGTCCAATATAGATAAAGATGTTGGAAGAAAGTCCATAGATCAGTGTATTTAGGCAAAGTTCAAAGTGACTTGAGGAAAGCTTCATGGAATAGTAGCACACCCTCCACCGGTTTCCAATCTCCACCAAACGTGAGGCACACTTCCCCGCAGGGGTTCAAACTCACCAGAAACTCAAAGAAACAGGCCTTAAGTATAAAACGTCCTGATCAAACCTCCAACATCATTCCAGAAGCAGCAAGGGTTAATGAGTCAAACTCCAATATATGGATCATAGAAAAAAGCAAAAAGCACCAAAATAGTGTAATATTGCTTTTAATAAAAGACACTCCCGTATAACAACACCCCGCTTCCTATCTACGTACATTAAAAAACACTGGAAATGAACAATGAACATAAAGAGTGTAATTCACCGCTCTCCTCCGCACACAGGGGGTCGCGCTTGTGCCACAATGCACGCTGCTAAAGACTCCTATCTTGGTAGCGATGATGCAGCGGTGGAACGCACTCCTGGCACACTCCTGGCCTCAACAGGTTCTCCAGCCCACTGTCTCCCAGACTTCCGGACTTCCTTCAGCCCCTCTTGGACTCGCTAGTCACCTCAGGTCCACCAGCCTCCCAGTCCTTCAGACACGAAGTCCCCCCACACCTTCCACCTGTCTGTCTGTCTGCCCTGGAGACTACATCCCTGGTGTGGGGGGACTTCGTGTCTGAAGGACTGGGAGGCTGGTGGACCTGAGGTGACTAGCGAGTCCAAGAGGGGCTGAAGGAAGTCCGGAAGTCTGGGAGACAGTGGGCTGGAGAACCTGTTGAGGCCAGGAGTGTGCCAGGAGTGCGTTCCACCGCTGCATCATCGCTACCAAGATAGGAGTCTTTAGCAGCGTGCATTGTGGCACAAGCGCGACCCCCTGTGTGCGGAGGAGAGCGGTGAATTACACTCTTTATGTTCATTGTTCATTTCCAGTGTTTTTTAATGTACGTAGATAGGAAGCGGGGTGTTGTTATACGGGAGTGTCTTTTATTAAAAGCAATATTACACTATTTTGGTGCTTTTTGCTTTTTTCTATGATCCATATATTGGAGTTTGACTCATTAACCCTTGCTGCTTCTGGAATGATGTTGGAGGTTTGATCAGGACGTTTTATACTTAAGGCCTGTTTCTTTGAGTTTCTGGTGAGTTTGAACCCCTGCGGGGAAGTGTGCCTCACGTTTGGTGGAGATTGGAAACCGGTGGAGGGTGTGCTACTATTCCATGAAGCTTTCCTCAAGTCACTTTGAACTTTGCCTAAATACACTGATCTATGGACTTTCTTCCAACATCTTTATCTATATTGGACTTTTTATGTTATGCGCTGTTTTATCATTTTTAACCAGAAAACTGCTTTGGCTAATTTTTTTGATACTTTGTTTTATACCTTGAATAGATGAATTTATTTCTTTTATTTTTAAACAGCTGCTCATATATATATATTGCTTAATTGCTCTCAGTGGGATTAATATTTAACTTAATTTAATTGTGAGATTTTAAATATATATTATTTTAATTAATTTATCTATTCCTCTGATTAAGTAATCTTTGTCCTTGGCGCCGGGAAGTGCACTACCTATCCCCTCTGACTGTGGCCCCCCCTTTTTTGTGCACTCTTCTCTACACATTATTTAAGCATTGCTCTAAAATTTCCAAACTCATTATATACCGCTGGAGTGAAAAATCAAATATGTTATTATTTATGGTATTAAGGTATGAACATGCACTACAGATCAGTGTTAATTTTGACATCAAATTTCAATTTAGTTTTAGTATTATGCTGCGTACACACGACCGTTTTTCATGTCATGGAAAAAAACGACTTTTTTCTCTACGTGTTTCCTCTCAAGCCTGCCTTGCATATACACACGATTGTAATAAAAAATGCTCTAGCAAAGCGCAGTGACGTACAACACGTACGACGGCACTATAAACAGGAAGTTTCATTCGAATGGCGCCACCCTTGGGGCTGATTATGCAAATATACCCTCTCATAACTTGCTTCTGAGCATGCACGTTTTTTCCCCCCATTTTTAAAGCCTACACACAACAGTTTTTCATGACGAGGAAAACGACGATAAAAAATAGAGCAGGCTCTATTTTTTTAATGGTAATTTTTCTCATCAAGAAAAATGCTCTGGAGCCTACACACGATCGTTTTTAACGACCAATTTAACTAAAACATTTTTTTTTGCTATAAAATTACTTAAAACCCCCAAACATTATATATTTTTTTCTAACACCCTAGAGAATAAAATGGCAGTCATTGCAATACTTTTTGTCACACCGTATTTGCGCAGCGGTCTTACAAGCGCACTTTTTTTGGAAAAAATTCACTTTTTTAAATTAAAAAATAAGACAACAATACATGTGGCCCAATTTTTTTACATATTGTGAAAGATAATGTTACGCCGAGTAAAATGATACCCAACATATCACGCTTAAAAATTGCGCCCGCTCGTGGCATGGCGTCAAACGTTTACCCTTAAAAATCTCGATAGGCGACGTTTAAAAAATTCTACAGGTTGCATTTTTTTATACAGAGGAGGTCTAGGGCTAGAATTATTGCTCTCGCTCTAACGATCGCGGCGATACCTCACTTGTGTGGTTTGAACACCGTTTTCATATGCGGGCGCTACTCGCGTATGCGTTCGCTTCTGCGCGCGAGCACGTCGGGACGGGGCGATTTCAAACATTTTTTTTTTTTTTTCGTATTTATTTTAATTTATTTTACCAATTTTTAACACTTAAATAAAAAAAATAAAAAAAAAATATCACTTTTATTCCTATTACAAGGAATGTAAACATCCCTTGTAATAGAAAAAAGCATGACAGGTCCTCTTAAATATGAGATCTGGGGTCAAAAAGACCTCAGATCTCATATTTAGGCTTAAATGCAAAAAAAAAATGTCTCTTTAACCACTTGCATACTGTGCACCTACACCCCCTTCCTGCCTTGACAAAATATAAGCTTCCGGCACTGCGTCGCTTTAACTGACAATTGCGCAGTCGTGCGACGTGGCTCCCAAACAAAATTGGCGTCCTTTTTTTCCCACAAATAGAGCTTTCTTTTGGTGGTATTTGATCACCTCTGCGGTTTTTATTTTTTGCGCTATAAACAAAAATAGAGCGTCAATTTTTAAAAAAATGCAATATTTTTTCCTTTTTGCTATAATAAATAACCCCAAAAAATATATAAAAAAAATATTTTTTCCCTCAGTTTAGGCCGATACGTATTCTTCTACATATTTTTGGTAAAAAAAAAATGCAATAAGCGTTTATCGATTGGTTTGCGCAAAATTTATAGCGTTTACAAAATAGGGGATAGTTTATGGAATTTTTTTTATTTATTTTTTACTATTAATGGCGGCGATCTGCGATTTTTTTATTGGGACTGCGACGTTATGGCTGACATTTCGGACACTTTTCTGACATTTTTGGGACCATTTACATTTATACAGTGAAAAATGCTATAAATATGCATTGATTACTGTATAAATGTGACTGGCAGTGAAGGGGTTAACCACTCGGGGGCGGGGAAGGGGTTAAATGTGTGTCCTATGAGTGTTCTAACTGTAGGGGGAGGGGGGGGTGACCAATTGTGTCCCTATGTACAAGGGACACAACCGCTCTCCTCTCTCCCTGACAGGGACGTGCAGCTCTGTGTTTACACACAGAGCTGCACGTCCCAGCTCAGTTACTGAGCAATCGCGTGTGCCCGTCGGCGATCGTTGCCGCCGGGCACTCGCACGGGATCCCCGCGGAGCGGCTTTAAAGGGACATCACGTCATATGACGTGATGTCAGAACAATGGAGTCGTCTGCCCGCCGTCATTTGACGGTGGGCAGATGACAAGTGGTTAAGATGCTGGGCGGGACTGATGTTTTGACGTCACTTCCGCCCAGCAGAGCTACGGGGACAGATGAGGGAAATTTTTCCCTTAGGCCTCGTACACACGATCGGACATATCCGATGAAAACGGTCCGCGGACCATTTCCATCGGATATGTCCGATCTGGAGTTTGATCCGATGGCGTGTACACACCATCGGATCAAATTCCCCGCCGGCGGACAGCGCGGTGACGTGGCGGTGACGCGGCGGTGACGTTGACGCCGCCACGTCACCGCACCAGGAAGTAAAACACTTCCGCGCATGCGCCGAATCCATTCGGCGGCGGCGGTGCGGGACGACATGTCTGCTGGTAAGTGTACTAACCAGCAGACATGTCGGGCGGACAGATTCCCACCGGATAGATTTCAAAGCATGCTTTGAAATCTGTTGGGTGGACAAATCTGTCCGCTAGCCCATACACACGATCGGAGATGTCTGCTGAAACGGTCCATCGGACCGTTTTCAGCGGACATATCCCCTCGTGTGTACGAGGCCTCACTCGCATCCCCACTGAGCACGGGAGAGGACCTGATCGCCTCCGCCGCTACCGACGGCTCCGGTAAGCGGCGGAGGGCAGCGGGGGGGGCCCTCGCCCGCCACCGATAACGCCAATCTCGCGGCGAATCCGCCGCGGAGACCGCCATTATCGTTTGACCGCCCACTGAAGAGATGGATATCTCGGTTGTGGCAGCAGCTGCTGCCGTTACCGAGATATCCATCTTTAAATTCATGACGTATAACGGCGGTGGTCGGTCGGCAAGTAGTTAAAAAACTGCATTTTTCTCGTCATGAAAAAAACGCTTGTGTGTACGTGGCATTAGTCTTTTGACTAAAATGGCATTTTAGTTTTAGTCGTATTTTAGTCATCTAAAAAATTTTAGTTTTAGTCGTATTTTAGTTGACTAAAATGATATTAGGTTAGTTAACTAAAATGTTTTAGTCGGTTTTAGTCAACGAAATTAACACTGCACTTCAATTTCTCAAACAGAATTGTATATTTACTTATTCTACTCTTAGTTTTACACAAGTCTTTAATATGTATTTTGTTTGTATTATTATTTTACAGGTAACATGTTCCTCCCATCTGTCTTCCTGCTGCTCGCAACGCTTTCTTGTACAGTTTGGGTGTCTTATTCTTCAGAGTGTAACATGTTTATGGCCCTGTCACACTCTATTTATTCCTGCCAGGCCCAAGGCCTGTTAACAGTTCCCTCTGCTCCTCTGGACATTCAAGTACTTTTGCTTAATTTTAACCGTATCTCATCCATTTCAAATGACTCTTTCCCGACCCTCCCAAAGCTGCAAGGCCTGTTGTTGGGTGGACAGAACATAAAGGGGCCTTTTCACATCGGGAAAGGTGCTTTCTACAACCTACCTAACCTTACATCCCTTGACCTTGGAGGCAACCGCAACCTCAGCCTGCACCCAGAGGCCTTTAAGGGTCTTTTTAAACTTGAAGTCCTAATTCTAGACTATAATGGACTTGATGAATCTGTTTTGGAATCCAGTTTGTTTGGTGAATTGTTCTCTCTGAGGAAGCTTGATCTTTCTTATAACAACATACACAGGCTACAACCCGATCCCAGTTTTCTAAGGCTGAAGTCATTTTCTACCATTATTTTAAAATCCAACAAAATCAGCCAATTGCGTGAAAATGATCTTAAATCCTGGAGAGGAAGAAGGATGGAGCTCCTTGATCTCTCATCTAATCCACTACAAGTGTCTAATACATCGCGGTGTGCTAATCCTTTTGTGAACATAACTTTGGGCACCCTAGATCTATCATTCATGGCCTGGAATGCAGACACGTTTGGACAATATTTCAGAACTATTTCGGGTACCCAGGTGAAGCATATTAAGATGAGTCACAGTGCAGTGTTGGGAAGTGGATTTGGATTCAGAAATCTGAAAAACCCAGACGAAAATACTTTTGCAGGTCTCAGCTCAAGTAATGTTTATATTCTAGATTTGTCCCATAGTTTTGTTTCACAGCTTACCCCTGATGTCTTTTCTGCTTTCACCAAGCTATTGTCCCTTGATCTGTCTTCCGGCAAAATCAGTAACATTAGCAAAGGAACATTTACAGGTCTAACAGAATTGGTGAGCCTAAATATTTCTGGAAATCTCCTTGGAGATATTACAATCAAAAGTTTTGAAAGCCTGTGGGCTTCCCCTCTTAAAAGCTTGGATCTTAGCGTAAATAATATTGGAGCCATCCAGTTTGGAGCAATGGATGGTCTTGTCTCGCTGTCATCACTGAACTTAAGGGACAATGCTCTGAAACAAATACCTCAGGTTAAGCTCCCAGCTTTAACTTTGGTACTGTTAAAACAAAACCGCATTGAAGACACTTATGGCTTAGCCTCTTTCTGCCCAAACTGCACTTTCCTGGATCTTTCAAGCAACCGACTAACTGACCTGAGGTCCTTGAGGGATATTCTGCAGCTGAAATCTCTGAAAACCCTGCTATTAAGCAGTAATAAACTCTCCCGTTGTTCTTCTGCTAGCAAACCCATAATCAAGTCTGAGTTGCATTATTTGGATCTGTCTGATAACGATTTGGGACAGATTTGGAACTCTGGACAGTGTTCAGACATCTTTACGAATCTGGAATTACTTGAAATTCTTAGCCTTTCAAAGAATTACATCTACTCCTTCCCCGAAGATTTATTCCGTGATTTAAAAAGCCTTCGATTTTTAGATCTGTCAAGAAATAACCTCAGACTCATCCCAGAACAACTCTTCACTGGCCTTAAAACACTGAAAACCCTAAATATAGGGAGCAATAATCTTATTACCCTCTCATCTTCCAGTTTTAAATCTCTGGCTTCCTTGCAGACCCTTGATCTGTCACCAATGACACTTGCATGTGACTGTGGTCTCATTGACTTTTGGAACTGGATGAAGTCAACTAATGTCACAGTGAATGTCAGCCAAAGTGGAGATTTAACATGTTTTAGGTTGCCCTCACCTAGCCAGGAGATGACATTGGTGGCCTATTTTAATGAATGTTAGTAATATGTATTTACTGTGTATAACTCACTAATAAAGAACATATTCAAACTGTACCCCCTACCCTCTTCTAAAGCTGAAGAAGCATATTATTTGTTTAGAGGATGATATTAGTCACAGAAATAAATGTACCTAATTTAAAGATTTTTTTTTATTATAGGTATTTATATAGCTCCTTGAGGCCGGGTTCTCACTGGTACGACAAACACCCCGACATTGGGAGCTCATGACAATGATATGAAAATCAATGTTTCCCTATGAAAGCCGTCTTAACTGGTCTGACACAAGTCGGTCCGACTTTGAAAAAAGTTCCTGCACTATTTGGTCCAACATTGATCCTAGTTCAGCGCATTGAATATCATTGAAGTCGGATCAAAGTAGGATCCTTGTCCTTACCATCCCACTTGTGGCATCCAACATTGTGATTACAGCAGCAGTAAAAGGAATTTATCTCACACTGGGATTGTTTTGATTGGTCAAAGAACAAGTCAGGCCGCGTACACACGATCAAACATGTCCGCTGAAACTGGTCCACAGACCAGTTTCAGCGGACATATCCGATCGTGTGTACGGCCTATTGAACAGGTTTCCATCGGACAAAGTTTTAAAACATGCTTAACCAGCGGACTGAAATCCCCCGCATGCGTCAAATGGATTCGACGCATGCGTGGAAGCATTTTACTTCCTTGTTTGCAGACGTTGCGGAGTCAACGTCACCACCACGTCACCGCGCTGTCTGTCCGCAGGGATTTTGGTCTGATCGTGTGTACACACATCAGACCAAAATATCCCAGGAGACAAGTCCGATGAAAACGGTCCGTGGACCGTTTTCATCGGACATGTCTCCTTGTGTGTACGTGGCCTCAGACTATCACAAAGTCGGATAAAATTAGTATCCTGTTCATGAGTCGGATGGATGTCGGACCAATGTAGGATCAATGTAGGACTGATGTCGCAGAGTAAAGTATGATGAGGCTGGGTTCACACTATACCAGTGTTTTTCAACTCCAGTCCTCAAGGCACACCAACAGGTCAAGTTTTCAGGATTTCCCTCAAATGAAATGGCTGTGGTGATTACTAAGGCAGTGAAACTGATCAAATCACCTGTGCAACATAATGAAAAGCCTGAAAACATGACCTGTTGGTGTGCCTTGAGGACTGGAGTTGAAAAACACTGCACTATACTACACAACAGTAGTACGACTTTCATCCTACTTTGCTTTGCTACACCGGTCCTACATTTGTCCTACATTGGTCCTACATCCATCCAACTTTCATGAACAGGATACTACTTTGATCCGACTTTGTGATAGTCTGACTTCTTTGACCAATCAAAACAATCCCAGAGTGAGATAAGTTCCTTTTACTGCTGCTGTAATCACATGTCGGATGTCAAAAGTCGGATGGTAAGGACAAGGGTCCTACTTTGATCAGACTTCAATGATATTCAATGGGCTGAAGTAGGATCAAAGTCGGACCAAATTAGTACAGGGAGCATTTTCAAAGTCGGACCAGTTAAGACAGCTCTCATAGGGAATCATTGATTTTCACACGTCATGTGACATGAGCTCCCAATGTCGGAGCGTTTGTCGGATCAGTGTGAACCCGGCCTGAAAGTTGTATCACTGTCGTTGTTGTGTAGTTTCAGTGAGAACCCAGCCTGAGTCCATGTCCTCCAAGAGCTTACAATCTAACCTTACATGCAGTGGCGGTGCATCCATAGAGGGCGCAGGAGGGCCGCCCCCTCTCGCTCCTGCACCGCCACTGAAATACAATACAGGTTTCAGGCATATAACCTGACACAGGGTGGAAAGGTGTACAGGACAGACCACATAATATGAGAAGTTTAGGCAAAAAAAAAAGAAAGAAAAGAAGAGAAAGAAAATAGGGAATGGGGCAGGTGGGGCAGCACCACCACCAATGAAAGGGGTAACAAGAAAACACTGATCATCTGAAGTATCTACACCCGGCAGAGTCGTTGGGTACAAGGATGTTGAGGGTCGATGATGAAAGGAGAGTTTGACAGTTTATGAGATTCATCCCACCAGAATCGTTTTAAATTCTCCTGGAAGATTCAAGCCAGTAGAACCACGTTTTAGTAAACTTTTCAGTTGTGTCTTTAAAGGAGATGGTCAGGCCCTTCATTTCCTTAATATCCTCAACTAAGGATCAATTGCTGTAAAGGAGGAATACATGCCCGGGCAGCATTAACTAGGCGTCTCGTCAGAGATGATACCGCTCTAAAAACTGCTGATTCCTTGGCTTTGCTTCCGTCCAACTAAACTGAAAGAGTGCTGGCTATGCACAGGTGCGTTGGATAGAAGAAGATCCTGGACTGCCGCACTCCTTAAAACGATGTCTTTATTGTAAAAATAAAATCCAAAAAACAACCAAAGCGATACAGTCAAAATAAAGTGAACAACAGGAAAAAGGTATCTTGTCACCATTTTTTTATACATAGACAATGGTATCTCGTTGTGGTGCAGTAGGTAAAAGGTAGGTGTGAATCAGGGGAGAGCTGGCAGCCTTAGGCCTGGGGGGCAAGCCCAGTCAAATGGCCCATTGAAATGCTTAATAAGCTCACCATCCATGGCCCACCTATTTTTTTAATGCAGCCTCACCAGTGCCCATCAGTGCAGCCTGATCACTGGGGTAGGTTGTATGGGGGGGTGGGGGGTCAGCTAGGCGTGTCAGGGTCTCTCAGTGATCTCAGCTTAGCAGGTCCTTGCACGCCACGGACTCCTGGGGGGTAATGCTCCTGGTCCTGGGGTCAAGTTGCAGCCAGCGCCCAGCTCTGTGTCCTGACTCCCTGGCACGCACTGCCTCTGCCTGCTTCCAAAAATCCAGTCCCAGGGAGTTGTAGTTTCCTCTGCGTTGCTCTGTTTTCCACCCACGGGAGCTTGAGAGTGGACTACAACTCCCAGAATGCAACAGCTAGTGGTCAGCCGCTGTGTCTGTGCCCCCCGGCCCGACTTCCTAATGCATAATAAAAAAAAAATGGTAGAGGGCAGAGGTTGCCGACCATTTTGAAGTAAGAGCGGCCTGGGAGGCAATTTCCACCCTGCCCCCCCCCCCCCCCCAGGTCAGCCCTCCCCTGGTGTGAATGGTAATGTCCTGTCCGTAAATGTTCCTGTGATTGCGTGTACATTCGAAAAAGTACTGAGAACCGGACAGGACCAAAATAGATGTAGCATGTCCCCTTCCTCAGCACCACATGTCCCACACAACTTAGAAGGGTAAATATGGTGCAGCAGTGTTGGAGTTAAGATTTTATATCCTAGTTCTTGAAATGAAATGCAGATAGATGATTTAAGTCATTTTAAGATACTTGGTGGGACCAGAAAATTCCTTTTAACTCCTCCTGGGTCAACAGTGTATCCAGAACCATTTATTCCAAACTGTGGTCAGCTGTTCCTGGCTTGTTTGGTGATCATCGGTGCAATGTATGGCTTCTATGGAGAAGGTTTGGGAATGAATCTTAGATTTTCCCCAAACAGATTATGGTTAGGTGTACTTAACCACTTGCCCACGGTGTCATAGTCAAAAGACGTCATGATTTTAAAGATGGATATCTCGGTAACGGCAGCAGCTGCTGCCACAACCGAGATATCCATCTTTTCCGTGGGCAGTGCTGTACACGATAATGGCGGTCCCAGCGGCGGATTCGCCGCAAGATCGCCGTTATCGGTGGCGGGAGAGGGCCCCCCCCCTCCCGCCGCTCTCCCGCGCTCTCCGCCGCTTACCGGAGCCGTCGGTAACGGCGGAGGCGATCGGGTCCTCCTGCTGGCTGTGTTGGGATACGAGTGAGGGAAAAATCGCCCCCACCCGTCCCCCACAGCTCTGCTGGGCGGAAGTGACGTCAAAACGTCAGTCCCGCCCAGCGTCTTAAAGAAACATTTTTTTTTTCTGAAATTTGAAAAATGACATTTTTTTTTTTTTTTCTTTTTTTGCATTTAAGCCTAAATATGAGATCTGAGGTCTTTTTGACCCCAGATCTCATATTTAAGAGGACCTGTCATGCTTTTTTCTATTACAAGGGATGTTTACATTCCTTGTAATAGGAATAAAAGTGATAATTTTTTTTTTAATTTATTTCGATGTATAAAATTATAAACTAATTAAAAATAAATAAGAAAACAAAAAAAAAAATGTAAAACGCCCCGTCCCGACGAGCTCGCGCACAGAAGCGAACGCATACGCGAGTAGCGCCCGCATATGAAAACGGTGTTCAAACCACACAAGTGAGGTATCGCCGCGATCGTTAGAGCGAGAGCAATAATTCTAGCCCTAGACCTCCTCTGTATCTCAAAAAATGCAACCTGTAGAATTTTTTAAACGTTGCCTATCGAGATTTTTAAGGGTAAAAGTTTGACGCCATGCCACGAGCGGGCGCAATTTTTAAGTGTGACATGTTGGGTATCATTTTACTCGGCGTAACATTATCTATCACAATATATAAAAAAATTGGGCCAAATTTATTGTTGTCTTATTTTTTTATTCAAAAAAGTGTTTTTTTTTCAAAAAAAGTGCGCTTGTAAGACCGCTGCGCAAATACGGTGTGACAAAAAGTATTGCAATGACTGCCATTTTATTCTCTAGGGTGTTAGAAAAAAAAAATATATAATGTTTGGGGGGTTTAAGTAATTTTCTAGCAAAAAAAACAGTTTTAGTCTCGTAAACACAGAATCTGAAAAACAAACCCGGTGGGCAAGTGGTTAAAGGAGTTGTAAAGGAAAAAATTGTTTTTGCTGAAATGACTGTTTACAGGGTATAGATACATAATAGTTAACTGATTCCTTTTAAAAATGACTAAAAATAGATAAAAATCAATCATATAATGTGCCTGCAGTTTCAGTTTCATTTTTAATCTAGTTTCATGTTTCTGTGAAGTACAGAGACACACAGAACAAAAACAAACAAACACAGGGCAGTGTTTGTTTTTAAAATCAAAGTGGTTGGTTCTGAGGGGTTTTAGACACATAGGGCCAGATTCAGGTAGATTGGAGCATCTTTGCTCTGGAGTAACGTTTCTCATTTACGTTACGCTGGCGAAATTTTAGGAGCAAGTGCTGTTATTCATGAAGCACTTGCTCCTAAAGTTGCGGCAGTGTATCGCAAATGACCCGGCGGAATTCAAATTGGGCGGGTACGGGGCGTGTATTATTTAAACTAAGCGTATGACGATCCCGCGGCGAAATAAAATGACGTACTGAGCATGCGTCGACTGTCAATGCATACCAGTGAGCTTTATGCTCCAAATTCTGTCAGTGAACGTCAGTGACATCAAATTTAAAAATTTTTTTTTTTTTTTTCCCCATTCATGGACGTTTTACGCAAGCGACGCAATTTTTTTTTTACTCGGCGCCGTTGATGAGAAACCCGAAGTGACGTCATGACGGATAGACTGACTTATTCACATATCGAGGATACGCCAGAGCTAGGCGGCTTTTAGCCGCATCGCTTTATCCCTGCAGCTGCGGGCATCGGTATAACGTATCTGAAAGGGTTAAACTAAGCGCGATCCCGCGGCGAACGTACTGAGCATGCGTCGACTGTCAATGCATACCAGTGAGCATGCTCCAAATTCTGTCAGTGAACGTCAGTGACATCGACGTTTTACGCAAGCGACGCAATTTTTTTTTTTCGATGCGATGACAACGGATATACTTAACATAGGATACGCCACTTGCTTTATCTTTACGCCGCGTATCGCTTACGGAAACGTCGGAAAGTCACTGAATACGATCGTGAATTGCCGATTCCGCTGATTAACATATTTTTTCAGCGTAAATCAGCGGGAACGCCCCCGGCGCCATTTTTAAATTAAAGTTGCGATGCGATGGCGAAATTCAATAGCGCCGATCACATCGGAACTCCAACCCGGCGTTTCTTGTTTTCTGGTTACAGAAAACAGAAACGCCGGCTTAAAGTGACAGTTAGGCTGGAGTATCACAGATACTCCAGCCTAACTCTACCTGAATCTGGCCCATAGTAATCACACCTCCTTCATGGACCACAGAGAGAAGCTCCCATGAATTTTTTCATAAGGAAACAGACAAGCAGGAAGTGTGGAGATCAGAGAAGGATTACAGCAACTTCAAAGCAAAAACGAACCATGAGGACATGAAACCAGGATTGCAGTAAGGTAAAGGAAGCTATTTAGCTAAAAAAAAAAATGTTTCCTTTAGTGACCCTTTTTAAAGAGGAGGTCCGGGGGAAAAAAATTAAAAGCCAGCAGCTACACATACTGCAGCCGCTGGCTTTTAATAAATGGACACTTAACTGTCCTGGAGTCCAGCGATGTCGGCAGTAAGTTTCCAAGTGTGAAGCTGAAAGGACATTGGGACTCCTGCCTTGCAGCACTAAGTTTCTTTTTTCGAAACCTAACCAGGACACTACTTGTGTGGAGTTCGTATGTTCTCCTTATGCTTGTGTGGATTTCCTCCAGGTAATCTGGTTTCCTCCGACATTCCAAAGAAATCCTTGTAGGGTAACTGGCTCCTAAATAAACTAACCCTTGTACGCATATGAATGGATGTGGAGTAGAGGGCTTCAATTTTAAAGCGATGTTCCACCCGCAAACTTTTTTATTTATAAGTCAGCAGCTACAAACAGTGTAGCTGCTGACTTTTAATAAGGACACTTACCAGTCCAGGGAGCCTGCAATGTCAGCCCCCCAAAGCCGATCCATCCATCGGATCGGGTGTGACATCGCCATTCTAACTAAGGGAAACCATCAGTGGAGCCTTGCAGCTTCACTGCCCATTTCCTACTGTGCATGCGCGAATCGCGCAGCACTTCGTGAATGGCCAGCTTGTCTTCTGGTACACACACAGATGACACAGGCAAGGGAGGAAGTGACCTAGGAGCTCCACGGTATAGGAAGTGGCAGATTAGGATGACTGCCTAGCAACAGGGCATTTCTGGTAAGTAAAAAATAAAATAAGCATTCTAATGTGAGGTTTTAAGGAGACTGTTTATCTTTATTTTTTTAAAGTGTATTTTGTGCGTGTACTCGAGAGAGGAGCCAGACTGCAGGAGTTGGGAGTAGGCAGACCTCCCCCAGAGGCAATCTGCCATCTTTCTCCATGCCCCTGGGTGGCAATGGCGGGTGTGAGGGGGTCCTCCCACACAGCCCGCCCTACCTGCTCCGCTTTGAAGCCCAACGGGGAAGAGGGACTTAAGGAGACTGTTAATGTAAATGTTGTTTTTAGGTTGGACTTCTCTCAAGTTCCTTGAGAGAAGGGACTGACGTGAATGCACAATATGTTGCCTAAACTGCTCTATATACAGTAAATACCCGCTTTAAGTATAGGACTGAAACATGTTGCAGAATGCAATTCATCCACTAGGTGGCAGAATCTAACTGAGATAAACCCCCAGCAATGTCTGTGTTACTACCTTTGTTACAAAGTATCATTTAAGAGACTGGGGGAAATATTTACATTCCACAACCCACAATAATTCTTTCTTCATTTGTGTATTTGCCATATGTACAAATCTAATGAACAGCGGTGTCACCTATTTTATACCAAAAATGTCATTTCAGCTATTCCAGCACGCAGTATTATTATCTATACACATTCCAGTTTGTAAAGAGACGGGTAAAAGAAAGATGTATAAACAATAAGCCTGCCCAGAGTTTTGTATCAGGTACCTGCAGCTTCAGTCCTCTTCAGATCTACCAACAATTGGGCAGCACACAGGTCTGGATATATAGGAATTGAATGCATGCTTTCAGTAAACCCTTATAACATAAAGTATCTCATAGTCGCCATAAAAAACCTCTATTTTATTATCTGTTCCATGTGCAACTTGATCAAAATGATTGAATCTGCAAACAATTGAATAGACACAACTTTCCTTTGATCCGTTTAGCCTCAATTTCGATTGAATTTAAGTCGATTGGCTAGAATGGAATATTATCGATCTTTTTGCATCAGTCAGCAGCACTGAGATACGTTTTTTCTACGTGATTATGAGATTACATGGTGGAAATGGTTGCATCTACACTTACCTGTGTATGCAGGGCTGGTGCATCCACTAGGCAAACTAGGCAGCCGCCTGGGGTGCCCGGCCACTGGTGTTTCCACTCTCTTCTCTCTGCAGCAAGAACCTAATGCCCTGTACACACGATCAGAATTTCCGATGGGATAAAATCTGATTGGATTTTCCATCAGAATTCCGTTCAAGCTGCCTTACATACACACTGTCAGACCAAATTCCGACCCTCCAAAACGCAATGACGTAAAACACTACGACAACCCGAGAAAAATGAAGATGCTTCTGAGCACACAGTTCCAAACAGACGATCGTAAAAAAATAAAACATGTTCTATTTCCAAACTCCGACGGAAAAAAGTCTGATGGGGCCCACACGCGAGAATATCTGACGGAATTTTTTCATCGGAAATTCTGATCGTGTGTGCGCGGCATAAGTCTCAGCATTAGCAGGCAGCAGCCGCTCTGTTTGCACAAAGTGTCAGGCCCCATACACACGATCGGATATATCTGATGAAAACGGTCCGCGGACCATTTCCATCGGATATGTCCGATCGGGAGTTTGATCCGATGGCGTGTACACACCATCGGATCAAATTCCCCGCCGCCGGACGGCGCGGTGACGTAGTGGTGACGCGGCGGTGACGTTGACGCCGCCGCGTCACCACCACGTCACCGCACCAGGAAGTAAAACACTTCCGCGCATGCGCCGAATCCATTCGGCAGCGGCGCGGCGGTGGTGGGAGCCGACATGTCTGCTGGTAAGTGTACTAACCAGCAGACATGTCGGGCGGACAGATTCCCACCGGATGGATTTCAAAGCATGCTTTGAAATCTGTCGGGTGGAGAAATCTGTCCGCTAGCCCATACACACGAGCGGAGATGTCTGCTGAAACGGTCCATCGGACCGTTTTCAGCGGACATATCCCCTCGTGTGTACGCGGCCTCAGAGGCGCAGCGGCGGTGGAGGACTGTGCCCAGACTCTCAAATGAATGGAAGCAAGCAAACATTCATTTATGGGCACTAGTGAGGCTGAATTTGATAGGCACTTCATTACAGGGCATTTTCACCCCCTTCCTGCCCAGGCCAATTTTCAGCTTTCAGTGCTGTAACAATTTGAATGACAATTGCACGATGATGCAACACTGTACCCTTATGAAATTTTGATCATTTTTTCCCCACAAATAGAGCTTTCTTTTGGTGGTATTTCATCACTTTTGCGGTTTTAATTTTTTCCATACAAATAAAAAAAGAGCGACAAATTTGAAAAAAAAAACAACAATATTTTTCTACTTTATACTTATAATAATTATCCCCAAAAATATATTTAATAAAAACATTTTTTTTCCCTCAGTTTAGGCCGATACGTATTATTCTACATATTTTTGCTAAAAAAAAAAAAAAAAATCGCAATAAGCGTATATTGATTGGTTTGCGCAAAAATTATACCGTCTACAAAATAGGGGATGGAATTATGGCATTTTTATTGTTCTTTTTTTTTTTTACTAGTAATGGTGGCGATCTGCGATTTTTATCATGACTGTGATATTGTGGCGGACACATTGGACACTTTTGACACTATTTTGGGACCATTCACATTTATACAGTGATCCGTGTTATAAAAATGCACTGATTACTGTGTAAATGTGACTGGCAAGGGGTGTTATCTAGGGAGTGATTCCAATTGTAGGGGGAGGAGACTGATCAGTGTTCCTCTGTACTGGGAACACACGGATAGGTCTCCTCTCACTTAACAGGACGTGGATCTGTGTGTTTACACACACAGATCCACGTCCCTGCAATGTGACAGGCAATCGCTGGTGCCCGGGGGACATCGCGGCTGCCGGGCACACGCATCGGCTCTCGAGTGACAATGCGAGGCGCACCCCCTAGAGGCTCTGGAAGCCAAACACGTCATATGACTGCGGCCCGGAGGGACAAAGAGTTCCTGCCGCTGTTATATGACAATGTGCGATAGGGAAGTGGTTAAAAAGGTGGGGTACACATGGGCATGGCAAAGGGGTGGAGTCAGGGGTGGAGCCAATAAAGGGGGGTAGCAAAATTAGGTTTTGCCTAGGGTGTCAAAAATCATTGCACCAGCCCTGTGTGTATGGAACAAACACAAATCTGTTGCGCTAAATATAAGGCAAATTACACAATAGCTAAAAATAAAGCTGCTAGCACAGCATTGCTGGACTACAACATAAACATAAAAGACAATGATAGTGCAGCGCTAAATTCAAATTATCTGAAAATGATTAAAGTCCATATCAACAAAAGTCCATATAAAGTGTCCAGATGAGGTAATGATACTATGGTGTAACTAAGTATCATAAGCGTAATGATATTATCACTGACACCCCACACTGCCTCTTACCCTCACAACAAAGGTCAAATGCGCCGTGGTCAGCAATCCGGTGATATCAGCCGTATTATTCCACCCCTAGGACTCTCAGACGTCCACCAAGACCTCATGAATCTCATACAGAGAAATGAAACAATCCTCATGGTGTAGAAACCCCAAACACATTTATTAGGTAAAAAGAAAAACACTCACATTCTTAGGATAAAAATCTTGCATATCTGTATCAGGGGCGGACTGACCATTCGGGCACTGCCTGAGGGCCCCATGCCACTAGGGGGCACCATCAGGGTTGCCAGGCTCAGTATAACCAGGGACAGTATGTAAAAATCTGACCCCGATACATGCTTTGCTGAGATTTTAGCTGCCCCGCCTCCTGGCATGGTGGCCATCTGTAAACCCAGGGGCCCCATAATCTTCTATTGCCCGGGGGCCCCATGAGTTGTCAGTCCTCCCCTGATCTGTATAGAACATCCAGTGTTTCTAACCAGCAAGATGGCCGCCATATCTTGGCATTAAGGATGAGCTTGGAACACGTGCAGAGCCCGCCAGGAAGTGTGCATGGCGCTGCGCTAATCACAGCCAGGGAGACATTTCCCGATCTCTGCAGCCGAGCATCAGGACAATGTCTCCCCGGCTGTGATTAGCGCAGCGCCGTGCACACTTCCTGGCGGGCTCTGCACGTGTTCCATGCGAACCTGCCGAAGCTCATCCTTACTTGGCATGGCATGCAATCCCATCACACGTCTCCAACTCCTTGCCTGTGTATGGCAAATAGATTACGTATTCCTATTGGAAGAGATTGCTACTGCTTTAAACGCTTAACGACTGCCCACCGTATATATACTGCGGCAGGGCGGCCGCTCTGCGCAAAATCACAGACCTGTACATGATTCGCGTGCCGGTGTAGGAGGTGCGCCTGCGTGCCTCGGCTATGCTGGGATTGGCTGCAGCATCAACCAATCAGCAGGTGCTGGCCACTGATTGGTTGCTGGCACCCGCCGATCAGCTCCGAACATTCCCATAGAGAGCCCTGTGTAGGTAAACAAACACGAGGCTCCCTTCTGACAGCAGCAATGTGCTGTTTTTTTTCTTCCTACAAAGCACATTGGCAAGTATAAACAGCACACGGTAACATGTCAGGCACACGTTTAACCCTTTGACCGCCCCTGATGTTAACCCCTTCTCAGCCAGCGTCATTGTACAGTAACAGTGCACATTTTCAGCACGGATCACTGTATTGGTGTCCCCAAAAAGTGTCAGTTAGTGTCCTGATTTGTCTGCTGTAATAGCGCAGTGCTGCTTTAAATCGCTGATCACAACCCTTAGGCTGCATTCACACCTGAGCGACGGTCGTTTGGTCATTTTTTGGGCGTTTTTTTCCAGCGTATTCATGCTTATTTGCGCGTTTGCATACAGCGTCGTCCGACGTTTTTGTACTTTGACGTTTTTTATTTTAGCCAATAGGAAAAATTATCATCTTTTCATCACTTGTTGCTATGTTGGTAGATTTGTTTAATCTTCTGCCTGGGTGAAAAGTTCTATTGATTAAAGCGACAAAACGCCTGTAGCAAACGCTCGTTGTCGCGCTAGTCGCTTGAATCGAGCGTTTCCATTACTTTCTATGGGAAATGGAAACGCTCAAATACACCCAAACCGCCCGATACGCACGCCAATAAAGGGTCCGGAACTTTTTTTAACTACAGGCGATGGGCGTCAGGCGCATCAGCGTTCAGATGTGAACCATCTCCATAGGCTTTCATGTATTTTTCTCCCTCTGGCGTTTGTGAGCGTCGTGCTACAGGCGACAAAACGCCTAGGTGTGAATGGAGCCTAACTAGTAAAAAAAAAAAATGCCATAAATCTATCCCATAGTTTGTAGACTATAACTTTTGCGCCAACCAATATATCAATATACGCTTATTGGGATATATTTGTTACCAATAATCTGTAGCAGAATACCGATTGGTCTAAATTGATAAACAAATTGTTTGTTTTTACATTTTTTTGGCTATGTTTGATAGCATAAAGTAAAAATATATATATATTTTCAAAATGTTGGACTTTTTTTTTTTAAATAACAGTTTTTATTAGACACGAGGTAACCCCCGTGCCACAAAAGGAACAATACAGGGATGTCAGCAAAGCAACAGCAAATAAAAAAAGAGGTTGGACTTTTTTTTATAGCGTAAAAAATAAAAACCGCTGAGGCGATCACATACCACCAAAATAAACCTCTATTTGTGGGGAAAGGGGAACATCAAATTTATTTGAGTACAGTGTCGCACGACAGCGCAATTGTCAGTTAATATAACGCAGTGCTGTATCGCAAAAAATGGCCAGGTCATTGGGGGGTAAGCCTTCCAGGGTTGAAATGGTTAACACAGAGCACACCCAGCATGTCTCAATATACAGCTGCCTGCTTGCGCTCTTCTTAGGTTTATTCCCCTTTAATCTGTGGCGAGCTGGACCAACCAGCTTAGCAGTACTAGAGATGACACATAGAGCTCTACCTTCAGCTGTCATCCCTCACACACTCACGGGTGTCACGTGCTTCTTATTGATTTGGCGGTACAATGTTTAACACGAGGGAATCCAATGGGCGGAAGCTATGGTTTCTATAGCTACCACTACAGCCAATAATCCTCTGAGGCCACGCATGGCCCGAGAGTCACCAGCTTCCTATTGGCTGAATGGGGGCGTGGCCTTACAATCGGCCCCGTGATTGGCTGCATGTATTATAACACTATAGGAAGAGTTGGTATGAGCAGATCTAGGTTTAAAGAGACAGCGACGTGACAGTGCAGACGCCCCCCATCCAGGTATGTGTAGAGGGAGCATGCTGGGACTGTATACTGTATTGTCCTGTGTGATATGGGGGGGTTCAGGAAGTGTCCCCCTGATATGACAGGTGACCTCCCTGTACTATATGTATATATGTGTGAGTAGAGGACACCTCACAGCACTGAGGGGAGGATTCTGTACAAGGGTGATTGTAGTACAGGTGGGTGATGGTGCTTATCCACACTTCTGTAGGGTGACAGGGAAGTGATGAACAAAATTAAAGTGAACCTGTCAGGACTCTACTGCTAGACTCCTTCTGATAATACTCATTGCTTTTAAGGACTAGTTACATTAGAATCGCCCTCTGAAGAGTGATCCACTATAGGTTGCTTTTCAGAAGTCACTTAACAAGTGCTAAGGAGTCATTATGATGCCTCTTCACTGCCTTTTTTTTATTTGCCCCTTAAAGCTCACACTACCATGGTGCACAGGGATGTGGTGCAGCCCAAGTTACTTGGGAAAATGATCCCTGTCCAGTTTCCAGCGGTTGGGGGTGAGGCTGCTGTCAAGCCAGGTTCCTGGTTCACTAAGATTCTCTAACAAACCTCTCAGGGCTTCACAGAACAGCTGTATTTTTACTCAGATTACATTTCACACAGGTGGACTCTACTAATTAGGTGACTTCTGAAGGCAATTGGTCCCCTAGATTGTAGTTTGGGGTATCAGAGTAAGCCCAGGATCAGCTAAACTGGCACAATTTCATTCCTGCATGTCAGTCCTGACTTCGGGGGGCGATTTCATAGACATCTATGCGAGTTGCTGCACAGATGTCTATTATAAAAATTGCACCCTGAAATTGCCAAAAGTTAGGGGTGCAACGAATCAAAAAACTCACGGTTCGGATCGTTCCTCGGATCAGGAGTCATGGATCGGATCATTTTTCGGATCAGCAAAAAAATCTCCCCCACTGTAATATCCACATCCCCCCCCCCCCCCACACACTGCAGTGGCATCACTCGGTGCAAACAAATAATAAAAATGGTGTCCCCACCCACTATGGTCCCCCCCTCAGTACAGACCCCCCCTCAGTACAGACCCCCCCCCCCCCCCCCCCTCAGTACAGACACCCCACAGTAGTGCAGACCTCAGACGGTAACCCCCACAGTAGTGCAGACCTCAGACAACGGCGTGTGTTTCCCTCGAGTGCGGGCTCCTCCTCCTCTGTGGGTGTGAACAGAGAGGAGGGCCGCCGGGTGTACCAAGATGGCCGCCGCTCCGGAGCTAGGCCGAAGCCGGGGACTTTCCTAGGCTGAGGCTCCGGAGCGCTCCGCGGATTGCGGGGTGTGCCGATCCGAACGGTATGACCCGTTCGGATCACGGATCGGTGACGATTTGTTGCACCCCTACCAAAAATGGTACAGAAACTACTTTTGGGAATCAGTACGGCGCCCCGAATCTGACGGTGCCATTGTCGGTAATTGCCCACGATTTGACATGTCATATCGCTCCAATGGGAACCAGGCTAAAGGGGCTGAATACAAATGCACGCCAAACTTTCCACATATTTATTTGTAAAAACCATTTATCATTTTCCTTCCACTTCACTATTATGTGCCACTTTGTGTTGGTCTATCACATAAAATCCCAATAAAATACATTCACGTTTTGGTTGTAACATGGGGTATGAATACTTTTTCAAGGCACTGTATTAACAATTGATGGTAATATTATACTGTATGTCTGTTTTTCCTAAACTCCAGATTGTCTCTTATCATAGGAAACCAAGTGACGTAGATAAACATGGCAGACAAGATGAAAACTCCAAGGACGAAAGAAATGGAATTTGGAGGTTTTGTCGGTAAGATTTTGTCTTTGGGGCTACAAGGAGGTATTGGGAGGATTTTTCCGTTTTCATTCCTGAGTTCTTTCTATGTCTAGGTGCCTCAGCTCTTATTTTTCTGTTGCCTGGAACTGTGCTGTACCTTCTGTTGACGTGTAACACCAGTGATGCCAGCGTGTTGCGTTTGCCCGGCCCTCTGCCCTCCCTGGAATCATTATGGAATCCATTTGCTCTGATGATTTTACTGGGCTGGGTGGCTCTACAATCCCTACTCTACATGCTGCCTATGGGAAAGGTACTTTAACTATTTATCTCCATTCTCACCACTAAAAAAAAATGTCTTAAAAGTGTTACTAAACCCACAACAGTAATCATCAGTGTGTGTATATACAGTAAAGCATGTTTGTTATACTCACTGTGGAACCCAAGAGGCTAATCCTCTGCATTGTGTAAAAAAAAAAAAAGAAGCTGTTTGATTGCATCTTCTCTGGTTCTCCCCTGCTTCCACTGTCCCCAATATATTTCCTTATATTTACAGAGCCATGGGACAGGCTGCACGTGCTCAGTTTGGTGTATATTGTTGAGACTTTTTTTGGGGGGGAGAGTACATGTGATCAGCACAGAGCCAATTGGCACTGCCCAGACAGAGGGTCAGGGTTCCTGCATTCCCATATGACAATTGTGGGAGAATGAAAACTCCTCCTACAAGCTTTAACCAGACACTGATAGAAGTCGCAATGCTGCTATATACTGCTGATGAGAAAAGGTATTTAACCGTCTACATTTATAAAATAATTGCATTTCCATGTTCTGTGGGGGACCAGATATAGTGAATGCAGGGTCCTGGGTTTAGTAACACTTTAAATTAAACATACATATTACATTAAGCAGCTTCAGTGAACAAAAGACATTTGCAAAAATACAATTTTCAAAACTCAAAGGTACATGTTTTATGAGATATCTAAATAGGGCAGTTACAAGTCTCTAGTGTCTGTAGAACAGAGGTTCCTAACCGCAGTTCTCAAGTACCCAAACAGGTCATGTTTTCAGGATTTCCTTCACCTTCTACATGTGCTTTAAAAGAGATGTGTTTTTTTGTTTTGTTTTTTTGATTCATACTTACCTAGGTGGATGCAGCATCGGTCCGCCGGCACCTCTAACACTGAGAACTGAGCGATCGAATGCTGCTGATTGCTCGGTTCTCACAGCTCCCCAAGCAGAGAGCTGCAGACTGTCAGTCCCAGCTCTCTACTCCCCTCCCTCCTCACTCACTGGAGTGCTGGGCTGTGGAGGGGGCGGCCGGCTCAGCCTTTTCAGGTCCCAGTCCGGGGATCTGGGAGATCCCGACTCTATGGTGGTGATGACGCCTCAGCCTGGACGGACTCTGTGATGTCAGCAGGGAGTGGACTTCAGCCCGCTCTCTGCTGAAACTGGTCACAGGAGTGCAAGACCAACTGTACTCCTGTCATCCATAGGAGAAGTACAGCCAAACAAGTTTTTGTTTTTTTGCACTGAATTCAATGGGACATGATTTTGCCAGCACACGGGAGCTAACTTCCAGATGATTGGTTGCTAGGTGGTCCTACTGTGTTTCCCCGAAAATAAGCCCGGGTCTTATATTAATTCTTTCTACCAAAGACACAGTAGGGCTTATTTTTGGGGTAGGGCTATGCAATGTGCCAAGTGTTAATAGCAAAAGTGCTTGTAAACTGACAAAATCCTTACCACCACAGCAATACAATAAAGACTTCCATGACTTGCCTTAGCTGTCTTCCTTGCACTGCATAAGGGGATGCTGAGATCCCCTGCTGATAGGGGGAGAAGAGAAGGGGAGAGGAGTGAAGATAAATGACACTTTCCATGACCTGCTCCGAACAATGCAGAGGGAGTGGGGTCAAGATCCTCCACTGACAGTCAGGAGAAAAAGAGAGCATCAGAGGTCAGATGAACGGTGCTTTCATTGCCCGCACCGAGCGATGCAGAGGGAGGGGGGTCAAGTTCCCCCACTGACAGTCAGAAGAAAAGGGGAGAGCAGCAGAGATTAGATTAACGTCGCTTTCATTGCCGCACCGAGCAATGCAGAGGAAAGGGGGGGGGGGGTCGAGATCCCCCGCTGGCAGTCAGGAGAAGATAAGGGGAGAGCAGTGAAGATTAGCTGAGCTGTGCATTAGTGACCCGCTCTGGCAATTCAAATAGAGGAGGGGTCGAGATCCCCCACTGACAGCCAGAAGAAGAAAAGGGGAGAGCAGCTGGAGATCATATAGCGGCACTAAAAGAAGGTACCCGATTAAAGCAGACTACATCAAACACACACCTTCCAAACTATAGCACACCGCATTAGTGAGGATTCTAGCAGTTTACAACTACTTTAAACTAGGGCTTACTTTCGGGGTAGGGCTTATATTGCAGCCCTCCCCAAAAATCCTGCTGGGTCTTATTATCGGGGTAGGTCTTATTTTCGGGGAAACGCGGTAGCAACCAATCGCAAGCTTGTTAATATGAAAAATGAACTCCAGAAGCTCCCGCTGTCTTATCAGCGCTCCTGTGTGTCTCTCCCCTGTTCTCATTCAACTTTCTGCTCCCGGCTGAGAGACATGCTGGAGATGAATGAGAGCAATGGAGAGGGTGAGTAAAGCTAATCAGTGCAGGGAAAGGGGGGGTGGGAGACCCTGCAGTGATGCCAGAGCCTCGAGGGAGTGAACCTGCATGCTCTCTCAGGGTGGACTGGCTTTGTATTGGTGAGGCAAACCTGTACTGTTATCATCTTCCTTTATTAGCAGGTGAATGTGGCCCTCCATGTATTCACATACATTTAATCCGGCCCCTGGGAAAAGGTTGCTGATCCTTGTCCTACATAATATTTATTATAATTTTTGTCTGTTGGGAAGCTGCTCTTTTTTTGTATTTTCACATGTACATTGCCTTCTATTTAACGTGTGTTCATTTTATTGCCTTTTAAACAGATTGCTGAGGGAATTACTTTGAGGGACAACACACGCTTGAAATACAAAATAAATGGTAAGTTAACCCCTTAAAGTGCTTGTTACCCTTATAAAAAAAAAAAAGCAAAACCTGTTTCCTTATCCAATTCATACCACATCACGTACCTGTACGTCATTTTATTGAAGTGACGGTACCGGGGTGATGCCTGCAGAGGCATTACCCATGGCCTGTTTTCTAGAGCTGGTGGTCGGCTTTCAAGTGATAACAAACAATGCACCTAATGAGCCGCCCTGGTCATTTTTACAAGCAGGGGGAGGGGACATCCTCGCTCCGCCCGGGTCTACCGTCCCACCAGGAGACCCAAGCCAACAGCCAGCACGTCTGCCTGATGGCCGGAGTCCCAAACAAAGCCGGAATGAGCTTTGATTGGGTCTCTCATGTAGTAACCCAGAAGCAACATCACAAGGCCAATTCTTGGCTGCAAGCCGTGCGGATTTTGGTGTTTTTTAATACTTTGAAGTGCAAAGGAGTGATTTAGTGTCCTGTCCAGTACCTGTCACATGCCTATTACTTTGACAAGGGATGTTTAGATTCCTTATGACAGCCCTAAAAGTGATCAGATTTTTAATTTATTTTTAAAGGGACAATGGTAAGAAAGAATGAATAAGAAAAAAAATATAAAAGTTTAAAGTGTGCTCGCACACCAAAGAAAACGCATACGTAAGTCATGCCAGCAAATGTAGACTGAGTTCAAATCACACATGTGTGGTACCACCATGATGGTCAGAGTGAGAGCAATAATTCTAGCAAAAGGCCTCCTCTGCAACTCTAAACTGGTAACGGTTAAAGGTTTAAAAGAACCTAGAATATGACATATTTTCGTTTCACCCTTGTTTGTTATGTATATAATTCCACATGTGTTAATTCATAGTTTTTGATGCCTTCAGTGTGACTCTACAAATTTCATAGTCATGAAAATAAAGAAAACTCTTTGAATGAGAAGGTGTGCCCAAACTTTTGGTCTGTTCTGTGTGTGTGTGTATGTATATGTATATGTATATGTATATATATATGTATATATATATATATATATATATATACATTTTTATTTTTTGCGGGAGTTCCCCTTAAACAAAGGGGATTTGTAGGCAATGTATTGTGGGCCTTGTGCGAAAGGGAACCACTACCTATTCTCGTAGACTGTATGGACATGGGCAATGGGTCTCTTACCAGAATAACTATCATCCATTGGGATGTCTGTGCTTCACCTTTTACCAAGCTGACATCTGCTTAAAGGATAAGTTCACATTTGGGAACATGTTACATGTCCCACCTGATTTTAGGGTGGAACATGTAACTTGTTCCCAGTGCTGCATTTGTCACCCGCTGCTTACAGATATTCTTAGAAAAAGTGTTAACTTGGTTCCTTATTGTTATGTGACTGGTTTAGATGCAAATAGTGCCCATGCAGAGTTCCTTCTATTGGTATAATGTGTACTACTTATTGATTGTGTAATGATGCTTTGCTGTCTACAGCATTTCAGGCCTTCTTGGTGACCGCCATAATGGCAGGAGTGGCGGTGGCGCTCCAGCTTCCTCTCTCTTATGTGTATGATCACTTCATTCAGTTTGCTGTGGCCTCAGCACTGTTGTCTCTGGCTCTAAGCATTTTCCTCTACATGAAATCATTGACTGCACCCGAATCTGCACTGGCACCAGGTGGAAACTCAGGTACAACACTCTTTAATCTGTTTGTCAGAGTAGTATGTTTATGTCAGAAGTGTAACACAGTAGTAGAATTGTCAGGATTCATGTATAGATTGTGTTTGCTGCTTCTAGCATCCAGCTGGCAATTTCTAGCGCAAATTAAGGGAAAGAAAAGTAACTAACAAACTAGCATTTTTTTTCTTTGGTTACACTTACACTTGTTTTATCTATGTATTTGCCTATTTTTTGCCCTTTGATTAAGGTAATCCTGTATATGACTTTTTCATTGGACATGAGTTGAACCCTCATATTGGCTCCTTTGATCTGAAGTATTTCTGTGAACTTCGTCCTGGACTCATTGGCTGGGTGAGCATTACAGATTATTTTTCGGTATCAAAGCTTAAATTTTATTCTTCAAGATTTTTAATAGAATAAGGCACTGAACATGATTGATTCAAGGATGGAGCTAATGATTGTGGAAAGCTTTGCTACCATTCTCTGTGCACACTTTCTGACATGTGCTATGTTACTCTCCAGTGTTTGATCAACCTGTGCTTCCTGATGAAAGAGATTGAGCTCCGAGGCTCCCCTTCACTTTCTATGATCTTGGTGTGTGGATTTCAAGCACTTTATGTCACGGATGCCCTTTGGCATGAGGTTAGTCTGTATTTTTGTATTTCCTTTTTTTTTTTTTTTATTATCAGATTTTCTCTTTCTCTTTCTCTCTTTCCTCTTCACCTGCACCGAGGAGCTGCCCTTGATTCTGCATAGAACAGTGCTTATGTTATTACATTTCGTGCACCATTCAGTACATCAACATTCTGAGCCCAGGCTGGGTAATAATGATGACCCAGGAAGCGGGTCCATGACAGCCTGAGCTTGGAGGACATGGATCGAATGATAATGATTATCGTTCAGTCTGGAATACTGCGCATGTCTAGTGAATTGGTCTTCAAACTACGGCCCTCCAGCTGTTCAGGAACTACAATTCCCATCATGCCTAGTCATGTCTATGAATGTCAGTTTTTACAATGCCTCATGCGATGTGTAGTTCTGCAACAGCTGGAGGGTCTTAGTTTGAGGATCCCTGATCTAGTGATGGATAGGAATTACTACAGAGGACAGCCCTCAATTCAAGGTGGGTATTGAGTTTTTAATTTAAATTTAAAAGGGCTATTTATTTAGCTTCTGAGTTAACGTGTGCAAAGTCATTTCTGACTATGGAAATAAAGTGGACACAGGTAAAAAAAAAAAAAAAAAAAACATATATGAAAATAGTGAAAATAGTGATAGGTTGGCGCAATGTTGACTCCTTACAAACATTTATATATACAGTGACTTGTGAAAGTTTTCTGCCCCCTTGAACTTTGCGACCTTTTGCCACATTTCAGGCTTCAAACATTAAAGATATAAAACTGTAATTTTTTGTGATGAATCAACAACAAGTGGGACACAATCATGAAGTGGAACAAAATTTATTGGATATTTCAAACTTTTTTAACAAATAAAAAAATGAAAAATTGGGCGTGCAAAATTATTCAGCCCCCTTAAGTTAATACTTTGTAGCGCCACCTTTTTCTGCGATTACAGCTGTAAGTCGCTTGGGGTATGTCTCTATCAGTTTTGCACATCGAGAGACTGACATTTTTGCCCATTCCTCCTTGCAAAACAGCTCAAGCTCAGTGAGGTTGGATGGAGAGCGTTTGTGAACAGCAGTTTTCAGTTCTTTCCACAGATTCTCGATTGGATTCAGGTCTGGACTTTGACTTGGCCATCCTAACACCTGGATATGTTTTATTTGTGAAGCATTCCATTGTAGATTTTGCTTTATGTTTTGGATCATTGTCTTGTTGGAAGACAAATCTCCGTCCCAGTATCAGGTCTTTTGCAGACTCCATCAGGTTTTCTTCCAGAATGGTCCTGTATTTGGCTCCATCCATCTCCCCATCAATTTTAACCATCTTCCCTGTCCCTGCTGAAGAAAAGCAGGCCCAAACCATGATGCTGCCACCACCATGTTTCACAGTGGGGATGGTGTGTTCAGGGTGATGAGCTGTGTTGCTTTTACCCCAAACATAACGTTTTGCATTGTTGGCAAAACGTTTGATTTTGGTTTCATCTGACCAGAGCACCTTGTTCCACATGTTTGGTGTGTCTCCCAGGTGGCTTGTGGCAAACTTTAAACGACACTTTTTATGGATATCTTTAAGAAATGGCTTTCTTCTTGCCACTCTTCCATAAAGGCCAGATTTGTGCAGTATACGACTGATTGTTGTCCTATGGACAGAGTATCCCACCTCAGCTGTATATCTCTGCAGTTCATCCAGAGTGATCATGGGCCTCTTGGCTGCATCTCTGATCAGTCTTCTCCTTGTATGAGCTGAAAGTTTAGAGGGACGGCCAGGTCTTCGTAGATTTGCAGTGGTCTGATACTCCTTCCATTTCAATATTATCGCTTGCACAGTGCTCCTTGGGATGTTTAAAGCTTGGGAAATCTTTTTATATCCAAATCCGGCTTTAAACTTCTCCACAACAGTATCTCGGACCTACCTGGTGTGTTCCTTGTTCTTCATGATGCTCTCTGCGCTTTAAACGGACCTCTGAGACTATCACAGTGCAGGTGCATTTATACGGAGACTTGATTACACACGGGTGGATTCTATTTATCATCATTAGTCATTTAGGTCAACATCGGATCATTCAGAGATCCTCACTGAACTTCTGGAGAGAGTTTGCTGCACTGAAAGTAAAGGGGCTGAATAATTTTGCACGCCCAATTTTTCAGTTTTTTTATTTGTTAAAAAAGTTTGAAATATCCAATAAATTTCATTCCACTTCATGATTGTGTCCCACTTGTTGATTCTTCACAACAAATTACAGTTTTATATCTTTATGTTTGAAGCCTGAAATGTGGCAAAAGGTCGCAAAGTTCAAGGAGGCCGAATACTTTCGCAAGGCACTGTACAAGTAAAGCTGATCCAGTGTTTGTTTGGAATGGGGAATTTATGTTTCTTTCAGACCAAAAAATTGCACCACCACAATGCCCAGCAAAATCATGACGCTCTATCCCTGACCATAACAGAACCAGTGGACTGGATCTTTATAAGATTTGGCCAAATACTCTTCTTGCACAGGGGAACAGAAATGGTTCAGTAACTACGTACAGTATGTGATGAGCACATGTATCTGTGTCTCTGGACTGCACATCCCAACAATTAGACAGCTAGTTATTTTTGATTAGATATTGGGGTCCAGCAGTTATTTGAACCCCTTTATATGATCCTTCTGTATGAATCGTGAGTTCTAATATTTTCCAATCTCCTGTTTTCATCTCTCTGTTCATTTTTAACTTGGATAACCTTATACAATTCCTTTAGAGCAGGGATATGTAATTGGCAGACCTCCAGCTGTTGCAAAACTACAAGTCCCATCATGCCTCTGGGTGTCATTCTTGTGGCTGTCAGAGTCTTGCTATGCCTCATGGGAATTGTAGTTCTGCAACAGCTGGAGGTCTGCTAATTAAATATCTCTGCTTTAGAGAGTGCTGCCAAGTTTTTCCGTCATTCAACAGGTTTCCCTTTGTAGCCTCACACATTTTCATTTTTCCTCTGCAGGAAGCGATCCTTACTACAATGGATATCGTGCATGACGGATTTGGTTTCATGTTGGCTTTTGGTGATTTGTGCTGGGTTCCATTTACCTATACCCTGCAGGCGTATTTCCTTGTCAGTCACCCACAGGAGCTAAGCACTGTAGTCGCAGTGGTTATAATCCTCATAGATGGTATGATTACCTAATCAACCTTCTCAGATCTGGTCATTTATAGGCTATGTGTTTTAAGATTGAAAGTGATGTGATATTGCAAATATTGTAATTGCCATTCAGACTTGCTCTGGGTTGTCAAGCTGATCTTGGTATCACTATTCAACAAGCCACTGATCCGGAACAAATCTGCATCCAGTAAAGTTTGAAATAAAAGAAAACCATGACAGTCCAGAAAAAATAATTCAGCATTGACATCTCCCATATTTCTATCATTGTGGTTTCTTTTAACCACTTAAGGACCTTGCCTGTTTTTCAGACTCTGTGTTTACAGATTTAAAACAGTTTTTTTTGCTAGAAAATTACTTAGAATCCCCAAACATTATATATTTTTTTTCCTAACACCCTAGAGCAGTGGTGGCGAAACTTGGCACCCCAGATGTTTTGGAACTACATTTCCCATGATGCTCATGCACCCTGCAGTGTAGTGGAGCATCATGGGAAATGTAGTTCCAAAACATCTGGGGTGCCAATGTTTGCCATCACTG
The DNA here is from genome assembly GCA_029574335.1 of Rana kukunoris. Taxonomy (NCBI): domain Eukaryota; kingdom Metazoa; phylum Chordata; class Amphibia; order Anura; family Ranidae; genus Rana; species Rana kukunoris. Next base: position 222,409,479 of record CM056059.1, on the reverse strand, counting down.
CCCTAGAGAATAAAATGGCGATCATTGCAATACTTTTTGTCACACCGTATTTGCGTAGCTTATTTGCGAATTAAAAAATAAGACAACAGTAACGTTAGCCCAATTTGTGTTTTATATTGTGAAAGCTAATGTTACGCCGAGTAAAATGATACCCAACATGTCACACTTCAAAATTGCGCCCGCTCGTGGAATGGCGGTCAAACTTTTACCCTTAAAAATCTCGATAGGCGACGTTTAAAAAATTGTACAGGTTGCATCTTTTGATTTACAGAGGAGGTCTAGGGCTAGAATTATTGCTCTCGCTCTAACGATTGCGGCAATGCCTCACTTTTGTGGTTTGAACACTGTTTTCATATGCGGGCGCTACTCCCGTTTGCGTTCGCTTCTGCGCACGAGCTCGTCGCGACGGGGTGCTTCAAACTTTTTTTATTATTTTAATTGATTTTATACATTTTTACACAAAAAAAAAATGGATCACATTTATTCCTATTACAAGGAATGTAAACATCCCTTGTAATAGAAAAAAGCATGACCGGTCCTCTTAAATATGAGATCTGGGGTCAAAAATGACCTCGGATCTCATATTTAGACTTGAATGCAAAAAAAATTGATAGATTTAAGGGAAGGTTGCTTTATTTTAAGAGCTAGTTTTACATTAAAGTGTAACTATACCAAAAACTTTAGGACTCCTGTCAGGATTTACTACTGTCTATTACTCCATTAAATACATTTCCCCCTTCTTCCTGTCCCAGGGGACAACTTTTTTCCAGACAGAAAGTGAAGGAGACTCTCCAACAGCAACACAGATGGAAGTAGAAATGTTTCAGCAAGTTAGGTAGAGAAAGGCCAGTATCTCAGTCAGTCTTTTATTGTTTGCTCCCATATTGCAGATTTTTCCTCGCTTCCTGTCTGCCGAGAACAAAAATGGTGGGGAAATCTTGATAACATAGCCTAGGATAACAGTAAAACCTGCCAGAGAGTCCAGTCCTTCCCTATATAGATGCACTGAAATGTATGCGGCCAAAACTACAGTTTTTGTCAGAAAAAGGTGCCGATAATGGCGCTAAAAACGCGCACACAATTTTGCTCTTATTTTACTGTGCTTATAGTGCAGGGTTTGACAAATTTGCTTGGAATCTAGGAGCCAGCTATAAAAGTTAGTAGCCAGAAACACGCCCTGTCCCACCGAGCTCGCACACAGAAGCGAACGCATACTTGAGTAGCGCCGGCATATGAAAGCGGTGTTCAAACCACACGTGAGGTATAGCTGCGATCATTAGAGCGAGAGCAATAATTCTAGCCCTAGACCTCCTATGTAACTCAAAACATGCAACTTGTAGAATTTTTTTAAAGGTTGCCTATGGAGATTTTAAAGGATAAAAGTTTGTCGCCATTCCACGAGCGGACGCAATTTTGAAGCGTGACATGTTGGGTATCAATTTACTCAGCGTAACATTATCTTTCACAATTAAAAAAAAATTGGACTAACTTTACTGCTGCGCAAATACGGTGTGACAAAAAGTATTGCAACGACCGCCATTTTATTCTCTAGGGTGTTAGAATAAAAAATATATATATAATGTTTGGAGGTTCTAATTAGAGGGAAGGAGATGGCAGTGAAAACACAGGGGAAGCTCCATTAGTCTTGTCATGCCAACGGCCACCACAAGATGGTGCCAGATCACAGAAGGAAGCATAGGCCTGCAGAAGGCTGCGGCCTCAATTACTTGCGGGGGAGGTAGGGGTGCACAGAGACACAGGATGGGGTATCCTGCATCTCCATGCACCCCCGCCGCGCCGGCCAGTAATTGAGGCCGCGGCTTTGTGGCCTTCTGCAGGCCTATGCTTCCTTCCTTCCCTCCCCAGGCGCCAGGTAGCTAATTCTAGTCACAATTGCGACCTGGTGCCCGGATTTTGTTGAGCCCTGTTATAGTGTGTTTTTCATAGGTCATGTGACTCAAATAAAAAAACTAACACAGGTGTGTTAATGATGCACTCTGGCTCTGTTTTCCTTGCATTTCAACGGGGAGGTGTTTTTTGGTGCAGTTTTTTTTTTTTTTTTAACTGACCAAAAATGCAGTAAGCAAGATTTTCAACACTACAATGGAAGCGCAACGGACCAGTGTAAGGACATAAATAGAACTTTTAAAGAGATGCATTTTTCTTGCTCAAAATGTACCGATAATGGCCAACAAAAATTAATATTCATTTAAATTTAGGATATATAATATGTATACAAATATACAGTATTTCCTTTTTAAAAATTATTTTTTTGCCAAGTGCATTCTGCATTTTCGCTTTCGACACCAAAATTTCAATTCGGTGCACCTTTGCTTCCCTATACTGTCAAACAAAAACAAACAAATCTGTGGTTGCATTTTAGCTTGTGTTTATAATTGGCCTATTGAATATATACATGAATTCCTAAGAATTTTTTTTTTTTCTACCAGCTTTAGGATACGTTATTTTCAGAGGCTCAAATTCACAGAAAAATGCTTTCCGAAGAAATCCTTCAGACCCAAATGTAGCTGGTAAGAAATAGAAGTCTTGTAAAGGCTGTACCTTCCTACAGTATGTATTCCTAGGTCCATGTCATGTGGTCTGAAGTAGTGAAGGCAGCGTGTTGGGGCACTCATGTCCGTAGAGAAATGTATTTAAAGTGAATGCTGGCATTAGTGCATATAATGCAAAGCTGTTGAACTGTGCCCTAACATGCTGGATCCAGGTGACGTCATGACACCCAGGTCATAGGACTGTTGGACCCAATGTTTACAGCTGACAGGTATGTTTAAGCTGCATTAGGCCTTCTTCACATGGGATTTAAAACAAACTAAATGGATATAGAATAATCTGCTCTGTGAAAAATAAATGATGTGCGACTGCTCTCACATAAAGGCAGTATAACACAACCCAGATCAACATTTCAACAAAAAGTGTGTAGCGCCACTCAGTGCAAACTCTAAAAAGTCTATAAACAATAACAAGTGTATAAACTCCCAAAATAACTTTCTTCACAGTGAAATCGACCATTCGCCACCATATATTATGTGTTTGCTCTTCCCAAAGCGCTCGGGAAAGCAGCCAGCAACTCCTTGTGAATTCAACACTCACCGGAACTTAGGGCTGTCATTGCAACAGCACAAATGCCTGTGACACATGAGAAATCCCTCTGGAGTATGTGAAGCGATCGGCATTAAATGGCACCTTCTGATGAACTTCAGCTAGCGCAGATAGAGCTCACCACGAGCCTAAGTCATTTCCTATAGTACAGTAGTTTTATTAAAATTTGGTTAAAAGCACAAATAAACATATAGAAATGCAAATCGCTCACATTGAAAGCTGCTGCTGACCCGTGATCATGCAGTGGCATTACGTCAGCACTATAACCTCCGCCCCGGCGCATTCGTCCAATCGGACGTTATCACTGACCATGGAAATTACAGTAAATTGGAACAATATTTTTAATTTTTTTTTTTTTTTTTTTTACCTGGCATAGTTTATTCTGAACAGCAGAAGACGTAAACAAATTAAGATCTGGGAACAAAATACAATTTTCCACGGACACGAGCGCTCTAATTGTCGCTCGATATTCAAATCCACCAATACTGAGTGCCTCTAAAACATGGGCATCTTGGGACCTTTTTAGCATCTCTCACCCTACCAACCACTCCTACCATATACCACCCAGAGGCACTATAGTCTGGTTCTTCCTATGAGTGAGACCATGAGGGAGATTTGCTACAACTGGAGCACACAGAATCTGGTGCAGCCATAGGTGTGCACAGCCTATTGCATTAGGGTGTGCACACCAAAGCTCAAACACACATGCCTTTCTCTGTAGCCTTCGCTGAATGAGACAGCGAATTAATGGGAAGTGCATTGTGCCAAGTGGCTTTCTGTTCATTCACCAACTGAAGCATAGTAAACTGTTTACTATGCTTTGGTTATGAATGAACAGTGGGGGGAATCCAAGGCACTTGTGGGAGTCTGCACTGCGTGTAGTGATAAGGGTATGCCCAGGCACACCCCTTGCGCACGCCTATGGGCGCAGCTGTGCATAGTAACCAATCAAATAAAAATCTGCCTTTAGAACCCACTTAATTGAACAACAATTAAGTGGGTTCTAAAGGCAGATTTTTATTTTTTTATCCTAATGCATTAAGATAAAAAGCCTTCTGTGTGCAGCAGCCCCCCTAATACTTAAACTGAGCCCCATCTTGATTCAGCGATGTTACACGAGAGTCTCGGATGTCCGGGACTCTCCCTCCTCATCAGTGGGGTGTCATTGGCTCCTGCTGCTGTCAAAGTCAATCTACCCTGGTTTACCTACCCAGATGTAATAGTTATTCCACTATTCTTTCCTCTTTGGCTATGAAAAACCTACAGTATATAGTGTTCTCCCATCTTTAGTTTTGAAACAAGTGGAGTAGTATTAAAACCCCTGTTGGGTTTTTATTACTGTTGGCACACTATATGGTAATTGATGTTGATATGCCTGTTTTACATCTACTGGTATATTTGTTTCCTTAATTTAGAGCTTGAAACCATCCCAACAGCAACTGGAAAACGGCTGCTGGTATCTGGTTGGTGGGGTCTTGTTCGCCATCCCAATTACTTAGGAGACTTAATTATGGCTCTAGCCTGGTCCTTGCCTTGTGGTGAGTATCTGTAATGATGTGTAGATAAGGGAAGTGTCTGCTTTAGATGGAGTCTGGGATTTTTTGCTTTGTGAATTACAAAATGGGTGTGCTTGGTTTTTTTTTTTTAACCTCCCTGGCGGTATGATTCTGTCTGGAATTACGTACCAAAAGCGGTACAATTATTTTGCATGGAAATTATGCGTTTTATACTGTAGGCCTGCAATTTTTAGGAATAACTCACTTAAATTTGTCCAAACCAGAGTCTAGTAGACATCCCGGGTATGATAAAGTTTGAAACACAAAATCATAAAATTATAATATAATAAATAACTAATATAATAAATAACTATAAATAATTATAACAAATAATAATGTAATTATAATAAAAATTATTTACTAATGTAATCAAATCAAAATCACTGAAATTTGCTCAGTTGCAGAATTGTCGCTGTCATTACTTTTATTTTTTTATGACGAATTTTCCCACAAATCGCTATCGCTCAATTCTGCAAGTGATTATCATTTATTATCGCTGTTTTCTAGCTGCTCTAAAATCACTTTTGACATAAAGGGACACTTTTGGTTGCTATGGACAATCTACAGTTTGCAGGGAGAAAAAAAACGGAAAATTGTATACTCACCTTTCCGTAATTTTCCTTTCCTGACGCATCTTCATGGCAGCACACACTGGGTTGTGACTCCGCCCCCACAACCTGACAGGATTGGTTAGCTATAAATTTGAAGGGGAGACGCCCCGCATCATTCTCTGTATATATCATCATAAAACAGCAGGGTGGGCATCTGTGTGCTGCCATGAAGATGCGTCAGGAAAGGAAAATTACGGAAAGGTGAGTATACAATTTTCCGTTTTCCTGACGCATTCATGGCAGCACACACTGGGATATAACTCGCCAGTCGGGAGGGTGCAAGAAGACAGTAATATTTATTCTTTATAGCGCTGAGGAATTGGCTCCAAGAACAGATCTGCCGAAGTCGACGGTAGCCAGGAGAGCAGAATTCACTCTGTAGTGAGAAATGAAGATGTGTTGGGAAGACCAAGTTGCTGCTCTGCCTATGGTTTCCGGTGAAGTCCCGCAATATGCTGCCCAAGAAGTGGCCTCTGCCCCTGTCGAATGAGCCCTAATGCCCTCTAGGAGGCGTAAGTTGCTGGATGGAATAGGTCTCCTTGATAGCTTTAACAACCAAGAGGTAATGGTACGGGAGGTAGCTGGCTGACCTCGTCTGCTCCCGTGTGGGATAATCAAGAGAGAATCCGTCTTCCTGAGATGTAGCTGTGACGTAACTGGAGATGGTAGACTTGACATCCTAGTCATGGGACTCGCCCCTCTCATTAGTAAAAGACGAAAGGACGATGTCCTGGTTATAATGAAAGGAGGAAGTTACCCTTGGATAAAAATGGTCTGAGGGCTTCAGAACCACTCTGTCAGGGAAGAACACTGAATAGGGGTTCCATAGCCATAAGTGCTTGTATCTCCGGCGCCCTCTTAACTGAGGTGATAGCAATACGGGAAGCCATCTTCAGAGCTAGGTTCCACGGTGAGACTAAGTTGAATGGAGAAAAAGGTGGATTGGACAGGGCCTCGAGTACTACACAGAGATCCCCTGTTGGAAAGGCTGGCCTCCTAGGTGGTCTGATCTTACGTAGGCCCTGAGGAACAGAGTGACCAGATGATGAAGAGCCCATCTAGTACCCGTCATGGCTGAAAGGGCAGATACTTGCACCTTCAAGGTACCCAAGCCCGGGCCCTTGTTAAACCCTGACTAAAGAAATTCAAGAATTTGAGATGGGATTCCAATGTCTTTGCTGCGATGACACGAACCTCTCCCAGATCCTAGTATAGGTGACATCAGTGGAGCTCCTTAGAGCTTGTACCAAGGTTGATATTACCTCCTGAGAGTATCCTAGTTCCCCTAACCTAGCCCTCTCAGCTTCAAAGCTGGCAAATGCAGCTTCTCTGGGCTGGATGGAAGAATTGCCTCTGATGTATGAGATCCCAGGTTACTGGAAGATGTATTGAGGCCGCGTACCTAGTTGTAGCAGGGTCGTAAACCATGGCCTCCTCAGCCGGAACGGTATTAGTACAATAACTGTGGCTGAGGACTTCCGAAGTCGGGACAGGAATCTTGTAATCCGAGAAGTTGGAAGAAAAATGTACCCTAGCTCGCAGCTCCATGGAAGAACTAGGCAGTTTGTCCCTTCAGGTAATGGAAAGTGGGCTCTGGACAGGAACCTCTGACACTTGGAGTTCTTTGGCGTGGCCGCTAGGTCGACTTCTGGTTCTGGTACTAGTTTTCGTAAGAATGGAGAATACCTGTTGGTTCAGGGACCGTTCGTGTGTTTGAAAGTGTCTCTCGGCTTAGGTAGTGGGCCAACGAATTCTGTGTTGCTGGGACGCATACTCCCCACAGATCTAACAGGTGCACTTGTGCCCCTTCCATTATGAATCCTGATGCTCCCCTGTCTCTGGATACATGACACCGCTACTTGTTGTCCATCCTGATCAGGACACTCTTCCTCTATAGAAGAGGCGCAATGGCCAGGAGGGCCTGAAAGGCTGCTCTGAGCTCTAAAATATTTGACACTATGCCCTGAGCCCGAAAATGCCACTGTCCTTGGGCTACTCAGTCTAGATAGTGTGGACCCTATCACCCCTGGCTGGCGTCCGATGTTACTACTTCTGGACTAGGGGGAACTTTTGGAATGGACTCCCTGAGGTCGGACGGGTGTGTCCACCACCATACTAATTGCTTTACCCAGTTCGGGATGTGAATGGTTTGGAGTATTGACGTTCTATTCCACTGCCTGAGAAAGGAGTTCTGTAAGACTCGCATGTGCCACAGGGGCCACTGTATCAAGGGTATGGATGCTGACATGGACCCCTGGGTACTGAGGCAGGCTCTGACAGTTAGACGTCTGGATGATAGCAGACTTTGTATCTTCTGGAGCAAGGGCTTCAGCCTCTCTTGAGGGAGTTGCACCCGGTACAACCTGGTATTTTATTCTGCCCCTAGGAACACCCTAACTTGCCGAATGCTCTGGGTGCTGAGGCGATGCCGAATGGGGGGCACCAAAATTGGAAATGGGATTGATCGATTGAGAACCGAAGGGACCTCTGGAAGGTAAGATGAACTGGGATGTAAAGGTAAACGCCCGAAAAATCTAGAGATAGCATCCAGTCTCCCACGTCCACTGACAACAAAATGGACTGAAGGCGTTTCCAATCTGAGGGCCTCTATTTTGATCGTCTGTTGAAATTCTTTAGGTCCAAGACTGGACGTAGATCCCCGTTTTTTTTTTTTTGTACCAGAAATAAAGGGAATAAAACCCCCTCCCTTTCTGGTGCGGAAGTACTTGGTAGGCTGGAATGTGTTCCCTGGCAATGTGCCCATGAATTTCCAATTGTGACCGTTTTTGATAGAGGATAGTGTTCATGGATCTGTTATACGAGTTGCCCATATCCGAGCGAATCTCTTGAGTCTGGTGCTCACCTGAGCTGGGTGGGCAGACGGACCCTCAAAAAGGACTTCTGCTGTTCCCCAGCTGTGATTGGCTTACTGTATCTACATGAAGGAGGGTCGAGTTCTCCAGTCCCTCCTAAATTCCCTGCCGGGCGGTAGGATCTAACATCCCTGTACTTGACAGGAAGATCACGCCTGTAAGCGGGGCCCTTCTGGGGCTCTGGTTTTCCTATCGGAGGGAATCAGCCCGGACTTTCCCCCGGTAACCTTGGAGATGGCCGAGTTCATCTTTGTGCCGAATACACTTGAGCCGCCATATGGAATTTTGCACCAGTTAATTTTGACGCTGCCTTCGCTATCCAGGGTCTCAGCCATAAGGCTCTTCCCAGCCATGAAGTCGCCCCCTCAGGAGCCGTAAGCCAACTTAATTTTCCTGCAGGGAGGAGAATATCTTCCCCTGGTTGGCTCCTTCTAGAATGGGATTCTCAACATTAGCTGCCTATGCAGCGATAGTTTTAGCGACTGCCGCTGTGGTGATAGCCGGCCTACAAGCGGCTCCTGTCGTGGAGCAGGCTTTCTTCAGTTCTATATTGATTTTATGATCAAGAGCGTCCCGGAAGGTAACTGCGTCTTCAATCGGTAGAGAAACGTCTCTAGCGAGTCGCATTAAAGATGAATCGACCGTAGTTGCATTGATCAAAGAATCAATCTTAGACTACCACAAGGGGTACAATCTGCAAACTTGTTGCTCATACTGGGCCGCTTATGCGACCCCCCCCACTTATCCTTTATGAGGTTCTCCAGCTCTTCGATGAAGGGAAATGATTCAGGACCCCCTTTTCAGCACCGGGAAATATTTCTGAACCTTCAGAAGTTCTGCCATAACCTCCTCCCAGCCGATCGCTTCCTTGAGTGAATGGGCAAATGGTTCAACCAAAAAGAGACAGTCCGACGCCTGCTCACACTCCTCATTCTTAGAGAGGGTTACTGCACCCTGGCGTAACGGCCGGGCGCCGGGCGTGTGCTTGGGGAAGGATCGCCCACATATGATCCCTGTGGCGATTCTCCTGGGAGCTCAGTATCTATTCTGGCCTCTGAATCCTTGGTTACTTCTTCGATGAAGCACGAGTGGCAGGCCAATTCCCCTGGCAAGGATGGCGCCCCGCATATTTGGCAAACATTTGCCGTGGTGCGGGTAAGATAGCTCTGTCTGGGATGAAGGTAATCGTCTGCGGTGGGACCGACTATGACGGGAGTGCTGTGACGCGAGCGGCTATGCCTTGATTGAAGAAATCAAGAGGGTAACTTGAGCGATTTCTTGCGCCTTCTGCCGGAAGCATGGCTAGAATCTCCCTCTGTGCCGCAAACTTGCGTCTCTTGACCCGATAAGGCTACCAAAACTGTAGCGTCAGTGGCCAGGCTCTCTTTTTTGTCTCCCCTCTACTTACCACCTTCTGGACGGCCTCTATACCTGGTCAGCTGATGGTGGTCTGCGAGGGCAGTGGCCCCCATGAGGATAGCAGAGAGACAGCCCGAAAAGGTGGAAAAAAGAGAGAAGGGAAAACATTACAATATGTTCCCCCCCAACATTTCTATTTATTAAATTAATATAATAATTTTATATACATATATCTATCCTTTTTTTTTTTTTTTTTTGGATTATATTAATTGTTTAATTATGGATACACTTTCTTCTATGGTATGTTATAAATTAATATATAAATGTATTGAATGAATGATGAAAACTTATATAGCACGGCACATGCTAACTGAATCGCCTCTGGGCGCTTGTATAATATCTTCTATCCTATTTATTCCTTTTTTTTTTTGTTTTTTTTTTGTGTGTAATCAATTAGCCCAGGCTGATCTGGGACATGCCTGCACACACCTGGTGCAATCTTCACTCTGAGTAGAGCAGAGCAGCAGTGCGGCAGCCAGAACTACAGAGCAATAGGACTGTTTCTTTTTTCCTTCTTTTTTTTAATGACGCGCGCATGTGCAGAAGCGTCCCGCTCGCCCGCCCGCCATTTTGGAAGAGGGCAGAGGAGACAGGCGGCGTCATCACTGAGCTGCGCGCATGTGCAGAGCGCCAAGGGGTACGCAGCGGTGACCCCGAGAGTATGGGGTGTCAGAGGAACCACAGGGCTCAGCTGAGCTGAGAAAAAAACAACAGGCAGACAAAGGTACAAAACGGACTAACCTTAGGTGGTAAATGTAATGATACAAATACCTTTGTGGAAGCACACACTGCACTGGAAGGAAAGACAGAGCGAAAGTGGGGGCCACTGCGAGATTTGAAGCTTCTTTAAAAAGCTTGCTACAGATGCCAGTATAATTCCAAAGCCCCTGAGACCACCAGAACGGGGTTCCCACCATAAAGCTCATTTAGAGACTGTACAGGAGGAGGGACTTCCAAACAGGAGAGGCTGAACCTGCTGGGGCGATTTGCGGTAAGAGGCATGCTTTTTGCTTGTTCATTCAATCTTGTCAGGTGAGGATGAAAAAAGAGAATGATGCGGGGCGTCTCCCCTTCAAATTATAGCTAACCAATCCTGTCAGTTGTGGGGGCGGGGAGTTCACAACCCAGTGTGTGCTGCCATGAATGCGTCAGGAAAATGTTTTTATTATGTAAAAGAACATGCAGGGCACTGGGCAGACACTAGGGACAGGGGGGGGGGGGTGTGTATTTTTTACATACAGTACTGTAATCTATAAGATTACAGTATTCTGTATGTAATGTGTTTGTTTACATTTTTGAATTTGCCGCCGGTCTCCGCCCCCGTGCGCCGTTACGTCGCAGGGAACGGAGATCGGCGGCGCGCGGGCACTGTGTGAGTCGAATGGAGGACGCCACTCGCTCACACAGCGGGGATGCATCGCTAGATCCAGGGACAAGGTAAGTACAGTAGCCCGCCTGGATCTAAGGTAAGCCAGCGCGCGCTGCAGGCTCTGCATATTGACCCCGAGCGCGACTCGTGGATATCGCTATTTACCTAAAAAATCCAACCCGAGTCGCGCTCGGGTTTACCGGCAGGGGGGTTAAATGTACCTGCTTAGGTAGCATGCTTGTTTAGAGCTCCAAGTCCAGATATATGAAATGTATAATCTTCAAGTACAAGACCGCGTAATGAAGATGCCACATTTCATGAATACATTAATATGTTTGTAATTATTTTACATTTTGTTTCAGGTGTCTCTCACATCCTACCGTACTTCTACGTAATTTACTTCACTGGCCTTTTGATTCACCGTGAAGCAAGGGATGAACACCAGTGCTTGAAGAAATATGGACTGGCCTGGCAGGAATATTGCAGGAGGGTCCCCTACAGGATATTTCCATATATTTATTAATTTGGAGTCGACCATAAAGTATTCCGAAAATAAACAGCCTTCCAGTATGATCATTTTTTTTTTTAGAGGAGGAGAAAGGAAAAAACAAACTTTAAAATCTGTAATTATTTAATTGCTAGAGAAGCTCATCAAAAATTGTTCTTACGAGGTTGGAAAAGGTGCTTTTATTTGTTAGTGTAATACAAGCTCTATATTTTGGTGTGTAACTAGTTTACAAACGGTGATTTTATTTTGTTCCTGAAGTGTTTTTACATTTTAGTGCTCATTAAACCTGAACAGATCAGTGCCTGAAACGTTGTAGAGGCTTGCAATTTCCACATACAGAAAAGGGCTGCAGTTCTGACATTTTAATGTTTTTATGGAACGTTTGCAACCTTCTCCTAAAATAGCGACATTTCAGTTGTGAATTGCAGAATAGACCCACCTCTATACCCCAGTTGCTGCCTCTCCATAGATGTCACCATAGATCTAAATCTCTGTGTAAGGCTAAAATGTCAATGCACCCAAGACCGCTTTTACAACATCTGTACATAACTTCAATGACTGGGAGATTTCTGTTTTTATAACATAACACATAAAAGAGGCAGTGTATATGCTGGCAATAATGTGTGAGATTTCATGGATACCTCAAAATTGGAATTTTTGTTTAAACATTTTACTGAATTGATTTGTATGATACCAGTATATATATATATATATATACACACACTGCAATAAAAATTTTTTTTTTTTTTTTTAAGCAAACCAATTTTTTTTTTTTTTTGTGTGATGATGAAATGTAGGAAGTTCTTAACACCCAAAGCCTTTCCTGATCCTTACAGCATCTCCAGTTGAATTCCACCATGAAATGCTTGAGCCCTGGTTCACACTGGGCTGCGGGAGTGAAGCCGTGTGAGTTCAGCTGAACTCGCACAATTTCACTCCCGCTGGCATTCCCGATTTCGGTCGCGATTTAAGAGACATCTGTGCGGGTTTCTACACAGGTGTCAATGTAAATTGCAAAAAGTAGTACAGGAACTACTTTTTAAAATCGGTGCAGCGCTGCAGATGCGACGTCGCACCGATTAGGACAGTGTCATTGCCGACAAATGCCGCCGATTTCAGATGTGATTTCACATGTGAAATCGCATCCCAAATCGAAGCAAATCGTACCCAGTGTGAACCTGGGCTACTCTGTGTCCTGGAATCCCAAAAGACACAAACAATTCTCACATCTTTCTATCGTACATCTGGGATACCTCTTCATATCTTCCAATTGTGGAAAACAGAAAGTGCGGCCCTAAATCAAGAGTAGCACTCCCAATATTGCACTCACCTATTAGGTGTTGTCACTATAGCGTAACTATGCATACAAAAAAAAAATTCCTGTATCAAGTGACGGGGAAGAAAAGAGGCTATACCTGCGACAATGAATTGAACACATTGAGTATAAAAATTTATACATTTTATTAGTATTAAAGTGTATACAGAGGGTGCAAGTTCCCCTGACCCACTGGGAAATTGCATGTTTACATGAACACAAAAACAGGTACAACATAAAACAAAGATACACAATTTCTAAGTGGTACTGTGTATTTCCCAGTCATGGGAGCCTGAAACCTCGGTGTACACTTTTTTTAATTGGAATTTTTGTTACTAATAAAATGTATTTAATTTTTGTACCCAATAAGTTCAATTCTTTGTCACAGGTATATCCTCTTTTCTTCCCTGTCACTAGATACAGGGACCATTTTTTTTGTTTCTTTAGATCCCCAAATTAGTCTTCAGACACTACAGATGGCCAATAAGAAGCTTAGAGTTTGGGAGAACAATCAGCCAGAAAGAGGTGATATTTCGTTGCTCCTCAACTTCCCCTATAGGCTGATTGCAGCACAGCCTTGAAGTGTATTTTAAGTAACCAATTTGGGGTCTTTTTGATACTGTGACCCAAATGGCAGTAAGCACTTGAGGACTGCAGCAGGTATGATAGTAGGTAGTATATGCAGGACAGGCAGGGAAGGGGTATGACTGTGGGAAGTATGTGCAGTGGATTAGTGCAGAGTGTATGAAGAGTGAAGACAGCGACGGCAGTATTCACAGACTTCCTGTTTCCGGGGGAAGTGTCAGAGGCATGGCAGAGTGAGCGCGTGTGCTAGGAGAGTCTAGCGGAGCCCGCAGTGTGTGCGTCCAGGAGAACGTTCAGGAGAGCGGCTGGAGCCGGACCCCCCCCCCCCCCATCTCCGTGGTAGGAGAGCGGTCTATGGTTGCTGATGTCGCGGCGAGGACGCAGTGCCGCTAAAGACGCCAGAGGCACATCCAACCAGCTCTCCCAAAACGCCATTCATACATCACAAGGTAACATGACAGTGAAGGAA